>CM023358.1:50775479-50802293 GCA_013282895.1 Eriosoma lanigerum
ATAATATTGTGTTTTCTACGCAATTAAATGATAATAATGGTCGCAGACAGAGACAACACTAGAAAAGTGTAGCAAATGGACACGCGTCACTCACAAGATAGTACGATACTGATATGAAATTACGAACAGCGGTAGCGGTTAGCAAAATAGCAACTATCGCCGCGGCAGGATCTCGTGCGCAACCGCATGCGCGTATTTTTCTAATTCTCCCTTCCACCACCGTAGACGATATCGTGTAAGTTAGTATAACAATGTACCTATAATACTATTTTTTTTTTTTACAGAAAAGCAATAGCGATAAATAAGTGTTTGTTTTTAGCTTGGTACCTACATTTAATGAAATTACCCACTGTAAATCATTGACCACTGCAGACAAATTATAAATTAGTATAATATTATTATAATATATTCTGTTCAAGTCAAGATACACACTCGGCGGCGGCCAAGCTACAACTATACTATTTCACCGCTGAGTCAACCATAGATAAAATCAGCAACAAAGTTATTAAAATCATAAATTAAATTTTATAAATAAATAAAATTGAACATAATACCTAAATAAAATGAATATACATAGATATACCCAGTGATGTATTGGAGCGTACACTCATAACAATATTTGTATAAAAGTGTGTATACGCAATATAAATAATAATTTTATAAGTATACGGTAGGTTAGTAGGTATACGGCAATAATATTTTAAAATTTATAAATTTGTTGTACATTTAATGACAATAAATTAATATAATTTGAATACTAAGTGTATTTTATATTTTTATAAAATTATATTTTTATTATATTTTATTATTTATATATTTTATGGAAATAAATTTATAAGATATTATGTTTCTATTAGTTAATTCATGTATATAGTATAATATTTATCTCTACGACTTAAAATTAAATTATCATTTAATAAAGTGTAAAGTTTTAGTTATAATTTATTTATAGTTATTATTAAGGATAAAAACGAATTATTTGACTAAAAATATAAAAATAAATTAATGTCATAATAATCATTTCAAGTAATTTTTTCTTTTTTAATGTAATTTTGAGAAAAATATGGCGTATACTCAAGACATTATTTACTAATACATCCCTGGAATCTGGATGTACCTAACATTGAAAGATTATATACCGCAATATACTTGGAAGGTATTATGATATTATCTATAATACTTTGAACATATTTTAGATTTAAGTTTAAAATGCCTTGACTAAACAACTTTAATTATTTTACTTTATTGTTATTTATTTTAAAATTAATTTTATAATTAATTATAATTTTATAATTTTATAATTAATTAATTCCAAACTGAAAAAAAAAGGTACATAATTAGTGATTAATGTTTTTCATTAAAAAAAAAATATATTAGAGTAGTCGTTGTGTCACTTCAGTTTTGTATAAACTAACATTGATAGACATTTGATTATTATAATTTATAATTTATAATATTAATTTTATTTATATATTTGACCAAAATATATATGTAATCAGCAAATGAAAACATGCACTCCGTGAGTACATGTACAAATGTATAATATACATTATGTATAATTGTATATAGTGTTTAAAATTGGAGGAGGATAGAGGAATGTATAACGATGAGTAGGTAGTATAATATCATACCCATTTTATTATATTCATATTAAATATTAATTTATTCATAAACAATATTTAAAAGAAGTAAAGATAAGTGGGAATGTCGATTGTGGACGTTCCTCCTTCGTCCCTTTGGTCCTCGGAGAAATTAGTGGTTTATTATTCTTAAGATTTGAATGTAATGATATTGCATTAGAAAATACGATTCTGAGCAAAACTCAATATATTACAATATGCTATACTGATAATCCATTCCAAAATTTTACCACGTGTGTAAATTATGAATGTAAATATTTAAAATAAATTTCAATTTCCTACGATCTAAATTTATTTAGTTATCAAGAAATAAAATAATGAAACCGTAATTTTGCCGATTTTCAAGAACTTTTACTTTTAAAGCTTACGAAAAAAAATTGTCAGTTACGATTATCAAAATATTTTGTAAAAACATTAAGTCGTATATGTCTAGACTTCGATAAAATTTTCAAACCAATAAAATAAAAACTGCAGGAAATATTAAACATTATTGAAAAAGCCAAAATTCTATACTTAGTCAGAAAAACAATCAATCGTTTTTAAATTTTTTTTTGTAATGAAGTTCACCTAAGTAAATACTCAAAAAAATTTTCAAGACACTATGATTAAAACTCAATTATTTATAACGAAATTAAAAAATTTTAAATTTCAGAAACGTTATTTTGCCGATTTTCTGCCATTTTTTAGTAGTTTTTCTTCTCCCAAGGAAAAGCTTTTGAGAATTTGGAAAAATAAGCTAAATAAAGTACCAACTAGAATACTAGATGCAATTTGCTACCGAAAATATAACCTACTTGTGGTAATCGGACTATTATTTCTACCCGAAAAATTGTCTTCATACATAAAAAAAAATATCATAATATTCATTTCTACTAATATTATTCAAAATTTAGAAGCTTATAAAATATAGTTGCAACTTACGATTTTCAAAATATTTTGTAATAAGATTAAGTAGTATATGATTAGATTTCGATAAAATTTCCAAAGCGATAAATTAAAAATTTTCGGAAGTATTAAACATTTTTGGAAAAAAGTTAAAAGTTCAATACTTAGTCAGAAATTGAACCAATCGTTTCAAAATATTTTCCTATAATATAGAACACTTATGTTGACACTTAAAACAAGTTTCAAGTCCCTACAATCAAAATTCAGTTACTTATCACGAAATTAAAAATTTTAAATAATGAAACCGTTATTTTACCGATTTCGGGAATTTTAACTTTAAAAGCCTATAAAAAAATTGTAAGTCATGATTTTCAAAATACTTTGTAATAAGATTAAGTAGTATATGGTTAGGCTTCTATAAAATGTTCGAACCGATAAACCCAAAATTGTAGGTAATATTTAAAAATAATAGTAAAAAAGTCCAAAGCTCTATATATAGCAGAAAAAACATTCAATACGTTTTAAAAATTTTACCACAAGTAAATATTATCTACGTTAGTACTCAAACACATTTTCAAGTCCCTACGATCAAAACTCAATTAGTTATCACGAAATAAAAAATAAAAAATTACGAAAATCGTAATTTTGCCGATTTTTCGCCATTTATGGTAGTTTTTCTTTTCCCAAGGAGAAACTTTTGAGAATTTCGTAAAATTAAATGTACAAAGTACCAACAAGACGCAATTTTCTATTGAAAGTATGCTCTCGTGGTAATCGGATCATTACTTCTACCCGAAAAGGTATCCTCATCAGACATAAAAAAAAATATTATATTCAATTCTACTAAATATTGAATTTTTATAAACATATAAAAAAAATTATGACTTACGATTTTCAATATATTTTCGAAATAGATTAAGTATTAATGAGTAGGCTTCTATAAAATTTTAATACTATAGAAAGCAAATTTGTGTCAAATAAAAAAAAAACCAATACCGGTAAAAGGTAAAACAGAAATATGCACAGACATTTTAAAATATAAGTATTGTAATATATAATTATTGTAAATTAAAATGTAATTACTTATTGTTCATAATAAAATTATTTAAATAATATTAATTTTGTTTATATATATGTTAGATTCATTATATATATATATATATAATTTATAATTTATTAAATAAGAATAAATATATACATGTAATTTTGTTATTATGTACTCGTTTGTTGAGTTATGAATATTTTATAATTTATAATCATGATACATAACAATATAACTAACTAACTTATAAGATTAGATATTACAAAATAAAAAAAGTCATGAATATAATTATAGCAGAAAACGATGTGGAGGGGCTAACCTAGAATAATGTTACGCCATCCCTTCTCGACAAAATTTTATTATAGCCGTAAAAGGGGTATATTACAAATTATAATTGTTATCCCACGAATTCATACAAATAGCGCAGAAACCGATGGTGTAAAAAATTTTAAAATTCCAATATTGGGGGTAGATGAAACCTCTCATCAACTCTCTCACAGGATAATTTTGTAAGGTATAGCAGGAAAAGGGATATCGCACAAATTAATGGTGTACATTTTTTTTCGAAATTCGAAAGTGGGGGGGGGGCTGGTGAGACATACGTCTAGTTTATGCTTCACATATAGATAAAATATCATTTTGTATACGTTATGTTGATGAAAATGGAAAACCAGTTGAAAATTGTTTGTGTTTTTTAAATAATATTGGTCATAAATCTGACACGGTCCGATATATTTCGAGCACACAGGTGCAAGTGATATATCCAACGTGGTCTATTTTCTTGATAAACCATCTCATAGGTGGCGCAATGGCGTCCACCGGTAACTCCGACTCAGCAATGGAAAGGAGGAACAGGTGGGAAGGCGAGCTGAACCGGTGCGCGAGCGCGCGGACGAAAAGTGAACTTTGTGATCGTCCGTCGTAAGAGCAACTCTCGACAGTTTTTGTAAACACGAAAAAAAAACCGTGTCGCCATTTTTGTTTGTTTTTCTGTTTCTTTTTTTTTGTTTTCTTTTATTTTCACTTTGAGTCTACACATGACTTTGTGATTGACTTTTGTTTAATTATTTTTTTCTGCTATACGTGAAACCTGTTATTATCCTACGACCACCGCCAGCAATAGTCTGGTAGATAACCGTGTTACGGTGGTCCTAAATTTTTTATTAACCTAGAAAACAAGAAAAATAATTCAATTTAACAAAAAGGAAAATACGCGGGTCGACAACACAACCGTGTTCGGCACCTCATAGTGCCGCTACAATGGCTGTTAATATTTTTAATTTATTAAATAGATTTAATTTAAATATGAAGTAATTAAGAGGGCAGTTTTTTAATAATGCTAGTAATATGTCTGGAACTTATTCAGGATTACACGCAAGAACAAGAGAAGTTTGCCCATTGGTAAATTTTGATCCTGTTCTGCTCATTTTTTAAATTTGATTGGTACAAATGGTGTTAGTTGTTGTAAAGAAGCGATTTACTTTTTTGAGTTACTCCAAAGTCTGTATACATTTTTACTGCATCTATACATAGGTGGGAAGTTTTAAATGCATCAGTAAAAAGGTTATCTGTAACAAGATGGTCTACAAGAGATGATACGTGCAGTATTATTAATAAAAATTGGTCTTAAATAATAAAAGCGTTTTCTTTTTATAATTGTTGACAAATGTGAGAAACCTCTTAGGTATTCGTTGTGAATATTAAAAAAATTTGTTCGTTGGAAACTTCATTTTTGTTAATTTTTTGGGGTAATAAATTATAGCGATTTAATATTTGTAGTAAAAAACTTCAAAGTGTTGATATGACCTTGGTATTTAAAAATTTAAAGTACCTACGTTCAAAATTGCATTAGTTATCATGAAAAACCTAAAATCAATTTCATCAAAATTACGATTTCCGAAATTTTGACGTTTTTCGGTAATTTTTTGGTAGTTTTTCTTCTCCCAAAGAAAAACTATTGAGAAATTTGAAAAATAAGCTAAATAAAGTACTAACTAGACGCAATTTTTTACCGAAAGCATATCCTATTTGTAGTAATCAAACTATTATTTCTACTCAAAAGTGTCTTCAAACATAAAAAAAAAAAAATCATAGTATTTAATTCTACTAAATATTCAAATTTTAGATGCTTATAAAAGTAAATTGTTGGTTTTAAAAATATTTTAGAATCAGAATAAATAGTATTTGAGTAGGCTTCTATACAATTTTCAAACAGTTAAATCCAAAATTGCATGTAATTAAACCATGTATACCATGTAATACCCATGTATTAAACATTTTAGAAAAAATTTCAAAACTCTATACTTAGTCAGAAAATTAACCAATCGTTTCCAAATTTTTTTCTCCAATGTAGAATACCTATGTAAATACTTAAAAAAAAATTTGACCATTATCGGATCATAGTGAATACGACAAAGGGAAGATTTTGGTCAGTAAAACATCGATTAAATACATAATCGACAAAATATTACAGGATACTATATATTTTTATATAAAAAAGCGTTCATTAAAATTGTATGTATATTGTTTATATTTACATGTATGACATATAAGATTTGGTTTTATCGTATTTTTAAATATTTGTTCAATATTTTCACAATATGTTATACAAATTCATAGTTTTTGTTTCAATTGGACTATTTCCGATATGTTTTCCCAAAATTTCACGCTGGAACCATTTAATAATCCATCAACCAAACATGTATTATCTCCATCTAATGATAAATATTTAGGATTATCAAAACTTGTACTATCCCATGTGAAATTTAAATCCGATGAATTAGGATTCCTAAAAAAAAATGTTATTCAATTTATTTGAAGTATATTTAATTAATAATTTACATTGAACTTAATGTTATTATTAAGGAAATGTTATATACACTTACAACAGTATTTGTTATCTTCAACTGACTTTTGTGTAATATTGGATATTTACATTTTGCACATTTAACGTTTTGTAATTTGTAGTATTAGAATTACTTCAAAATACTTCAATTAATTAAATTATTTCTTGTTGTAGAATACTAATCTCTCTTTACAATATTACAATATTACAAATTACAAAACTTTATTAATTATGCAAAACGTAAATTTCCTTATATATGGTGTATGTCTGATGAAGATAGCAAATGCATATATAGTTTCATTTTAACATACCCGGTTTTTGCAAAATTACTCCACAATTTACTCATAGTTCTACACATTCTATATTCTTCAGAATTAGCTTTAGGTGAAAATCCAACTATTTCTGCATAAAATATATAATTTAATTCATCTGCATGACATGCACCTATAATCAAATTGAATTTAAATGAATATGTGCATAGAACACAAAAATTAATGTGTTACCTTTTAATGACAAAAATATTGGTTTTGCAGCAAAGAGTAGTTTTTTGCAAATATTAAGTTTTCCATCAAACTTAAATTTATAATTGTAAACTGGTGTAACACCTTTTTCAAGAAGATGGTTAAAACCATAATGAAAGTCTTTGAAGAAAAATACATCACTGAACATCTAAAACAAATAATAAATATATATATATATATATATATTATGCTTGAAAATGTTTGTAAGCAAAAATAGTAAAGCCATCATCTATATTCTATAAGATATGAAATATTATAAATATACAATTTTGAGTTTTATCACTTGCTACAAAATGAAAAAGGATGAACTTTTAAAAAATATCTGCAAATTAAGTTATATATTTTAGATATTTTATCCAGGGTTGTAGCTGGCAAGAGGGCTTTTGCCAGGGGTGCTGTATTGCGAAAGACATAAATTTAATGATATTTAGAAATACAAATAACAATTTTCATTAATATATTAAAGCACATAGAAAGTTTAAGATATGAAAGCATGGTTTTAATAATATTATAACACATAGCCATAATAATCAATAAGTTATAAGTTTAATTCATAATCTAATATACACAATTGCCAGAAGCACTGTTACCTCTTCCTACAGCCCTGATTTTATCTATGAAAGAATGTCGACAATGTATATTGTATAGTATAAAACAATATTTCTTTTTTAAAATTTGATAATTGTTAAAATCAAAGTTTGTAGTATTTTTACTATAAATAAATCCATTTTAAGGGAAATTTTAATATTTGTTAAGCACTTACATGACATATATTTTCCAACTTGGTTATTTCACTTTGTCTGTCATGTTCACTGAAATAAAAGTTTTTTACTTTATTTATGACTTCATCGCTATAATTACATTCTAATAATCTACTAATTTCTTCAGATTTGTAAAAATCAAAAATTTTTCTTAATTTGTGTTCTGAAAATAAAAATATAATAATTATTACATCATTTGTTAATATCTATGTTTTATGGGAAATTAAGGTTGTATTTTCGTTGCCATATTGTAGAAGAAATATAGGTTTATGGTTTAAATATAAATCAAATATTTGTAATACGTTATTCTTTAAATGTTAAAATATTGAAAATCAGAGAAAAATATATTATTCACATACTAATTGAATAAAAATAAAATTTACCTTTAAGTGCTATCATTCCTTCCAAATTGTTAATTCCAGATATTATAGGTATAGGTGTTGCAGTTTTAACTAAAATTTCAGGAGAAGCTGGTAAAAATGGTTCCGTAATTGTATCATTTTCAATAGTTGGAACAAATTGTAATTGTAATAATTCCCTCTGGCCCTTTGGAAATAAAATTAATATTAATAATGAAACAATAATTAATTATCTAATCAATAAGATTAGATGATTTTATATATATTTTTGTATTAAGTGTAACAAGAAATATTTTACTATAAAAATATTACATAATGGAACTATGTGAACTTTTTTAAACTTGTTATTACAATTCTTTTACAGTCTTGATTGTAACATTAATAATTAAAATGCATGTTATTACTTTATTAGTTTGTGTATTGTGTGTTGTTATATTTGGAAATCAAATATTCGGTAATAAATTAATGCTGAACTTTTTTTATGATTATAATATACAAGTCTTTAATCTTTTTTTTATAAAAATTTGGTAATTTAAAACTATTAAATCCTAATTTTAATTTGTGAAATAGAATTAACCATTTCAATGTGAATTACATTGATTAAAGTCCTTTTATTACTTTTTTCTAAAAAAATAATAATTTTTTTGTTGTAAAAAACTAACATACTTCAAATTTAATCTTCAATGTAGAAGCCTTAACTAATTCAATAGCTGGGACATTTAGTAAATATTGTACTATTTCTTTAGGATCATTTTTTTGACAACCCAGTGTTTTAGCTAAATTTAATGCTGCTTCTTTGTGTTGTTTATTAAAAGCCCATGGATTAAAAGCGCATCCACTTTGCATTATAGCCTTTTGAAATAATTCTATAAAAAAATAAAAATAAAAAAATGTATAATATGTAGATTGAATAATTTATTATTTTCAAAATTATAGAATTATTTCGTAACACATATTATAAAATTAATCATTAAATTAACTAAAAATCTAAACATAATTAATTTTTAATATTGTTAAATACCCACTACTACTTACATTAATATAAGAAATAAATCTCAATTTTCAATCAGTAAATTTTAGTATTGTATCTTTTTTTTTATTAATGTGTTGAATCTTTTATAGATTGGCAATGCATTTTAATTATAATTATTAAATTAAAAAGATATTTTAAGTTAAAAAATATATTATTTATTTTATACAAAAAATAAATTGAAAACTAACTTGTGGGTTGTGGAGAAAGTGTATGATAATGCACAGACGCTGACCCTGCACTTTCTCCAAAAATAGTTATGTTATTTGCGTCACCTCCAAATGCAGATATGTTTTCTTTTACCCATCTTAAAGCTAATAGTTGATCTTTCAAACCCATATTACCAGGACATTCATCAATATCAAAGTTCAAAAATCCTATGAATAAAATATGTGTTTAAAATTATTGAATTATATTGAATAATTATTAGTTGTATGAAAAATATTATCGGCTATTAATTCTGTATATTTACCTAGTGAATTTAAACGATAATTTAATGTAACTACAATTACATTTTCATCAAGTAAGTATTCAGGAGAATATAAATCTAGTGATGCAGAACCACAAATAAATGCCCCTCCGTGTATAAACACCATAACAGCCTTTTTTTCACTTGATTCTTCCTAGTGGATTATAAAAAATAATAATAACTAATGTTTGAAATATTAAACAATTAATATATAAATTCTTCAACCTGGGGTACAAATACGTTTAAATATAAACAATCTTCACTTCCAATAATGTTTTTAGTCACGATTATATCACACTGCAAACACATATTTCCTACAGAAAATGCTTTTAAAATGCCAGACCATCCTGGATGTTTTACTGGAGGCTAAAATAAAAAATAAAATATTTTAGTATCTTCTTTAATAATACTTTCTAATTAAAAAATTATCTCTCACCTTGAATCTTAAATTGCCAATTGGTGGTTTAGCATAGGGTATGCCTAAAAATCGAACATACGGTTTATTCGATAAAAGTGTTTTGTAGTAGAGTCCTTGTAATGTACCTTGTTCAAGAATGACTGTCATTTTCTTTCGAGGCTATAAATAATAATTAAAAATAAATATGTTTTAGTAAAATTATACGCGAGTATGGGATATTTGTTTTTAATGTTCTTTAAAATAGGTAGTTTTGATTCTTCAATATAATAATATTATATACAATTTTAAAATCTCCATTTGAATAATTACGGAGATTTATATTATATACAAAAACAAAAATGAAAAAATGGAAGCCAGACATAAAACGATCGAGACAATGATGGATTGACCGAATTAAAGATCACATTAAGCTCCTGGGAATAAGAAAGGAGAACAACTGTTGAATGACAGGGTGCATGGAGAGGTGTAGTGGAAGCGGCGATGGATTTACAAAGCCTGGAATATGCTGCAGAAAAAAAATATATTTACAACAGCAGTGTCGTAATTAGGACTTGGTCTTTGGGGAAAGTATTTTTCTTTACGCTTAAAAATGTATATTACAAAATAGAGTAATTATACACACATATTATAATTAGTAATTTTATTTAAAACATTTTTTTCTCTTTTCGAGGCTTAATAGCTTCATTCATTAATGACTTCTTCGGGGTCAATTTTGATATTTTTGTGTATTGTCAACATCTTCAAAAAATTTAATCGATTCTTATATATACCTATATATAATTTATTTATACATATAGATATAAATAAATATTTATAATACAAAATTAATATAAAATAAAATATATATTTTACTGTACCTGTCTACCTCAGACGGTAGTTTTTCTTAAATGTGTTTTTACTTTTTTCAAAGTGGAAAACATTCTTTCTGGGAATATAAAACTAGCGGGTTATATTATAATAAATTATTATTAGATAATTATCACCAAACGCCCGGATTAATGGGGGACCATGGAAAATTGAGAGTTTTAGGGTCCACAGATTTTATACCAGACGTTATTTTATAGTATTATAATATTTTATAAATTACAAGTAATGATTGAAATAAATAAATTATTTTTTATTTTTTAAAATTAAAATTAAATTATACCTTGTGTAAATTTTTTTTATATTGGAGCAATAGTCCTCATGGAAAATATTAGGCTCGGAGCATCAGACTATTCTAATTCGGGCTTGATGAACACTAAATTATAATATTATAACATGTATAATAATAGTTATAATAAATATTGTTATTGTTAATAATTGAGAATCCAATATTCCAATAATCGTTTTACTTTATTACTAATTCAATTTTAAATTTTTTACTATATGTCTAATACTATAATTATTAATTAAATTAAATACTAAATAGGTACAATATTATAAAATATTGCATAAGCAATATTAATTGAAAAAAAAAATTGTCAATGGTGGGAGTAGAGATAAAACACCTATATCCACCATGCAATTACGCCACTGTATCTATTCCAATGGTAATACGGTAATAATACTACCTATAAGTAGTATAGTTAATTAATTAATTATATTATAGTGTAGTTAATTTTAGTAACCTTGTTTGAATTCAAAATATTGTTTAGTTTTTTTTGTTGAAATAACTTTAATGGATTATGTACGATAAATATATATTACATTTTTGTAAGATATGTGTTTTTAGTTGTTAGTCAACTACCTTCCATTTGAATTTTGAGATACCTATCGATCACGTACGTAGACATAGGTTAGTACACCTATTACGGCCACAGCAGGTGAAACCAGGGTTAAACATTAGTGTGCCCATGGTATAAGTTTTATACCATGAGTTTGCCCATAACCATAAGTGTTAACAATGGATGATAGTGTCACAGAATATCTAGATCCCCTCCTTTTAGGAATATATAAAACAGTAAATTTATTAAAAATTTATAAACAATTTTTTACTAAAAATTTGCCTTAAAAAAATTGTTGAAAGATTTAGTAATAACTAATAATTAAATACTAAAGCATAAGTTTGTATGTAATATTTGAATAAATAGTTGAAACAAATATGTAGAACTCTGGTCACTATTTGTATGTATTAATTTTAATATTTGATATTTTGTAAAATAAATAACAAATTTTTGGAGGAGCCTTTAAAAATACCCGGGTAAGTTTTATTTTTAACATATAGTTCTGCTTATGGTACAGGTATAATAAATGACTAATAAGTTACTAATTATTAATTAAATTCTTTATTACCTCATTAGTTATTTTCTCAAAAAGTCAAAAGCCTCGAACGTTATAAAAGTATTAGGAATATTAATTAATATTATAAAACAAACACTTTTTTTTATGATTATGGTATACTTTTGTTATCACGACATTGTTTTTATCAATAAATAACAAAGTAGGAATAATACACGTAGACGTAGCCAGTACAAAACACGTCCGTGTCTTACAAATCACAATTATAATTCGTGGACACATTTTTTATTCATTTAAATTTTTACTGGGTTTTGATTTCTAAACTGTTAAATATTTAAAAGTCTGATAGAATATTATCATTATGTCACCTCAAAATTATTAGTTAAATTTTAAATCAATGCATTAGATTGTGACTTGTGATATATTCTTGTCTATGCTTGTGATATCGACTGATACTCTGATCGTCCGAAGATATTGTCGATATTACTAATTTATTATTAACTTTATAAGATTAATTCTTTAAACATTATATTATATTATATTATATATATATATATATATAGGTATAGTAGCTTTGATTTTATTTCATTTTATTACAGAAAAGTGAATGGTTTACTATTTTACCACTTGTAACACCTGAATATTTAATATTGTAGGAACAGTTAACCTGTATAATTATTGTAATCATTATCATAGAAGTGGTAAATTACCGATGTGATTATACCACTACATCAAGGCACAGATATAGAGTATAAAGTTTATTTTATATATCTGTGCGTCAAGGTGTATCAAATATCAATAATACACCTTGCACCGCGTCTTCTTGCTGCTGTAGTGAAATATTTATGATAAATTGGTAATCATTCGACCGCATTAGCGCACCATAATGATAAATTAGTTCCATTTGTTTTGTAGAAAAGACAGATATTGAGTTGCTATAATTGTATTTTATCTATGTTATTAAAATATTATATCTTGTATATAATTTAAGTAAATATATATAATTATTGTATTAAAGAAAATTGTATTGTAGTGTTTTTAAATAATTTAATTGTTTACATTTTTAACTGGAAAATAAGCCACTAGTATTATATTAATATAGCATTATCGTTTTTTATATACTTAATACGCAATGATACAACAAAGAACAATCATGGAGTTTGTCTTCTGAACTATAATATTGGAACGAATTTTTCAACTTTCAGCCAAGTCTGTCATCTATTTATAAATATTTGATTTTAATAATTTATTAAATGTAAACTTTGGTTATTATTTTTAATACTTATAATTACCAAATATGCACATATATTTAATGCTTTCTTACGTAAATGTTATATAGAGTTCAAATTTATTTTAATTGTTTCGTTTGTAAAATTGGCTAGGATAATATTTTGACTTAGTAAACATTTTTTTATCAATTTTTAGTAAAATACAATGCATTATATTATAAATTTCACTATACTACATAATTAATGTACTTATATTTTTGTTATAATTGATTGTTTTGAACACTATCATAATGAAAGTACATGACATATTATGTGAAATTATAGAATTTATAATATACTATGAATAATTCAGATTTTGAAGTAACAGCGATGCTGACAATCAGTGGCGTGCTCAGCATCAAAATTGTATGAAGCCAATATAAAATCAGTACATCACCCATGATTTAAAAGCCATTTCCTTACAAATATTTTGTCACAACTTTAATTTAGCTACTAAGCGATTTTTTCTCTATTTCGAATCTTATGTATTTTTCATTGTTTTAAAAACAACGGCGCAGAAAATGAGTTCAAACTAATAGTTTTGGAGTTTTTAGCATTTAAAGTATGACATAACATGATGATGTTATTTCAAATATTTATTTAATTTCATGCTTCGGCAACTAATCACATACAGTTTATTTTTCAATCCAGGAAAAATTATTTATTTTTTTTATTTTTTATTTAAAGTGATAAAGATGATGTAATTAAATATCCTACAAGATTTATTAGATAGTTTTGTAAATATTTGTTTATATTGTAAATAATTAAAAATTAATTTTACACATTTTTTTCAGTCCCTATTACTAATCCATCGTGATTTTTCACAACAAATTGAGAGATAATTTCGATTTGCGGAGTGAAACGACGAGTGTCAACCACGTGGTATAATAACTATGTATACTATAATTAGCATAAATTAAAATAATAAACGCAAAAAAAATTTAAAAGACAAAACATTATGCAAAATAGATTTTTGCAAACAAATTTTCTCGGGAATGAACACGTGATGTTAAGTGTTGACTACTTGTATAGTTGTATGTGACGCGTTATATGATTAAATTGCATAAATTTGCTCTTAAGTTTTAAAATTCAATAGGTATTTAAAATAACATCACTAAAATATCATACTTTAAATGACAATAACTCCAAAACTATTGATTTGCACTCATTTTATTTTGCGCCGTTGTTTTTAAAACGATGAAATACATAGAATTAAATAAAAAAAGATGAAAATTACCTTTTTTGGTAATTTTTTCGTCAACTTCGAATTAAGATATCACTATGCATATTGAATCTATACATATTTTAGTATTTTACCATTTGATTCAACATATTTGAAAATAGTTAAATTTAATACTATTATACGAACAATATTTTCAATAATATTCATTATAAAATTAGAGTTTTCAAATTTCATTTTATTGATCCATCAGCAACACTGTTAGCTTCCTTATTGGCTTTCTTAATGTGTATGCTTTGTAACATTAATTTAATGTCCGTTTTATAATATTCAAACATTATTCACCAAAATATTTTAAGACAGAAATTAAATTGTATTTAGTCTCCACTAACTTTTGTTATAGGTGGATATTTAGCTAAGCGTGATATTGTAATAACGATTTTTTTAAAAGTGGCAGCTAAAGTATCCGTTATGTTAGTGTAAAGCTTAGCGGGACATTGTAATAGCGGCCATGTGTGCTAATAAAGATTGTGTTTAAGGATTATAATTTTTATTATGAAAAAAAACTTTTCGTATATGGCTTGTAAAATAATATGGGTTTAAATTTTTCTCGGAATGCTGAAAGTAACGACAGTCGTCGAAAATAATAATCGAAGACACGCACATAAATACGAGTATGCTATGATTATGTATAACGAATTGTCGGGTTTACTCTAGTGAGCATAATTATAAAATAATTTGTCTTGATCAATTTGTTTTTTTTTTCGTAATCATTAATTAATAATCAGATTATATTTGCCTAAATTAAAAAAAAAAAAATTTCTATAAAAACAAAATGACAATTACATCATACGGTTTTGATATATTTTATATTATTAAAAACATGGTCAACAACACAAATATATACTTAGGAATTTTGTTAGCATATATACTCAAAATTTTATATTATAATTTATATTATAGGTGAGCAGTACATTACTGTTAAAAAAATAGATCATAACATTTCTAATGTCAATAAACACGTTCAATAAAAACAAACGAAATGACCTCTTTTTGTAACTTTAATGTTAATAAATAACTATTAGTAAATTGATAGAATACATTGTGGATACAACCACATCGACCTGACGACCTCGTATGCTATTATATAGTATTTTGTAATATAAGACTATCAAACGGAATACCGTATTGGTATTAATACGAATTTCGTATTGGGAGTATGCATATAAAAATATAAAATAGATGTATAATTTAGGTATAAAATAGTTTTTTTTTTAGTTTTGAAATATATTATTACATTTTAATTACCAAATTACAATTTTGCAAAACACAGATGTTTCCAAAATGTTGTATACTATCAATTTACTAATAGCAGGTGTATCAACTTTAAAATCAAATTTAAAGATGAATTTGTTGGTTTTTAATGAACTAAACATAATTTATAGGTAAAAATAATGACATTACATATTTCATGTGTTAGTTAGGTAATTTGGTATGTTTTCATTAGAAAATTTCATCTTGTATGGTTCTTTACTTAGATTATTTCTAAAATTCTCAATAGTGCTTATAGGTAAAGTGATGTAATATGTTTTTTTTCTTTTTTGCTAAAGCAAATTTAAAGATAAAAGACTGAAATTTTGAAATCATTAGAGTTAAATGAAATTAATATAATTGAATTAAATCGTCAAAAATAATTATTAATCAAATAACGAGAAATGGAAAAAGGAAAGGTCATTGAGATTAACAGCTTCTAATTTTTGAAAAATTTGTAAATGATGTAAAACTATTCTACGAAAGTTAGTGTAATATCTATTATTCTTTACCAATCTTATTTCCACGGAACTGCCAGGACTACTAGGTAAATAAAATAATATATTATATCATTTTAGATTCTGAGCAATGCGAGGTTAGATTGGTTTTAAAATTTTTTTGTTTTGTTTTTACGTCTGAAAGCACGATTTCGAGTAGAAATAATGGTCCGATTACACTATGAATAGGGTATACTCTCGGTAGTTGTATGCATATTGTTGGTATTTAATTTAGCTCATTTTTTGAATTTCTCAAAAGTTTTTCCTTGGGAGAAGAAACCTACCTAAAAATGGCGGTAAATCGGCAAAACTACGATTTCTGTTAATTAAAATGTTTTTATGTTGTAATAACTAATTGAGGTTTGAACGTGGGAAACTTTTGGAATAGCTAATCAGTATAATATAATGTATTATCAGTCTTGTAAAAAATACTTTTGAAAAAGTATTTTAGTACTAATATTTAAATTGGAATAAATTTGTATTCTAAATACTTTTAAAATAATTAAAAAAAAGTATTTTATAAATACTTTCAAAATTTTAATGTATTTGAATAAAAATACTTTTTCGTTAATATTAAATATGTTAATTAGTGTTTAAAAAAAAAAAAAAAAATATCTACTAAGTTTACCCAATTGAATATAACTAATAGTTACTTTACATGAAAAATACTTATTATTTTCATAACCTTCAGTTCTGATGTACATTACAATGTACATTGCTAAAAAATGGCAAAGAAATGTATAAAAATCATGAATTTTTCATAGTAACTTAATTTTATAACGTGTAAAAATAAAATGCAAAGAAAAAATTTTTATCGGTGCCTATTTTAATACAAGTATTTTTTTTTCGTATAAAATACTTTTAAAATGTATTTAAAATACTGAAAAATACTTCAAAATGTATTATTAATACTAGTATTCAAATATTCTTATTCGAATACTTTACAAAACTGTGTATTATTTTATTGAGTTTCGCTCAGAATCGTATTTTAAAATGCAATATCATTGCATTCAAATCTTATATAATTATGATAAATCATTAATTGTAAGACATGGCCGTAGCTAGAAAACAATTTCGAGTTTGGGAAAAAAATAGTAGATATTTGAAGCATATAGTATATACTAATACTAATTTTATTTTATATATATTTTGAAATTTCGAGTATAATATAAAACCAATTTCAGGTGGTGGATGAATCCCTATTATATTGAAAACACGTTTTAATGATGTTGTCATAAAAGAGAAAGAAGGATACTGTTGAGAGTTTGAGACGAATAATAATTGAGATAGAAATTAGTATAAAAAACATAAATTATCATTTACTAATAATCCTAAGCCACATTTCGAATGAATCCAATTGTATATGCAACTACTAAAAAATGACACATTTGCAAGAATCAATAAATCTTAGTAACTTAACAATTTTTTGTCAATAATGTGTTATATTGCAGGGATGTGAATTCAATGCATTTAATGTTTCCATTTAATGGATTTGACCAAAAATTGTTTCGTATTATTTATAATTCAAATACGAAATCTTATTTTGCATATTTAACGGGTTAAAGCATATAAATGAATATTTTCATCATTTCATCGTATTAACGATTTTTTCATTATATTTAAATTTCCGTCCAATCTGGTCTAAATTTTGATATAAATGTTTTTGTATAATATACGACTGTAATAGTTTTAAAAAAATCGAGTTTGATGATATATGGGTACTATTCATACATACATTCATTTAGATACGTAATTTTAATTAATAACGTAAATTCTGGTATTATTAGAGCATATTTTGAACATTTTTGAAGCGTAAATGCATTCATATTTTCAGTTTTTTAGTGCATTAAATACACAGCTAATAAGGTTATATGTTAAATTAATACTAATTTTTGCTATATGCATATAATAAAAATTACAAAGAACCGTGAATGACTATAGATATTAATTATTTAAAATAGGGTTGTTGGTATAAATGTGTAGTGCACTGGTGTATACTATCAGAAATATCTCAATAGTTTTGAATGCATATGCATAAAGACCAGATTTCTCATACAAGTAAAACTTTTTATTGCGTATTATAAAACCTATAAAAGCAATTTATAGTGAAGTAAATTAATTTAAACAAAGTTTTATTCTCCATAAAATTACACATTTCAAGGTTTTTGCATTAAAATACATATTTTAAGTTTTTTAAGTACTTATTGAATTGTACGAATTTGTATTTTCGCAGCATAATCTTTATTTTATTCAAAACATTTTAGTAAAGAATTTACATCTAGAAGATGACGTCCAATCTGTCAAAAAAGTAAAAACAATTTTGAGTACAATATCTATTATATCTGATTTAGTATCATAAATTGATTTTTGGTCGAATTTTATCATTTTTCCCAGATTTAATTACACAACACCAAATGAAAAATTTACTTCTAAATATTATCAAATAGTCGAAAAGTTGTAACAACTAAATCTTAATAGTAATAAGATGAGTGAGATCAATTTCACGGAAAACCATGGACCCCTTTAATATTTCTCTTTTGTATAGCTTTATATATATATATATGTCTCTTTAAAATTACTAATAATTTATATTACAAATAAATATAATAGGTATAGTAGATAAATATTTAAACATTTGTTGGTAGATTTTCTTATTTCAAAGAAAAAATATTAAGTAATTCGAAGAATGAGCTAAATAAAATACCAACTAGATGCAATTTTCTATTGTAAGCATATACCCTGGTTCGTGGTAATCAGACCATTATTACTATCCAAAAAAATAACCTCCTACATAAAAAAAAATATCTTTGTAAAACTAATTTTTTTTTGACCAGAATCTAAAATAATATATTATTTTTATGATTCTATAGTTTTGCTAACATTTTAAGATTCTGAATAAGCGAGGAATGTATCGGTTTTATAATGTTTTTTTTTCATGTCTGAAGACACTTCTTGGGTAGAAATAATGGTCTGATTACCACAATTAGGGTATGGTTTAGGTAGTAGTGTATGCATCTAGTTGGTACTTTATTTAGCTAATTTTTTGAATTTCTTAAAGTTTTTCCGTGGGAAAAGAAAAACTATCAAAAAATGGCGGGAAATCGGCAAAATTACGGTTTCCGTAATTTTAAATTTTTTTATTTCATGATAACTAATTGGGCTTTGATCTTAAAGACTTGAAAATTGTATTGAGTATATTTATATAGGTCATATACACGTATGGTAAAATTTTGAAAGGATTATCAGTATATTATATTGTATATCTGACTGAGTTTCGATCAGAATCGTATTTTCGAATGCATTTACATAACTAACATAACATTGCATTCAAATCTTAATTATAATAAACTACTAATTTATTCGAGGGTCGAGGAGAAACGTCCAAAATCGACCTACCCGCCTTATTTCTTTAGAATGTAAATAGTTTTTATAATTTATAAAAATCAAGACGGGCAATGTACTTCATTGAAAAAAATCCATTTTTAGTTAGTTTAAGGAGGGAAGTCGTTCCTTCTCGCCCCTCCACAAGTTTATGCCTATGATATAGTAAATTAATTAGTTTTTATAAAAAAAAACTGAGCACTTAACTTTTTCGTATATGTATATAAATTATATTGCATTTTTTAGTATCTATACAACTATACAAGTGTATAGATTGTGATTTACTGTGCGGTCTAGCGCCATGTGTGAAATCAATATAACGTGCGAATTATCCTCGGTGACAGAGTGAAAATCACGCAGTAAAAACAGTTATTATAAACCTATTGTTTTGATTTATTACGATAATACTCGCAGCAGTATTGTTAACTGCATTACATCGATTTATTTATAACTCGTAAGTTACAATAATAATAGTTAAATATGTCGTAGATTGTATATTAATAACTGCAGTAAAAGTATAACGTATAATATAAACCATTCAAATTAATTGTTTATATTATGATTATAAGAAATGTGTATACTTTGAATATTATACAAAATTAGAAACGCATATTAGTATTAGGTTTGGCGATTGATAATATTAAATTATTATTATGATTTTTGACTTACGATAAAACTGGCCAAGAGACAAACGAGTTTGTTATAAATGAGAATCACTCCGATACGCCATAATGTGAACTTTGTTGATAATTTTCCCATAATATTGTGTTTTCTACGCAATTAAATGATAATAATGGTCGCAGATAGAGAAAACACTAGAAAAGTGTAGCAAATGGACACGCGTCACTTACAAGATAGTACGATACTGACTATAAATTACAAACAGCGGTTAGCAAAATAGCAACTATCGCCGCGGAAGGATCTCGTACGCAAACCGCAAGTGCGCATTTTTCGAATTCTCCCTTCCACCTCCGCAGACGATATCGTGTAAGTTAGTATAACAATGTACCTACCTATAATACTATTTTTTTTTTTTACAGAAAATAACAATATATAATAATATTTTAATAATATTTTTACAATGCGTTTGTCTTGTGTATTTGATTTTCATTTTTGTAAAGAATAATATGATCAATTAATAATTCCATCTCACAATCTAAAACGTTTCCCCCATTATTCGTTTAGCTTGTACATCAGACATTGTGAGCAAAATAATATAATATTTATTTACAGTATAATAGACACAGATTAGATAAATATAACGCATAGACAAGACATAATATGTATACATTCACACTTAACAATATTTATTAATAAAATACGACGAATAATATAGTTACGGTACATAAATATATATTCATTATCCCCGATAAAATCATCTATCGTTTAAATATTTAGTAGTTGTTAACAGTTATAGTTAATCATATGTTTGAAATTAAACAATTGATTTTTATGCAACCCAACATATAGGTAGTAGGAATAATGCATTTTAAATGATTTGTTCATATAGTTCGTCTATAATAGATTGATGCGGCGCTATCGTACTTTTTATTGCAGAAGTTCGGATGCCGGATGTGAAGATGAGAACCTACAAAACTATCGGGCTATATAATTAATATAAAATTAATTAAGGCTTATTTATTTATTTATTTATACGTGGCCTCGGTTTCGTCTAATCATGGTTTGTGTCACGGTTAATGATTAAGACGTACAATTTACATTTCCGGTCACAGACAATCAAATCTAGACAGTCGGTACGTTGCCATCAACGACGTTACATTTAAAACCTTCACTTGGCAGTAAGTATAATCTCGATCATCAAACTAATGAACGCTACTGGGTAAAACATTATCAGACTGTGATCAGATCGAACCGCGAGACCGCAAATGTGAATAGGCCATAAATACATGGTGTTGATAAACGATATATTTTTAAAGATCGATATCGTTGTTATTTTTCCGATATATTACAATATCGACATCTAATATTTATGATGTATGCTTAAAAATTAAAAATAGACATAACAAATATTGAAATAATATGATAAAATTGTTCCATCCTCAATTCCTTGGACATCTTCTCATGTATAATTAACTTAATACTGTCTTAGAGGCGTATTTATGGTGCGGAGGGGTCGACGTGTTTGAACCCCTCCCATGACCAAAAAAAATTATCAGGAAGGTCGATTTTGGACGTTCCTCCTTCGTCCGTTCAGTCTTCTGAAAAATTAGTGGTTTATTATAATTAAGATTTGATATTGAATAGTGTGTAAAACTCAATATTATACATTATATTATACTGATAGGCCGTTCCAAAAGTTTACCACGCGTGTAAACTGCCTATATGATTTCTAAAAAAAATGTTTATATCCCTAGGATCAAAACTCAATAAGTAATCACGAAATTAAAAACAATTTTAAATAACGGAAACAGTCATTTTGCTGATTTTTTTAAAAAAAAAAAAAAAAAACCATTGTAAAACCAATACATATCTCAAAACAAAATTGCTGTTAATATTATTTTGTTCCCCGTTTTAGATTTTGCATTATACATATTTCTATATACAGATACAGACCATGTTTATTTTCATTTTTTTGTAACTATTAAAAAGTTATGTACAAACTATACCATATGTATATTCAATATTCTTGGCTGAAACCATGGCAATACTTACTGCTACTGCTGAACTTATAGAAAAATAAATAGGGATCAATTTTGTAATTTGTAGTGACTTACTTAGCGTGATAAAAAATATTAACTAATTCAAATACGTATACATAATATCCAAAATCATCAATCAGTTATTAAAATCATAAATTAAATTTTATAAATAAAAAAAAATGAACATAATATATATATATACCTACCTAAATAAAATGAATGAATATATATAAATATACCTAACATTGAAAGATTATGTACCGCAATATACTTGGAAGGTATTATATTATCTATAATATTTTGAATCTATTTTAGAATCAAATTTAAAATGTTTTGACTATACAATTTCAATTATTTTACTTAATTGTTATTTATTATAAAATTAAATTTTCAATGTAAAAGACATAAAGACATACTTATGTAATATGATACTTAATATTTATTTTTTATTCTAAAAATAAATTTAAATTTAAGATGTTTCAAATATACAATTTCAATTATATTATTATTTATTGAAAATTTAATTTTAAAAGTATAAAAGACTAAAAATTAGGGATTAATTCGTACTTGGAGTGTTATGGAATATTGTTTTACCTACCAAATTTTTAGTTAGACATATACATATATAATTATTATAGACATATAATTATAATAATTATGTTTAGTTAACAATAATAAATGGAATTTAAAATGATTAACTCAAGTCATAATTCACAATTATTAATAATTTAATTTTTAACCTGAAAAAATGTTAACCAATCATGACAACATACAATAATAATATTTGTAATTTATATTATTTAAAATATATAATATAATTCCGTTAGTCAATTATTTAAACATTGTAGAATAATGAAATTAATTAAATCAGAGATTTTTAACTATGCATGGATATTTATGACACATATTTAGATCCAAAAATTGGGAACCACTATAATTATATTATTACTAATTAGAATAAAGAAAAAATTGAAAAAAAATTAATATAATTTCGTTATACAATACAATTATGACTTAGGCATAATGTATATTTTGTAGATTTAAAATATGGTACTTAAATAATAATTTTATAATGTATGTTATACATTTTACTTGTATTTAAATTATTATAGATACTACGATATATGAATTTATTACGAATATATTAATGTTATTTTGATATCAGCAAATTTACATAAATATGATGGTAACACATTTTAAACAGTCACATTATGTTATTAATATATTTTAACAATAATGTTAAATACGATTTAAATTATATTATAATTACTTCAAATAGTTGTATGTGAATATTTTTTACATTTATGTGTAAATTTAATGACAACAAAATGTTATACTATTATTATACATATATTATAGTTAATCTGTACTTAATATATTAAATTTTAAACAAAATTGTTTACATATTTTTCTTGATTTTAATAGATAGTAAAATTACGATTATATAGAATTTGGAAGGAAACCATGAAGATTTGCATTTTGTTCTTCTTGCTCGATGTTTCTCATAGCATGATCGATGGGATATTTTAAATACACACATAGAAAACTGTAGTAGATTTAACCAGAGGCGGTTTGACATTTTTCAGTTGGTGGTTCAAGATTAGTAAATACCACCCACCCACCTACAAAAAAAGTCAAACTACATAACCTTACTTAATTTTATAATTTTTTGACGATTATTATTTATACTAAAACTTACTAAGAAATTTCAATGTTTTAATATGATTAGTACCGAATTGTAAATAACCAATCACACAATTTAACATTAGAAATAAAAATATATAAGTAATAATATAGTTTAAAATAATTTAAAAACTATTTTTAAAAAAGCTATTTTCAAAACTAGGTTTTTTTTGTTTTGCTTAGTAATAATTTATTTTGAAGGCTCCCCTAGAATTTAACTCTAGATCCGCTACTGGTTAATACGTGACTATATTTTCATTATAAAGCTGTATGTAAGTTAATCGTTAATGCAGTTAATGTATGCTATTCAATCTTTGGTGATTGTATCTATTTGCTGCTAGCAATGACTTGGCTATCAAATTATCATTTTCATATTACCACCTAAGACCAGGTAACCTAAACCAAGTCCACATCTATTAAAATGACACCTACCCCAAAATTATTGGTGGTTCAGTGAACCACAAAATGCATGATCAAGCCGCATCTGGATTTAACAATAACTAGCGTTAGTCTCATACACATTTGCACGTCGTTTTCCTGCCAGAACTTGCTTGGTGTTAACATAACATTAATATAATGTTAAACGTAATGTACTGTTATTAGCAAACCGTATTTGTTTTATTAACTACACAGTATAGTTAAAATAACAATAAGTAATATGTAATTTAAATACTTATTTTAGTAATATTAACTATTGAATTAGGTACAATTATTTGTTATACTAATTCCAAATAAGTCAGTTGAAATAATTAAATTATTTTGTAGAAAAAATTATTATTTTCATTGTTATATTAACTACATCTTTGTTGTTATTTGCAAATGTAAGTATAATGTAGAAATAACATATACTATTTTGTTATTACAATGAATCGTTTTATAGTTAAATTAATTGGACATAAATAGGATGATATATGAATTAGATGTTATAAATATATTTTTAAATAAAATAGACAAGTGTTTGTACATATACAAATATATTGAATACCAATTTACAATATTTACATTAAATATTTAAATAATTATTAATTATACATAATATATACATCATATTATAAATATTACAAGTAAATATAAAATAAAAGTGCATTTATGACAAAGCATAATTTCATAAATAATATTTAATAATAATAATAACAATAATAATATTTTAATAATTTTATATTCAAATTAAAAATATATATATAAATAATTTAGTGTATAAGATATTAAGATACATTAATTTGATTAATATATAATAATTATTATAATTTTATCCATGATATGTGGAAATAAAATAAATTATCTATATAAAATATAGTATATAATAATATTATTATAGTGCATACCTTAAAGTCACATAAAGTTTTCCATTACTTAGAACTCTAATAATTGTAGGTGTTCGGTCTGGTAAATCGTTTATATGATAACCATTAAATTCTATTTCATTATATTTTTCAATTTCATAGGCATGAAAGTGACTATTAAACCCTACTGTTCAATAAAGCTTGCATATTAAATATGGAATTCTTAAATTATTAACAAGGATATTAATAATTTTAACAAATACGCAATCATTTAAATTTATTTCCACTATTACTAACACGCCTGGTTTATAAATAATACCTTTAAATTTTATCCAAGATGCCGAAAATGTTTCTGGTTTAAACTCTGTATGTAATGAATTAAATACATTTAAATTGAAATCTCTAGAAATATTTATTTTTAAACAAGTTCCTATTTTTAAGTCAGGTTCTAACTCTGTTTTAGTTAATAAACGATTAACCATTTTTAATTGTAACTTATGTGTATGACCAAGATTTATACGGCATGGAATTGAATTTGCGAATGCTTTTAAAACTTTATGTTTAGACTCAAATCTTAATGATGATGTTAATATAATAGGACCATTTTGAAGAAGACGACCATAGTGTGTTAGAATGTGAAATTTGGGTTTTAATAAGCTTTTAGAAAAATATAAATATAATCTATTGTGTTCTAAAACTAAGCTGTCTAATAGATATGCACATTCCGGTTGAATTATTCTAGCACAACAAATATCAATTATTTTTCTAAGAAATATATATAATTTCCAAATGTCGGTTTTTAATGGAACTAGTTCTCCAACAATGAGTCCAAAATATCGAATAAGACACAACATTTCCGATGAAGATATAATAATACAATTGTTGTCTAAATGTTTTTGGTTGATTGGAGGTGGATAATTTTAGCGTTTTGTTATTCCATAGTCAAATAATAATATTCGATTATTTAGATCTTTAAGTGAAAAATATTTATTATTTATAAAATAATTAATAATAACTGCCATATCGTATCGTGCAACCCCTTCCGTAACATCGTGCATAAAATCACATACACTATTGACTACTGCATGATAGTTTGGAATTTTATTAAAAACACAACGTTCAATTACACCAGTTTCAGAAACATTGTTTTCAATTATGTCCAATTCATAATTATTTATATCTCTAATTGATTCCACTGACTCTTTAATCATATATTGAAGATCATGTTTATGTGACCTACATATTCTACAATAATGATTAGCAGAAAAACTTTCAACAAATCCCAACATAGAATTCAAATCCAAATTATCACCCAAAATTAAACCAAGAGCAAAATATATCTTTATATGAACAGAATTTAC
>CM023358.1:50829957-50984999 GCA_013282895.1 Eriosoma lanigerum
ACTAATTAAAAAGCCAAGTAGATTAGTTTATATACACGTGTATTTACTGTACGTCTATACTTACAATAATTTGAATGTAAGTTGCTTTGAGAATAATATTTTACATGTTAGGGTATGATCCATAAAAATTGGAAATAAAATATCTCTTAAAAAAAAAAAAATTTTTAATGCTATAAAAAGTTAGTTTAATACTATACGAAAAAAAATAACTGTTGAAAAAGTTTTTAAATAATAATTTATTATATTATTATGTTAGAGGCAAAGAAGATGATGTCAATGGATTATTTTGAAAAGTAAAATAGATTCACACTAGAAGGGATAAATATCATTAAATTTTGATATAAAATATGTTTATTTGTGATCAAGTTTCCACAGTAGAAATTTGAATTCTTTCTTATGCATTAAATAAACAACTAAAACAAATAATTAAAATGAACACAATTGTCAATTGTTGATATTTTGATGATAAATCAGTTATGGATTATTATAATAAATGTGAAATATTTAAAACAATTTTTTTCTTTTACAAATAAATGTTGACTAAACTATCTATTTATCGTATCTAATGGAATTAATGAATAGAAAATTATCCAGATACTGTTTTAGTTAATATATTAAATATTTTAGGAAATTCATAAAAAAACATACTAAAAATTATATATAACTCAATTGGTATATAAATTATACTTATTAAACAAGCTAATTAAACATCATAAAGCTCTAAAAAATGTATTATAATGACCGGTCTTAATTTTAAATTAGATAAAGATTAATTATTATTTTATATAATTTTTAGTTTCATAAGGTTATTAATTTATGAAAAGACTATTACAAGAATATAAATTAATTTGTTTTAACAACCCATTAAATTATACATTTTTTTTTTTTAAATTACAATATTCATTATTTTATACTTTTAATATATAATAATAATATGAAGGACCATTTGTCACAATTTTAATAGGATATTTTAATTAAGTAATATATATATTATATTGAAGTACTAATGTATATAAATGACCCATTTTTTTTTAATCCACTGAAATGTAAATAAATAATGTTTATTAACATTATTGAATATTATCTGAGAGTTTGCGCGGTCTTCTATGAGTCAAGGAAAACGTTTATTACAGTCGTGTGAAACGTGACTGTATAAAATGATCACTTTGATAAAATGATGCCATTTGGAGGGTTAGTATTAAACATCAATTTGATAGAGTAGCAAAGCTAAGACTACTCAGAGTGTATTCATAATGTAATATGACGTGTTATTGTGTTAATATTTCTAAACAGATAAAACGACGCGATTCAGAACAGTGAGATGTCTAGATGTTTAAAATATAAATATTTATATGTATAAATCTAAATATTAAGAGACAAATTCAAATTCAAAAACGAAAATAAAATATAATTTACATATAGATTTGAATAATTCAAATTTATCATTTTATTGGAAACTCTGCTATTATTAAAAGAGTGATTCTCATTGGCAAGCAGTATCAAACGAATAATAGGAGAATTAAAAAAATGCAGGAAGACATACAGGGAATATTATCATCAAGCCTATGACTAAAAAACACTTTAAGACACAGTGCTTGTTGAACTAGGGTTAGTTTTAACTAAGATAGGGCATTTTTCATGTGTCTGAGAAATTTATTTTTGACTCGTTCAATCAAAAAACAGGCTGTAGCAGTGGGAGTACATATTATATTATTCATTAAATATATGCGATATTATCTGTAGGTACCTAGTAGGTGAAATAAATAAAATGAATATTTTACTACGGACAATATATTATATATAAGTTGTTTATGAGGGTCAAAAAGTGTTGTTGGCGTTTTTGTAAAATTAATTTCTATAGTATCTAAAAGAAGTTTTTCACATGTATGAGGGAAGAATAATGTCAAAATTTTACTTTAAAAAAAAATATATGATGAAGTATTATATAGGTTACTTATTGACGTTTGTTTGCAAGTACGCATCATTGACACACATAAAATATTTTGTTTTTTAGATATAATTGATTTTTCTTAAAATTCGAATAAACTTAGTTTAACTTAACCAAACTCTTATATAATATTTACATATATATATGTTACGGGCAAAGTGGAAAATTCGGGCAATGTATATTGTGAACTAATTATACAAAATATACTACATAATATATTATGTTTTTATTTCAAATGATTAATATTACATTATTATACATAATTAATAATAATCAAATCATAAGTTAGCTTAAATTATACATTTGTTTCAAATAATTTTTTTTTTTTTATACAATTTATTTACGCAATGTAAATAATTGTGAAGTACAATTATTATAATAATTACATAATTAATAATCATTAAACAATAATAAATGTTCATATATTTTTTTCTCATAAAGTATAAATAGTTATATGCTACGTCGATCCTCTGGCTAAACATTAATGACATCATATGAATTTACACTATATCCCGATAACAAAACCAACAAATCAGTTCTCATATTTATCTCACATCTACTTATAATATCTTATCTCATATAATTTTGGTACATACAGTTTTACTTTAGTTGTAGTATAAAGTCACTCTGTTTAAATTGTGCAGTGCCTAAACAACCATTTAATTTTTTTACATTTTTTCATTTCAAGATTTATTCGTGTATAAAAAAAAATATTTAAAATAAAAGTATAATTTAAGCTAATTTATTATTTGATCATTATTAATTATGTATAATAATGTAATATTAATAATTTGCAACAAAAACATAATATATTATGCAATATATTTTGTATAAATAGTTCACAATTTACATTGCCCAATAACCTCGGGCATTGTTTACATTGCCCGAATTTTCCACTTTGCCCGTAACATATATATTTATAATATTGAATATGAACGATTATTTTATTTCATTATATGTATATCATATGCTGGGCTATATAATAAGATATAAGTTAAAAGATATTATAAGATAGACGAAATTGTGGCGTAGTATGCGTAAGGCGAACAGATTTTCGTCAGCAGAATGACATGATCAGTCATGGAAGAGTTTCTAGGTTATTTGATCGTTAACTTAACAATCGAGTGTTTCTCGATAAAATCGTAGAAAATCTATCGATATGCACGTTAAATACAAGTTTCGATTTCGATACAATGCGGATTTTCGGTTTGCGTTTCGTAACCGTCCAAGGTATTGCCGACCGACGTGACGGCGGTGGTGGTGGTGGTGGTGGTGGTGGGCTTGGATCCGGCCACGGTGACTCGGAGCAGCGTCTTGTAGCATTGCGCGTTCCCGTTGACCGGCGAGATCATCACCAGCACGTCGGCGGCCGACGGTGAACTGTGATTACGGTGGTGATTGTCGACCGCGGGCACTGCGACGTTTTCGTCGTGCAGGTTTCTCGTCGACCTGTGCACGACCGACTTGCGGAACTCGGCGGTGCTAGTCATCGTGTTCAGCGGAAAGGTGGTGTCGCGGAAACTCGACTGGAGGTCCCGCGACGTCCGGTTCCTCCAGTGGCCCGAATATCCGCACAGCGTCTCGCGGAACGCCCGTCTGTACTTCATCGACATTAGATTGTACAGGATCGGATTGACCGTGGACGAAAAATAATAAAAACAACCCGCGATCGTGTACAGCAGCTCGTTCACTTGCGGATAGTACGGCGCGTCCTTCGCGTACAGATAGAGCAAACGTTGCGCGTGGAACGGGGCCCAGCACAGGAAGAATGCTATGACAACTGCCGCTGGAAAGTTCAAAGAAAAACGATCGTTTAATACAGATATATGTACCGCCGGGGGCGTAATTGTGGGGCACTTTCCTCCCCCCCTTAATTTTATCGTGAAGGGGAAAAAGTATCGTTTTGCCACCCCCCCCTCCCCCCAGATAATACAACAGTTCATTACTAACAAATTAAAAATTTATTTAAATATTGTCGACAGTGATTTTTTACACACACACATTATCATTATTAGTATCAACTGAAATAAAATAAAAGTAATTCTCACGAGTTTAAGGATTGTGCCTTATGTAGTAGTGTAAAAACAAAAAAATTAGGTATAATTTTGGTGAGTACATTATTTTACTTCCCCCTTTTTTTTTTACCCAGTTACGCTACTGTGCACCACAGACGTATAACGTAATCGATTGTAATCTAACTCGATTTCCTCTGAAGTAAATAATTAAAAATGTATTTATTTTAATCGTGATTAATATGTTAATGAAAATAGCTGACTATGTACCTAATAGGCATGTTCGGTGCGACTATCCGTAGGCTTTAAAACATTATTATTTATTACTAATCATAAATACGTACAAGAAAAATTATAATTCTGAACTCATATTCGTTTTCGGTTTATTTATTTATAATACCGGACGTGTATTAAAGTGGATTGTAGGTACTTTTAATACTTAAATGTTGTACAGTCTGTTACTCTGTTCGTTTTATTTATAGATTATAGATAATAGATGAACATTTTTATTTAAAGTTCACATTTTCACCCACGGGTCAAGACCCACCCGCCACTTTTAAATAGGTCGGCCATCGCCACCACTGAGACATAAATTAGGCGCCACTGTCTGCCAAAGTGAGTCATCTGTGGTTCAAATTACAATTTTTGTTATTCAATCTAGTGTTAATTTTGTAGTGTATGCTAATATTACCTAGCATCCTAACGATTGACTTTTTCGATTGAATCTGCTTGGTTTCTCCGTGTACAGCTCCTTGCATTTGTTTGCCTAACGAGTGACGAGAACTTTGTCTAATCTGCAGCCCGATTAGCACATACAATATTATGATTATCATCATTGGAACGAGGAAGAATAAAAGTGAACTCAGCTCGTATATGGGCACTCCTGTTGGCACGTTTTTATCCAGCATCGCGCAAAATGCGCTCTCGTACAACGGATATCCCGACCCTTGAATTATAAATATAATATTCAGGGAAGTCACATAATAACAATTATATTAATAATATAATATGTATAAAAGAAATAACGCTATTTGAATTCATAATTCACAAGACGATCGCATTTGCTTTAATTAAAAAAATATTACGTAATACCTATTTAATTAGTTAAATTAAAAATATAATTAACTGTAAAACAGTTGGGATCTCAAGTTTGAGGTAAAAAGTAGATAAAAGTAATAATTAATTAATGAGTATATTATAATTCATACGTTAAAAATAACAATTACATCATATAAAGGTAATTTCATTAAATTTTAACAGGTGCAAACAGTGTTGTGCGTTATCTAGATAAAATATAGTTATCTTTTTATCTTATCTAGATAAATAAATAGGTTATCTGAAAATAATCATCTAGATAATTATGCAATCAATGATTTAAAAAAATTTGACACAAAATTATTTTGAAACACGCTCTGTAAACACTATTCTAGTTTTAAGTGGAACATCAGATAGTTTACAATTAATAATAATAATATTTACAAACTAATCATGATAATAACAACTATGGTTTATGCTAAGTACGAACGTTGGATCTACAACATTGAATATTAATTATCTGTTTTTTTATCTAATTAAAATTCGTTATCTTTTATGTCTTATTTAGATAAAAAAATGAAGTGTTATCTATTTATCTTATCTAGATAAATTTAAAATCAATTATCTGTCATCTTATCTAGATAAATTATGGGTTATCTTTGTACAACACTGGGTGCAAAACGGACCGATTATCGACTTATGATTAATTTCGTTTGATTTCGGAAATTTTTAGTTTAATTAAAAGCAAACATTTTTCATTTTATTTATATTTATTTATCTATTGAGTAAATTAATTAATTTTTTTTGACTAATTCAGGGGCTTTGAAAATTGTTAGACAAGTTATTAGAATTCGAACTCTAATTACGTATTTCATCTAATACTAATACAAATAATTTTAAAAGACAAGGAAGTTTTGAGGGGGCATTAATTCCAGGAGATAAGTGTTCACCCATACTACATCTCAACAGAAGCGGTGGTCTAAGGCATACCATTTATATATTATAACCCGTAAATATTATTACAATTAATACCTACTCGTAATCTTCATTATATTATGCAATTAATTCAATTATACGATTAATCAATTATTTTACGTTAAACACAATTTTAGGAACTATTTTGAAATTCCGTCGATATGTCGTCCAAATTACCTTGTGGATAGTCCACATAGTCGACCTTGGTGAACATGGCGAACGGCAGAGCGGCTAAAAATGAAATTACCCAAACGACCGCAATAATGCGGATAGCTCTTTTTAATCCGGACATGGCGTACGAATGAAGGGGATGACATATGGCCAAGTATCTCTCCATCGAAAAAGCCACGATTGTCAACACCGACGTATACGAAGTCCTATAACCGTATACAAATATTATTATTATAAAAATTTTGTTAGAACTTAAAATTACGTGTATCGTGTATATAACGTAAGTATGGCCGTCAATCTAACCGTTAGACTGGTTAATTATTATTCCCAATGCGTTTTGCTGTTATAGACAAATTAGTTGAACTAACCTATTGTATTTTGAAATTGGATTTGGCGGGCAACATTATATTTCACATTTTTTTGGTAATTTTTTAGATTATAAATGTTTTTTTCTATTTTCTTTATATAAAAGTAAAAATTTATATCTATATTTTAGATAGTTAAAATTTTTGAAAAGAAAACTATTATGCCTTAAGAATTCTTATTGAAGTTTGGTAGTTTGTTTAAAAAATATATTTTACCGGAAATTCATTAGTTTTTTATATATATACGATTTCGATAATATATACAGTTATATTGATTTAATATATTTATATAAGGATAACATTTGCGATATAACCTATAATAATAATAATAATAATAATAATATCATAAAACATAAAAGTACTTAATATAATTTTTAATTAATTAAAAAATTGAAAAAATGACGTTCTAAATTTTTAACGTTGGGATGAATAAAATTTTTTAAATTTTTTATAAAGTTTTGTCAAACTTATCTAAAATTAGAGCATTTGTTTAATCTACCAAAGTTATTCTGTGTATATATATATATTAATATAGTTAACGTTGTTATTATTTCAGTCGTTTTATGTATTTGTGATTAATTAATTTCATTGCGAAAAGCACTTACATTTCGGAAACTAAAGCACGAAATTTACAAAGTACTTCACCCAGAGGCCACGGGTATTGTTGCCAATATACACTGAGATCATTTGGTAATCCTAGAAAAAATAAACATTGTACATTATTATAATTCTAAATAAATATAACTGATAAACATTATTAAGGTTTTGAAGTCAACAAACATTTTTTTTTTTTTTTATTCATTTTGACAATTGTTTTTGAACAAATTGCGATGGCATAAAATTAAATTGTATACATATATGTACAAAACTGTTTAGGAAATTGATTTTAATTATCTATTTACAACTTTTTTAACGTTATGAATTTCTATATTTTCTTTATTGATGGACAAATGAAACTCGGGTTTTTAACTTAAATAGTTAAATTCTGCGTATTTATTAATGCTAACTAATGTTAGCATACATTTTGGTATACAAATTAGATAGTGAAAATAACTAAATTTAGAACTTCTTTATTTGTATTATTGTTTTTAATGTACTTGTAGTTTATACGTTTTATTAAAGCGATACATTTTTATAAAAAGTATACACACGATATAGTTATCACAATTCATACTCTTATTATGTATTTTTCTATTTGTTTCAATTATAAATTATAAAATTATAAGTAGTTTTGAGGTTACAAAACTTGTATTAATTAGTACAAACAGGTCAACAGTACAAAATAATAAATTGTAATTAATTTTCCATGGATAGATAGTTTAAATAGGTGTATATAGAAAAACAATATACGAGTATATATTTAGATACAAATTACAGAATTTTGTGTCTTCTTTAAAATAAGTTTAAAACTTTTATTTTTATTTGTTACTATTGTTGTTTTTAAATCCGAATATGAATTATTTCAATTTAAGTTAGGTACTAGTCTAAGTAGTACAAACGACAAACATATTTACATTTTTTGTTTATATACTTATATATTTGATTGTGTTATTTAAAGTTTAAAACAATGAGTCAAGGTTGTTTGAAATTAGTTACCCTTAATAATTTATTTTCTTAAGTACAAAACATTGTGTATTGAGTTATGTATTGCGAGTTACACATGTGACGTATAATCTTATAATTCTATCATGTATACAATAATTATCACGAATCATTAACATTTTAACAAAATATCTATTGAAGTAGTTGATAAAAATAATTGTTGAAAGAGGGAAATATTTTATACGATATGTTTGTTATGTTTGTCATATATGTATATAGAAATTTCGCTTGTATAAAATATTTAAATCATATTTATTTAAATAATTTATATGATCACATATAAGACGTAGGTATGTTGTTTGGGGCAATTCCTAAGAATTTGTTTTCATAGTGTACTTTTTAGGACAACTGTTTCGTGGATTTTCAATAATAAAGAAATAATAAATCATTTTTCATGGCATTTGTTTAAATTAAAATAATACTCTGTTGTACGGTTAAAAGAATTTCGAATTGAGAAAACTAGGAAACCATATGCCGCAATAACATTAACGAATTCGGGGTTTAATGTTTTGTATAATAAAGACAATGATTAATGGGAAATCCGAGCACGTAAACGTATAACAAATTATTATCATACGATAATAACAATAAAGTACTTTGTACATATTTGCCTAGACTCTAGAGTCTAAAGCATATCCATCATTTATAATATGTCACTTAACTGAAACCTAAGAACTTATAAAGCATTAAAGAAAAACAAATTAAAAAAATGTAAAAGTCTTTTGTTGAAGCTCAAAACATATCATATACGATAATGTAATGTATACTACAACAGTATGATCTATTGTTTGTTTTGCATTAACTTTCAATATGTTTTTAAATCTGTGTAAAAAAAACAATAATCTGTGTACCTAATTTTATTATGACTGGTAAAATAGAATCACAATTTTCTAAAAATAACAAAAATGAAACCAATACTATACTGTCTATACTGCTATTGAAATTTAAAAACTAATAAGAATATGAATATAGATAAGTAAAACTGGAATTAAACGAATAATAATTATTGATGATAATATAATTAGCTGTATTATATTAATATTATACCATAATTTATTCTAGATCATTCTTAGAACTTTTATATAAACTGAAGCTTAGTAATAACTAATAACATTTAATAAAATTTAAAAATGTCGAATTCGCTCAATTTTTAATAGAGACTTAAACATTCATGAAAAATTACATTAATATTTGTTAAGTTTCAGCGTGAGGTTTATGATTTAAACATTATTCTTGGTTAGGTTATCTAACAACTTAACAACTTTATTAGGTAACGTAACAACTTAATATTATTATTAGTTATTATAGTACTAATTATTTATGAAAAATATCTCCCACCACTGTATATTACATACTTATGTACTAATTATTATCTTTAATGAAAAGTTTAATTTCATTTGCTTACTTATTATAATTAAACTATAAACCAAATTAAATAATAAAAACCACTTTTAAAGGATCAATTTTACTTCATACATATATAAAATAAAGGATTGTTGTGAATTTTTGATACATTTTATTATATTTTGCAGATATTCGATTGAGAATTGAGTTTTTTTTTAAAACATTTATCAATACTTATAAAACCAACCCAAACAAATTATTATAATTATTATTGTTATTTTACCATTGTCGTTTTCATATTTTATTTAAAGGTTTTTATTATGTCGCAACATAAATTCAAATATATATATATATATATATATATATATATATATATATATATAATGAATTACTCTATAAATATGTATATATACATTATACATTTTATGAATTAATATTTATATTTTAAACAATACTTCATTCCCGCTTATCAAAGTGATTTTAATATTAGATATCATCTATTCCACAATGAACTTTAATTGTTTCCTATTTAATAATTTACTTCGATTTTATAGCATTGTATTTATTCTCTAACACCTTGAAAAATTACTAACTTACTTTTTTACTTACTAGGTTATAAGTTAATTAAAACAAGAATAATACAAACATATTCTTTGCTCTTAATTTTTACTTTTAAAAAGATTAGTATATTTAGTAAAAAAATTTATTTTATTTTAATAATCGTATATAGGTAGTACCTACGTTTGTAAATTATTTATAAGGTTTATTGTTCACACTGTAATAAGTTTAAAAAAAATTGATGTTTTATGAATAGAGAGTTTTTGTAAATTTATGTCAAATGAAAATTAAAAACATTTAATATTTAATATTATACTTTATTTCCTATTGATCGATTATATAAAAGTAGAAGAAAAGAGATGACGAATTTTATGTTGTATTGTATTACATATTTATACACACATATATTATCATATTACAAATAAATCGTTCTTAGTATACAACATATAATATATGTATTTAATATATTTATAAGTATTTTCAAACTGAAAGTTGAAGGAAAATAATTTTTATTTGAAACGCAAACATTTTGAACACGAAGAGTTTTAGTCGATATTTCGACGAATTTCATTAAAATTATTTTATTACGTAAATACGTATTGTTCTTTTGACTATATTTTATTTCAATAATAACAAATTATTAATTTAAACAGATTGCAGTCGATTCTGAGCGTTCTTTTTTCATCCCTCCGGTCCTATAATTATTATAATTAAGTTTTGAATTCAATAATATAGTAGTTCAAAAAAACAATTCTAAGCTAATCTCAGTCAGATATACAATAATGATAATATTTCGTTATATATATATTCTGTATTTATCAAATAATGTACAACAGAAAAATCAGTTAGCTTACTTTTAAAGTTAGTTACCTATCATAAAATAATGAAACTCAAGTTTATCAAAATTATAGATTCCGTGAATTTTCTGTTTTTTTTTTTTAACAAATGGTAATTTTCTTTATCCTAAAGGAAAACCTTTAATAAATTCGAAAAATGATGCAAATAAAGTATCAATTAGATGCATTATCTATTGAAAGCATACCTTACTTGTAATTGGACTATTGTTTCTACCCGAAAAAGTGTTTACACACATAAAAATATCATAATTCTTCGATTTCACTCATCATACTGAATTTAAATGCTGATTCAAAAAATTGGAACTGTCTATTTACGAATTTTTTTTATTATTTGTTATACATGAGTATTATTCGGTGCAATGTTCAAACCATAAAACCAAAAATTGCAAATTATATTGAACATTATTTAGAAAAAATTACATTTTTAGAATAATTTACAATTTTTATATTTAGACATATAATCAATGTAATAGTTCTAAAATTGTTTTTATTATATATAATATCTATGTTAATACTAAAAAGAAATGGTCAAATCCCTTTTTACATTAAAAAAAATTACATTAGTTATCATGAAATATTTAAAACTAAATTTGTCAAAATTACTGTTTCTGTGAATTTTGCAATTTTCCCGTCATATTTTGGTATATAATCTTCTTCTAAAGAAAAACTTTTAAGAAATTTAAATAATGAGCTTAATAAAACACCAAAATTGCACGAAAACATATCATTTTTTCTGCCCATAAAAGGTTTTCACATATTATATATAAATAATAAAGTACATTTTTTTGTAAAACCAATATATTCATCGCTTTGCTCAGAATCTAATAATTAAATAACAAATAAATATAAATATTATGAATTATTTTTACAGTTTTACTTGCCATTATAAAAAATATATTAAACTACTTCAAACTACAATTGTTTTTGATGATTTTGTATTATTATGAGTTGTTATTATTATTATTATGCTTCTATGAAAAGGAATTCTTTAATCAATTTGAATTAATAATAATAATATGAGTGTGGTCTCTATACAAATCATGACTAAAGTTTGAGTTGACCGCGTATATTTTTGGGGGCAATAATGTCGGGTTGTGGGGCTAACATTAATGGATTTTGGTAATTTTCATGAGATGGAAACGGAATATTTCGTAATGGAGTTTTAGGAAGTTTGGCTTTTACATTTTACAGAGTGAGAAATAGTGGATGCTGTGGACATTTCCGTTTGAATACGTGCAGTAGGGACATTTATGGATTTTAAATTGGAAAACTTGTATTTTATTTGTATCTATTTTTTTTGGATCCCAAACTTCCCAAAATATAATTTCATATATAATAGGTAGGTACTTATATTAAAAAAAATAATGATTTTAATTGGATATTTTTATTGTTACTATTGTAAGTATAATAAACTATTAATATAGTATCACTGAGGTATTATTTTAATATAATATACTGCAATTTAAACGAATATATATATATATATATTATATAATTTTAATGTATATTAATTATTAACTAGTGTTCAATTTATTTTACGTTATACTTTATACAGATACATGGGTAATCAAATTAGCTTACCAAATCTAACCATGGTTAGGTATGTACACTATATTATAATCGTATTTAAGTATAAGACCAACAAAAAATTATAAGTTTACCATAGAATTATTTATTTTTAATTTGCAATTACCTGAAATGATATAAATGGATATCTTCTTCGCTATTATGCCCTTAATTTCCATTATAAAGTAACGCACATTTTCTAATAAATTGTTCATTTATTTGTAACAGAATATTGATATTCAAAATAAAGAAGTAAGAAAAAAATTTAAAATTTTGTAAATTATTTTAAATTATTTTTTAAAATTTTGGGTTTTATAATATTAATGTCAATCAAATTAGTATTCTTGATAAATGAGTAATTTTTTAATTTCAAAAACAGTAGAAACTATTCACAGTAATAAACTATTAAATGATAATTGACTTGGGAAATTATATGGCTAATGCAATATATTAAGTTTTTATGTTTTTGAATTTGATAAAAATAAGTACTTTTCAACGATTAATTTTACTTGAAAAATATGCTAATGGTAGCTAATAATAATAAATTGTTAAAAGAACATAAAAAAATTAATATTATGATTACAAAGGTGGATTTAAGGAAAAAGATAATCGTTACAAAAAACACTTTAAAACTATAACTATCCTGAAGCCTAATATTTAACGAATTAAATTATATAAATGGTTTTATTTAATGAAAAATATTATTTAATTAATATTTTACTATGATATATCGTTTATTTATTTAGGTCGTATACGGGTAAAACATAATTCGAAATTTCAAATCGTGTATATTCAATGATAAACTTACATCTGCCATCCAGGATGATCTATTGCTTTGTATTGTACAGCTGCAATATAATAATTAACTAGCCAAAATATTCGGGGAACCATAATAATATATCAGAGAACTCTTTAATATCGGTATTTATACAAAACTATTTAATACCTTTGATATTCTGAGTATTTTAATTAGAGACTTTTTTTATTGCGTTTTTTTCTTTATGATATTAATTATTTCCTGGATATATTTTCTTTTGGATATATTTTTCTTAAATTCTTGCATTGTGCTTTGCATGTTACAATAAATAAAAAATAAAAATGATACATTTTTTTTTTAAAAACAAACCTATCGATGTTTGATACAGAATTCTGAAATATTTATAGTCTGCAGATTAATTATATGTGTACAATAAATTTAAAATGCTATTTAAATTAATTTTCATAATGGTAGCCATTATAGGTACATAAAGCATTATAGAAATTCTTTAAAATCGTATATTATACTTATAATACTTTATATATAATTTTTTTTATACTTTAAAGTGGTTTATGTTAATATATTTTATTATTTGTAATTTGGGCTTATTTGGTATAGACTAAAAAAATGGAATTATTGATTTAAGTTTTTTAAATTCACTTAAAAATTCCTGTGACAATTTTTTTTTTATAGTATAGGTATTCGAATAACATTACCTATACAGTTCTGAAGATAAATAAAGTAGTATAGGTACCTAAATAGAAATGATGCAATAAAAAATTGTAGTTTTGTTAGTTTGCTTTTGAGAATCACACTTTTGTATGTTCTGTTCGCATAAAGGGGTAAAAATATATACTATATATACTCGTATAATAGTGTTGAATCTGTTTTACCATCATAGACAATGAACAACTTCCAACGGGAATAATATACAAACGTGACCCTATTATATTTTATAGCGTTTTTCAAATAATTGTGATTATTTATACGGTCATTCATATTATATTAATTTCAAATAGCAAGATCTCATGTTCGTTGAAAATGAAATTTTATTCTTTATCTTACAAATAGTTCTAATAATTTACAAGCTTTATTATATTTTTCTATATGTAAATGTGTTGGTCAGGTTTCACTAGGTTTTACAATTTCATTAGAAATTAAGACTAAAATAACTAACTTTTAAACCAGTGGCGGATCCAGCGGGGGCAATCGCCCCCTTCCCCATTCCATCAGAAAAATTGACATATGGATATTTTGCTGAATCTATACTAATATAATATTTTTATACTATTTTGTACTCCACATAAAATTATAATTTCCCTCTCCCCCTCGTTATTTTGGGTCACCTCCCTTCCCATTCCCATTCCCTTCCACCTTGGGCTGGATCTGCCCCTGTTTTAGACTCAATAGTACCATAATATAGGAATAATGTTTGTATATACATTATTTTTTTTTAAAATTTATTGATGTCTCCACTTACAACTATTATTGACGTCGATCAACAAATTATGGTGAGAATCATATCAAATTTTTTGTGCAATATGGTTGTATTGTATTCAGTGACGTCGCAAAGTTTTTTCCAGATAAAACAGTTAATAATATCGACATCCGCCTTACTATTCTATGAACAAAAGTTTCCTCAATTTTTTCAAATTTGTTAAAAAATCGATATTAACTTATTAAAAAATGTTTTTATTTATTAAATTTAATTAATTTAAAAGATTAGCTACTTATATGATGTATTATATATATATTAATAAATACTAAATACTATTTACAAATAAAAATATAATTATTTTTGAGTTATAGTTTTACACTACTAAATAAAGACCAACCACACAACAACCACTTTTTAGCATGAATTGGCTGCCACTGGTTGTATTTAATTCTATATAAAGACTGAATTAAAATATGAAACAATATGTTTATTAGTACAATAATTTCTATATTTTAACAATATAGTTAATCAAAATACTGTTTGGATGATTATATCTTTGTTAACTAAATCTACAGAATATGACGCATGTATTTTATATATTACACATTTCTAAATGAAAGTTTAATGTTTTATATTAGATAGTTATACAGTCGAGTCAGTCATTTTTATTGAATATTGCATTTTCGAACTTCAAAGAGTAGGTATTTTCAATCAATTTTAATTCGTTGGCACAATTTTTTTTTATAAAATGTAACCAAATCATCTACTACAATTAATAATATCATCCATTATCTTTCTATGAAATAAAGTTTAACTGATATCGACGGTTCTCATTATAATATAAACCACCATAGATATTTTGTTTATTAAATCATAAAATAAATTGTTGCGGAAAAAAACTCAGAATAAATGCGTATTTGATTTTAATTTTAAAATCGTCAATTTATTTTTTAATATTAGATTATCTAATTATTTAAAATTATTTATTATAAAATCATTTATGCATAAACTTTTTTAAGGTCTTATTTTTAAACATTTTTTCAGCAACAATTAACTTGTTTTAAGCAATACAGTTTTAACAAATATAGTGTGACACCGTGTTATATGGGAAAATGTGTAAAACCCCTAAATAAATACACATAAAATATAAAACAAAACCATTATTGAGTTAAGCTTAAAGGTTGCGATTTGCATAAAACTGTAACGGACCACGTCGTCGCCAATCGTATTCCCCAATAATGCCGGAAATGTAGACAATGTAAACACGACAATGCCTAGCCGGAAATTTAATATTGTGTTTTATAAAAGAGAGGTATGATTAAAATATGACCGTAGGTCTTTATTGGTGGGTATATAAGCTCGTTATACCAAATTCGCAAAATTCGATTCTTCTCTAGGCGCCATCAAAGAGATTTAAATATTTAATTAATGCAGCTTTGAATAACGGCAAGAAGAGCACAGTTTGCATCATATTGACAAAATGGGAAAATAAATACACTGTGGGGTTTATTTTGTTTTTATACAACGTCGACGTGTATAATAAATATTAAAAATGTTTATTCTTTTACATATTGTCTTATATAGGTGCAATTGAATTTTATCTCATACCGCAGTGATGTAAAAAATATACAAAAATTAATGCAGCCTCAGTGTGTCCGTCTAACTAACGGGGAATGTATCATAACTAAAATTGTGACGTTTAGGTTGAACGAAAAGTAAAAAAAGATTAAGCTACCAAATTTCCAGAGAAGCATATATTTATGATATCCGTTTTGTAAAATATCGTCCTGCAAAAATGTTAAAGACTTATAGATACATAGAATCATAATTATACTCATTTATAGAGAGAACATTTTTTTAACAGTTTTTATTATATTTTTTTCTTATAGGTTTTGTTATCAATAGAACTTGTTCATTGTTTATTATTAGGATGTCATCATTTAAATAAATAATGTATTATCTCCTCTATCGACATGCTATACTATACCCAGTGTTTTACAAAGATAACCCTTTATCTAGATAAGATGACAGATAATTGATTTTAAATTTATCTAGATGGGATAAATAAATAACACTTAATTTTTTATCTAGATAAGAGATAAAAGATAACCAATTTTATCTAGATAAAAAAACAGATAATTAATATTTAATATTGTAGATCCAACGTTCGTATTCGGCATAAACCATAGTTGTTGTTATCATGATTAGTTTGTAAATATTATTATTATTAATTATAAACTATCTGATGCTCCAGTTAAAACTATAAATAGTATTTACAGAGCGTGGTTTAAAATAATTTTGTGCCAAAATTTTTTAATTATTGATTGAGTAATTATCTAGATGATTATTTTCAGATTTTTTCTAACTACGCTCCTGAATCATTTGAATTTACATTTGTCAAATTTTAGTTGAAATTATTTGGTTTGAACATGAAGGTTAAAATCTTTTTCTATTAATTTTTACGATTCGAATAAAGATTTCTATACACTTGAGTGGTAATATTTTATTATCTTGGTGATAGTGCTATAATGAATGGCTTTAAACAAAAATTATATATTAAATATAAAATATATTAATAAAATAAAAAATACAAATACGTAAAATAGTTATGAACACTCAAAACTCAACCTAAACTCTACTAAGTCGTAAACTCTTCAACAGTCTAGTTTCTACGATACACGTGTTATGTCGTTACGTGTAAAACTGTAAAATGCAAATTGACAATTGTTGATTTTTAATTGAACAAATGACTACAGGGGACACAACAAGATAACTGATAAAATGATAACATAGGTAAATTGGCACCACGAATTAGCCACAAAGTTGTTTATGTATGATAGCCACCACCACGCACATTATCTAACAAAGTAACAATGGAATAATTCATTGTGTTAAAAATTATTCTATGGTCCTATTCGAATTTCGAAAATCCATTAGGGCATTAGATTATTTTATTCAAATGAAAATTATTCGATAATTTTATTCGAATGAAAATCATTCGATAGTTTAAAAATACAATAGAATAATTAGATAGTTTTAAATTATCGAACAAGTCGATAGTTTTTATTCGATAATGCCCATCACTAGTTTTAATATCCATACTTTTATGACGGTTTTGAAATCTACACATAGTGTTATTGTCGCCAAATTATTTTTGTGTTTTTATCGTGTATCTAGCAGTACTTTTTTATTATTATGATTTTTTTGAATTTATGATATGAGTTCTTAATTTTATTTATTTGATAATGTTATATTTACTATTTACTATTTAGTTAAGAACCAAACTGGTGTTAAAATTAAAAATGTATAATTAACCTCAATCTATCATACAATAATTTACTGTATTTTTGGGATTTAATTTAAGAACTCATTAGTCATTATATGTACTTTTCCAGTATGAGATTGAATTTGAGATCTCATGGTAATGTTAAAATAATTGTTTTAATTAATAGAGACAACCTATAATGCCATGTAATTTTATTTAAGATCTTAGTTTCATACTTACTAAAAACCTACTTAAAACTATTAAAAAAATTTTATGTGAATAGAAATAAAAAAGAATATAGGTCTATTTTGAGATGAATCAGAGAAATTTTGTTTAAATATTACCTATGAAAAAATCTTTGGCAGTTAGGGCAAAGTATGATGATATTCCATTTAAGGTGTCATGGCGGTTAATATGTTGATCAAACAATGACATTTGAAATTATTAAATGTAATACTCATAAAGATCGTATTTTATCAGAGGCATATTTATGGGGGGGAGGTTGAACGGATTTAAACCCCTTCCATGACCAAAAAAAAAAAAAATTGTTTTTAAAAATATTTTTTTGCCACCTGTTTTAGATTATGCATTATAATTTATACAGATATAGAACATGTTTATTTTCATTTTTATGCTTTTTATTTTTTTATATTATCAAACGGTGAGGGGGAAGGGTTTTGGCATCATTGAAGGTTTAAAAAAAACCTGAACTTCCTTTTAAAAATTTCTAAATACGCCTCTGTGTTTGATAACGACTATAAATGTGAATTCCTCCAACTTAAGGTTATTAAATAATCGTGCGAAATAATAAATATAAATACGGATTATTCGAAATACCGACTGAAATAACATGAGAAGTATTCTACATACTCTTGTAATATAGTTTTGATGTTTTGAGTAGGAATCCGGAAAGATTTATCTATCGCATGCTTCCTTCTGGTATATAACTAATACCGGGTATATACCTAGAACCTAGGTATCCATAATGCTATTAACACGCGAACAAGAGAATTTTGCTTAAAGTTTATTTATATACGCGCCAGTATTATTATAATAATTAATATTATTAATGTATATGAATGGAAATGAACATACAGCTTGTGCTACCCTGCGTTATTTACTGACGTCAGATTGCTTCGGCCATTAGCAAAACTCGACCAGCAATTAAATACTCGTGTTCGTTTTAAATTAAATTTCTTTATTCGAAATTGTACTATTATTTTCTTAGCGCACGATTATAATGTAATTCGTAGATATATTTGAACACAAAACCTAGAGCACAAGTTCACAATGAATAACCAGATGTTATAACCTAAGCCTGGTATAATATCTATCTATTTTTATAAACATTATTTTTGTGTTATTTTAGTTGTGAATTACGGTGTCTTTGGTCTACTTATACTTCATACTTCATTTCTAAAGTATCATTTTCATTATTACCAACCATTTAATTTTTTTTATCTAATTGGTGATAATTATATTATAATATTATAATATTATAATTTGTTTGTATTTATAACGATGACAATGATAACGAATATTTAAATAATCGCCAGCAAGAAATTCTGTCCAAAAATATAAATTAATAATTTCTTCGTGAAATATTGCAAAGATAAAACGCGTCGTATATTTTGTAAATATTTATGCTGATAAGATGTCAAAATTTCGAATTTCTATTAATATCATTTTTGTATAGGTTTGAACAATAACGTAAATAGTGAATTGTGCTTCCACATAAAAATATAACTTCATTGATAATAATATAAAAAGCAGGAAATTACTCTTTTGATTGAATTTTCGACTAATTTTAAATTATTCATAAAATGTAAAGGTATAATAAAAAATATATCGGTATGAAATCAAGTTTTATTTGTGCGACGATTAATATTTGCATCAATAAAAGAGTGCAATAGCTATTAAATAATATAAATATAACTTTTTCGACAATAAAAACCTTTAGTAGTCGATAATACATTATTTCCGGCATCGTCGATAGGAGATAAAATTTGTTTAAAATTATTTTATGTCTGAAAATGAAAGTAGAATTAGCTGTAGTAGGACACTAGTACACTAATTCTAGTCGTATTTATAAACAGTAGAGGTATATAGGTAAATTGTTTTGATTATATTTATTTGATTTTTGTAAGTAAACGTTTTCAGAAGAAATATATCCTGCTTTCGGAGTATTCAAGGTTCGACACGGAAATAAGGATTCTCATTTCAAAAAATAATTAGTATTAACCTTATTAAAATATAAACGTGTTAAAAATGATTTTGTTTTGTTTAAAAAAAAATACGCTCTATTTAATAAGTATAAATATTAAATTAAATTTCAACTTTTAATTTTTAAATTTAATAAATTTTCACTTAAATTTAACATTATTTGTTTTTAAAATTTTGAATAAAAACACTACGGTGTAGAGATTTTGCGCACGTATATCATTTGCAGTGTTAGGAACAGATAACAAAAAAATTATCTGGATAAAGATAAAAGATTACAACACTAAATTTTATCTAAGATACAGATAAAAGATAATAATATTTTGTCTAGATAAATTACAGATAATTATAGAAATTCAAATTAAAATGACATGTGTAAGTACATGCCTGTATAATATGTTTATTCTTTTGATTGTTTACTTTAAAAATAATATTTCCAAAAATACATCCTAAAATAATACACACATAAGAGTATCCATGGCTCTTCTGTGGTGGGTAGGTGGCAGGGGTCACCAGTTTTCATGACTATAAAATTATTAATTAACAACATTGAAGAGATATTTACGAGTATTGCGTATTTGTCAATTTATGTATACTAAATAATATTTATTATTATTATATGCCATGAACATGATTAAAATCGGTTTATAGATAGTTACAAAATATAAAATCCGAAATAGATTAATAGCATCTCACGTGTTTGCTTGTCAAACTTATAAATTGTCATGAATATTTGGATATTATGTCAATATGAGTTATATATTATTTATTATTTAAATTTTTGAATTATCTTTATTAATAAAAAAATAAAGAATTAACAGAATTTGAGAAATTTCTCAATATATAAATAAGAATATTATATTCTATGGAATTTTGTTTGGCGGACGGCGGTGATTATAACTTGTCTTCTGATTTTATTATTCGTATTTTAATTATAATTTAAAAATATTTATTAAGTTCTGCGAAATAATATTGATCGCGACATGTTTGTACTAATAAAGGCTATTTGTATAAATTATCCGGTGTTACGTAACAGAGTATTCCAACAAATTCACGTTATTCTCACACTCTTAACTATGACTACTCGTACAACGAATAAGAAATAAGAGAAGAAAGAAAGTACCAAATCTTTCATGAAGAAAATTCAGACCCAGCGGAGGAGAGAATCCAGATGAGAAAATGGCAGTACCCGATGGTGACAAATGACCAGAACGAATAGTAATCAGCATCGAAAAAAAAAAAAACAAATAACCTAACCGAAGTTAAGTAATGTAACGTGATGACTAACAGCTGAGACACACAAAACATAATATCAAAAGGAGACAACTAGTATTAACGACGTGGGCAGTTCAGCGGACAGTGGTGATAATACCAAATTATGTTTGATTTTCATTTCAGTTTGATGCAAATAGGAGCTGCTCAGACAGAGGTTTCTTAATATTTAACGAGAACCAAACTCTCAGCCTTTCATTTAAATAGGTCTCGCCGAGCGAGGAAAACCTAACACATAACCTATTTATTTTGTAAAATATTAAAGTATCGTAAATTTATCGCAACAAAAGATAATTTTCTGATTTAATACACATTTATTATTTAAGAGATTGTGCACAGTTATTTAGCACACCGATTACAATTTTTATCATAAATGTTGTACTTGTATGGTGTTGTATAATTATAACATTTATTATTTATGAAATTATTATAGTTGATTGTATTAATGTGAGTAATAAGCTGATTCTAGGAGTTTATTTTCCTCCCTCGTTTTAAGAATAATAAACAAAATTCTTTCAGACTTAACAAATAGGTAGAGATCTAAACTAGCATCAACTATCCTAAAAAATATATTTATTAGAATTTGCAATGGCACCCATGCGGGTTACCAAGTACTGCAGCTGCATATATTCTCTGAAGGAGCGGTTCACCAGTGAACTGCGAACATTGTAAATTACAAATTATAATAAATGATTAAAATTGGTATAGAACAAAGCTTTAATTTAAATCTAATCTAAATAACAGATTAAGTAAATTTTAGTTCTAAATACGGTTATCCAAAATTGTCAGAAAATCAATCCTAAATTTTTCTACATGTGTAAACTGTTGAAGATGACCTATCAGAATACTCAAATAATTTACAAGTCTCTATATTCAAAATTACATTAGTTATCATAAAAAATGTAAAATCAATTCGGTCAAAATTACGATTTCCGTGAATTTTGCCAATTTTTTGTAACTTTTCTTCTCCTATGAAAAACTTTTGAACATTAACATTTTTGGATGCTCTATATTTAAATATAATTATTATTATATTCTTATAACAATAATAGATTTATTATTTATTTTAGTCAGAAAATCATTTTTCTCATGTGTAGAATATCTATGTATACACTTAAAAATTTTTTTAAGTCCCTATACGATCAAAACTGAATTATTTATCATAAAATATTTAAAATAAAAGTAACAGATATCGTAATTTTGCCGATTTTCTGTCATTTTTCGGTAGTTTTTTTTCATCAAAGGAAAATCGTTTGAGAAATAAAAATAATCTTAATAAAAACCAACTATAGATGTTATTTGTATGCCCTACTCACTCAGAATCTAAAATGTATATTAAAGTAACTGTTGAAAAATTTATTGTCTAAGTCTTTATCTAACCTAGATAAGCTGGTATGTGGGTGGTTGGAATTTTAGTCAATAACATGCGCTCTCAAGAATTCTCTGTGCGTCACTGATACATTGAAGTAAAAGAGTTTTAGTGTGAATATGGAGTGTGTAACGTTGTATACGTATAATCGGAATTGTAAATAGTATCTGTTGTACCGATATTTTAATATTTAATATTTAATTATTTATTTCACGTACTGTATAAATAATTATTAATGGGTATGCTCCAGTTGTCACTTTAATATTGTTGATTGTCAACATTCGTTATTGTATTTGATAAAAGATAATCCTCATGTGGTTTATTCCAACGTTTTATACGTTATTTAAATTATACAACTTTGTTGCAGATCATGAATAAAATCTTGAATAAAATAAAAATATAAAGTTTCTTCAAAAAGTTTTATCAAAACGAAAATATATTTTACAATATTGAAAGATATATCCTTCGAATTACTGCCTTTTTGACGATTTTCCCATTTTTTATATCTTTTGAAATTGTTTCAAAGTTATATAGCTTAAAATTTATTAGTCGTAATTTTTTGTTATATGTTTTTATTCGTTTGATTGAATTTTTATGGTTTAATTTCATCTCTTATAATTATTTTATTATTATTTTGCATTATCAGGTGTACACAAAAATAACCAATTAAAACATTTTTCTTTTATTCTAACGTCAGTAATATTGAAACAGATTTTGCCAATCCTTCCTCCTCATTTGTAAAACTTCGGTTAATATATCATGACAAAAAAATACTTCATTTGTTTATTTACTATTAATCTTTAATTACTAATGCACTTTTTTATTATTTATTATCGCTTTGATTTACCATTATCGCCTGTATAAACGTAGATCACCTTTGCGAACGTCTAGTTTTTAATATTTGAGTTAAAGTCCATTGTAATAATTTATTAATATTTTTTTCTTAATAATTTAAAAATCGGTAAAGTTGGTAATTTAAAAATTACGAATTGATCTAAAAATCTAAAAAAAATATTTGTTTATGTTTTACAAAATGTTATATAATAATTTAGAATCTACAATATTTCGACCATTTTTGTAATATATAATTCTGATCAGAGTGATGCATATAACTTACTGTTCTAAATTCCTTCGTCACTTTTTAAGATTTTAAAATTCTCATTTCTCATAATTTTCATTAAATAATGATTATAACACTACATTTCTGAAAAAATATTATTTTTACTTAATATTTTTCTCATTGAATTTAAGATAATAAGTTATATAAATCACTCTGTATATCTTATAGAATAATATTATGGTTTTTATTAAGATTAGTTTTATTTCGATAATACGAAAAAACAGTTTCGGTTTTATTTTATTATTATTATTTTTTTTTTTAAAAAAAACAATTACATTGTGAAAATATTCTAAAAACATAAAAAAAAAATATTCAAAATAAATACTTTTTTCATTTAAGGAATACTTATATCCTAAAATTAAAAAAAAAAAAAAACATTACATTGCATTAAAATCCCAATTATACTACTTACTAGGTATAATTAATTGGAATTTAATTACTTAAACACATAATTTGAGTATTGGTATTATAATAAATAACATTCAAATTGAAAAACACACGTTGTTTGAATATTAATCACAAACCATTTGCTGCCTCTATATTTCACCCCAAATTACTTCAATCAGTCTAATTAGTTATATGTGCAAATCTACACATACAGAGTGAAAATAATTTTATGTTACAAAAATGGTTGAAATTACATACGTTTTCAATGTTATTTCCGTTAATTTTGTAATACGAAATTTTGATCATTCTGTATATATGACTAATAACTATATAACTTACTAAACTGACTGTAGTTTAGGGACAATATATTGAGCTAAGGTAACATTTATAATTAATTTATTACGCACATATTACGATTGTATACAGTTATCAATTAATAAAATACGAATCAAAGTATATTCAAAGTTCAAACTGAATTATAATATAAATTAGAATTAAGTTGCGGGGACATTCCGAAAAAGTTCATTCTGTAAACCTAACCTAACCTAACTTTGTATACCAAATTGTATACAAATGAACAATACAGTTGCATTGTAATTTGTTTTAATACATAATATAACCTATAACACATTAAGTGTTAAACAATTGAAATATGATATTTTATTTAAAAATGTCTGTTTTTTATGTATCTCAGAAAGGTATACGATATTATTCATAATATATTATCATAGATACTATAACGAAATCATATTATATAGTTCCATAGTTAATTAATACATTTTTGTAGTTTTATAAAATTTCGGTTTTTTATAACAGGAGAGAAAAACAGTTCTTTCATTTTTGTTACGGAGGTCGTTTTAAGAGATTATGCTTATGTCCAATTATTATTTTAATTAATAAAAAATACGGCTTTGGCGTGGATAATACAACATTGAAATTAAAATCATAATCATAATCTAACTTAATCTAAATACAGTGAGATAAAAAAAAAATTATGAGCGTAAATTGGTACTTATAAATTATTTAATTTGCGAATTGCGACTGTTATTCGATGTAATAATACATTGATCATAAATTCAAGACAAAAATGGTAAGGGAAAGATTTTAGCCAGTTAAACATGGGTTAAAATATTATGTGGTAAGATATTTTTTATAAAATAAAAAGAACGTTTATTCAAATAGTTTGTATATCGTATGTATGATATTTGGTTTTATCATATTGTTACATACGATGTGGTAAAAAATCCTTTTTTTCTCTACCTTTTTTGTTGCTGTTGTACGAGCTCATAAAATTGTATAGTATGAATACCGTAATTTATATAGGGAAATAAAAAAAAAATACATCAGAGTATCATGTATAGTGTTTGTTTAACATTAACAGCAAAATATAACAATAGAATGAAATGATATAATTAAAATTAATCTTTGGGTTAAGTATTAAAAAACCATAATTACACTTTGATGTATTCGTTACAAATACACATTATATAAAAAAATATTCGATGCTAAAAAATAGTAGAATAAAATTTTACAGCGGTGAATTAATTATGAATATTTATTTACAAAGTGTCCACTTTTTATCCATCTCACAATAGTTTAATTAATGGATGTAATTGGTTTTTATTTTAAAAAAGTGAACAACAAAAATTTATTAAACTAATGATGGTAATAAATTGGCTTTTACAATTTACAATTAATTTATTATGAGGAGCCGACTTGACTTTAATAATAAGATTCTTACTATTATTAAAATTTTAATGGTACAATGGTCAAGGAATAAATATAAAAGCTACACGATTCACAAGTGGATATTTCTTTATTAAGCCTTAAATACAACTTTTTTCATTAAATTTTATAATCATTAACCGTATTTAAATCCCTGTTATACATTTAATAACAATTGCTAAAATATTTGCTTAAATTATTAAATAAAGTTTTGCTTGTTGACAATTTTGTTCTTGACTTTATATACTTATAATAAGTCTTATAAAATCTTATAAATAGTATAAATAAATTAAACATTAAATATTTGTGTTATAATAGTATTTTTTATTTAAATATATTTTTAAAGGATACTCTGGATACCCGCAATGAATTTCAAAATTCTTCGACTGAGTGACAAAAACTAGACTTCGAAACTTAAACAAACGTGCCTAACCGAAACTATCCAAATTAAAGGTGTCTATTTTGATACCAAAAATATGTTAAAAATAGCTGTAGTTATTATTTAAACTGATTTTATATATGTAATATGTATATATATAAATATAAATATATTATAATTTACTACATTGTTTTTGTTAAAAATTTAATTTAATTAAGACAATAAAATTATTGTAGTTTGGTAAACTTGGTAAATTATTTGAAAATTGAAACCTTTTTTTAGAAGATTGAATATTCGATGGAACTCTAGTGAATCGAAAAGTAGTTTAAAAAAAATTAAGATTTTGTTATACGTGAAACAATTAACAAGTTTGTTTAGTTTTATTATATTTTGTTAAATCGTTATAATAACAATATAGTTAACACGTTTTGTTTTATAAAGTAAAAATTTAGTATTTTTTTTTTATGTTTTGATATAAATTGGTTTAAATATTAAATTTAAATTTTCAATAATTAAAAATTAGTGAGCTCGAAACATATCATTGTAATAATAAATAAAATCCTCCGGAATTTTGTGTTATAACAGTGGTGGGAATAATGTACTTTTTAAGTTATAAATTTATTAAAAAAAAAAATAATTTAAAACGTATTTTTATTGTTTAGATTTTTAACCGGGTCACGATAATTCATGAGATACATAAACATGAATAAAATGTTGTTGAGAGAACTTAAACTCATCAAAATGATTTATAATGATTTCTAATTCATCTCCTATTATTCGGAATTTATTTTTAATTTATCTGTTTATCGTAAATTGTTTCCCTTATCTCATGATATTGACATAATTTTTTTTATATCAATATAATATTATTTATAGGAACATACAATTATGTATGCGATGAAATAATTATATTCGAAAAAATGAGTTTAGTATTTTTTTTTTCTTATAAACTAACTTGGAATATAAAATTTAATTATCAGGATATTGTGGTTTTGTTTTTTTTTCATCTCAGGAGTAGTATAATACGTGATCTCATACATTAGTGCAGGTTCGTTGTTTACAATCTATCGTAAGCAATAATATATTTAAGTACACATTCGATCGCTGTTATTGTGGTAGTTATGTAAATTATTATCATTTATTTTACTCTAATGTTTTTTTATACCTTGTTTACAACGATATAAAATAACTAATAATGTTTTTAAAAATACCATTTTCATCCTTTTGGTTTGTAAACATATAAATAAATAATTTTATTGTTATATTTTTATTTATAATATTTTGTATATTTTGAAACACATTTACATTTAATTCTTTTTTATAATTCGTCTTGAATAGTTTGATGTGCATTCTAAATTTGTATAATAATATGTAACAACAATTCGTAGGTTATTAATTTAACATGAAGTCTCGCATGGAAATATATAATTATAATATATTATATATCTTGTAAAGACATGTACAATAAAAAAAAGTGGAAAGGTCGATATTGGATGTTCCTTCTTCGTCCCTTCGGTCCTCGGAGCAATTAGTGGTTTATTATACTTAAGATTTGAATGCAATGATATTGCATTAGAAAATACGATTCTGAGCGAAACTCAATATATTACAATGTGCTATACTGATAATCCATTCCAAAATTTTACCACGTGTGTAAATTACGAATGTAAAATTAAAATAAATTTCGATTTCCTACTATCTAAAGTTATTTAGTTATCAAGAAATAAAATAAGGAAACCGTAATTTTGCTGAGTTTTCGTCATTTTTTGGTAGATTTTTTTCCTAAGGAAAAACTTTTGAGAAATTCAAAAAAATGAACTAAATAAAGTACCAAAAAAATGCAATTTGCTACCGAAGCATACACTATTACTACACTATAACTAAAAAAAAAAAACATCTTTGTAAAACCAATACATTCCTCGCTTCGCTAAGAATCTAAAATGATTCCACCGCTTGATATATTTATATATCATGTACCTTTGTACGGTTTTCGATAGGTTCGAAAGTATACTGTAAACATAGTATGTCCCATGAGAATTCTACTCCTGAGGGTGGTTAAGGACTATATAAACTATATTTAAAATTACAAAATAAAAAAACAAACATTTAAGAAAGAAAGTAGAATAAATATTTAAAAATACTCTTAAAAATTGTAATATCTGAGTTTGTTAAAATTTTAATTTACAGGAAATTTAAAAAATCACAATATCGATATAGTGAAGACTCTTTTAATTAGCTATCTTTAAATATGAAATTAATTAAAAATTATGTTATAACATTATACATTATAACTATAACATTAAATAGAAATTTTTTTTTTTTTTTAAGAAATTTAGGTTATAATAATAGATATGGTTATTAACACAAAAAAATAATTTGAAAAAAAAAATAAAATTATTTATGTAGAAAATATGAAACACTCTATACAATATTCTCAGAATTTTTGTTTATTTAACGTTAATATAATAAATTATTATATCAAGTATATTTTTCAATTAGGATAAAACTTCAAAATAAATCTAATCTTTTATGACAATAAGAAAATATTGTGCATTTACTATTTTAGATTCTAAAATTAGATTTTAGAAATGTATTGGTTTTACAATAATGTTGTTATTTATTTTTTATTTTTTATGTCTGAAGACACTATTTTAGGTAGACATAATGGTACCGATTATCAAAAAAGGGTGTATTTTATGTATCATATTGCATCTAGTTGGTACTTTATTTAGCTCATTTTTTGAGTTTCTCAAAATTTCTCAATTTTCTTTGATAAAAGAAAAACTAACAAAAATGACAGAAATGACAGAAAAACGGCAAAATTTACGGAAATCGTAATTTTGGCGATATTTATTTTAGATTTTTCATGATAACTAATGCAATTTTGAACGTAAGTACTTAAAATATTTTTGAGTATAAATTTTAGTTATATTTCTAAGTAATACACTTTTGGAATGGTTTATTAGTATAGTACATTGTATTATATTAAGTTTCGCGAATGGTATTTTATAATGCAATATCATTTCATTCAAATGTTAATTATAATCAACTACTAATTTCTCCAAGAATCGAAAGGACGAAAGAGGAACATCCAAATCGCCCTTTCCACTTTTTTTAATATAATTCTAATCAAATTAAATAATAAATAATCAAATTTAAGTCAAATAAATAATTTATAAGTTTACGATATTTACACAATTGCACATGTTTTCTAAACCGAATTAATTTAATCAAACAAATATAATAAAGAATTAAAATGTGTACACTATTGTATTGGTTATTTTAACTAGGTATACCCATTTATTATTTAATACAAATTACATTTTTTTCAAATAATTTTCTGAATTTTAATATTTTTATCTTTTAAAAATCATATCAATAAAAATAAGTAGGTATAACTACGGAGTTTTATGGACGATTTGCTTCGTATATAATTAATTATTAAACATAATATTATGCTTAAGAAAAAAAAATAAGAAAAATTGGAAATATGATGTGCTATTATAATAGTATAAAAATAAAACATAACGGAATCACTAAGTAGAAAAACTAAATTATTGTTTTAATCGTCATACCAACAAATCGATTAATGTCCCTTTGACACTAAATAATATTGAAGAAAAAACACGAAATTCAACAAAATCAAAGCCAAAATATATTATTTATTATACGAGTATACAGAGTAATCAGAATCTCTCGTGTTAGGTTAAATTCATTTTTTGCTTATTTATTTGATTTTCTGATCGTTTACTATGTTTTTTATGTGGTTTTATTATAGAATCGTTGCTATTGTTATACTGAATACTATTTTATCTATTTTTTAATTCCAATTATTGAAGATTACTCGTCATAATTATTTTATTGAAACATACATGCATTATTTGAATTGATAATTGATAAATTTAAATATGTTTTTGTTGCTCCTTATTTATTAAGTGTATGTCTTTTTATGTACATTTTTACAATAATCGCATAAATTATATACTCTCATACATTACAAAATATATTTTAAATAACTTTCCAATTCTATGGCCCTAAATAATAAACTCCCAGTTAATGTTGATTTTTTTTTTCTTTTCGCAATTAGTTAAGTTTTTAAACGTACAATTTGTTACAAATTGATTGTTATCTTTTTATTAATCCATACATTGTTCATTTGCTATAAGCTTCCTATGTGTATTGTTGAGCTAATTCCCATTTTATTAATTGTCCATTGAATAAACTACTATTATAATTATTTTGCTAATAACCTTTCTGCGTTGAGGACATAAATTGAATATGACAACTATATAATATTATTATTATACTAAAGGGTATAAATCCGACCTAAACGCCCGGCTCGAAGACAAATATGTCACGAGATGAATATTATACAATATTTGTGGATAACTAACGTACTGAAGAGAAATATACATTTGGCACGAATGTTCTCTTTGCTAAAACAGTTTTAGTACAAAGCAGCGTATGGTGTTTGCATCTATTGCTAACGGTTAATGTAGTAGATAATTTTAAAACGAGATTTCGCACAAATACGTGCGTAATTATTTTTTTCCTTTCTGATGAAAAATTTCATGTTTTCAACAACTCACTGAAACTTTCCATGAAACTTATTAACAATAAAAATTGAAAACATAATTTATTAATATATATTTTATTCTAGATTACAAGAATAATTAAAAATATTAAACAACTATGATACCTGTTTAAATTTATATCTAAATACTAAATTGGCCTTAGTGTTTAAGATCTCTACATTTTTAACAGTATTAAATATTGACTATACAATTGACATTGTTCAAAGTTTTTGAAAATTTATATCCAAAATATATTGAAAACATATCATTTCACAGACCTGTAATGATATGAGCACTAGAGATGTTAAATTTCAGAAATTTAATTTTGAAGAAATTTCCTAGTGGAAATTTCCAGAAATTTCAAAAATATATGTTTTCTTAAAAATTTAATTTTAATTTAACTTATCAAACCTTATTTTATTGTTAATTAGCTTTAAAGAATTTTAAATTTATCTTTAAATTGAGACAAATATTTTATTCCCTAATTTGATCTAATTTTTGAATGGTATTAGTAAATTTAATTTAAATAAATAATAATCAATATATATTTTTTTAAATAGACATAGAAATAAATTCTTTATTGTTAGTTTTATTTAGTCAAAACAATTTATTTTATTTTATACTTAAATAATAAATATTATTCAAAAGTTCAAAACAATAAAACAAATGTATGGTAAATTTAAAAAAAAAAAAATGATTTTTCAATTTTATTTTCAACTTCAAGAAACACATGAGAATATTCCATATTTAATAATAACAAGTTAATAACAATAACTCAACAAGAGTCAAGAATACAGGATTGAATAATATTTTAAACTTTTAGAGTTAAATATTACTAAAATACTTATTGTTAAGACGCTGTGTCGCTGTACAACACTGTAACGAATTATCTAATCAGTCATCAAACACATTAACATTTTCCCGCTAATATACGATTAGAAGTCCGTGATTAGAGATATCACAATAACAGTGTTGTTAATTTATAAAAACAAAATAGTTGTACGTAAAAAATATATATATTTATTTATTTTGTTAAGAAATTTCTTACTCACATCACTATTGAGCACACATCATTTTAAAAAAAAATACGTCTTTTAAAATAACACTCATACTACACACACATATTTTAACATTAGTAAAGAACATTAATACATGTATAATAAAGCGACTCTGGCGCCGTCGGAATACCGTCACATTTACGTACAATTTAAAATAATCCCTTTTATTAAGACTATCATGAACTAATATAATAAAATAAGAAACATAATATAGTCGGCGTTTAATAGAAAACCGTGAAATCAACACGTTCGACTTTCTACACGTATTAAATCCCTTATTATCGGCGGATCATAGAGTCCCACATAGTCGGCATACACTGTTAGTTTCTTTATTCATATTAAATGGCCCTGCCGACTATAGTGTCGTCGAATCCCATTCATTAGTTTTAACCAGGTAGACATTTTTCAATCGATTCCCCTGGATCACATTTTTCATAAAAATCCTTTAGTGAGTCGTACAAGACCAGTGAGTCGCACCTGACCAATCAGTCCAACTAGACCAGACAGTCCAGCAAGACTCGCCAGACCATCCAGATCGGACTTTTTTCTAACACCAGTCTCCGCGCATATCAACAAAGAAAATCCAAACGATATTCCGACGATAGCCAGAGCATTCCGAACAAAGTTACATACAAGGTGTTTTGATTTCTATCCTTTTTGTAATATATATAATAGTGGTGTTCCATAAGGTAAGAATCACTTTTTATGCTTTGTTCAGGATCTTTTTACTAATTTAAGAAGTCCGCATTTTAATACTTTTCCAATAAACCCATAGCCAATAAAATTATATTTAAGTTACAAGTGGAACACGAAGTTCGTACACAGGTATAGATTCTGGATACTCTCGAACCTATTACCCCGAAACCCTTCTTATATAAGGAGGAAGGTAAGAGCACGATCCTACAAACAACACAACTCTTCACTCACTCCCTTCTCCTCACTCCATTACCTACTTCACTCTCCCCACCTTTCCATTCCCCTTTTTACCGATTACATTTTATTTTATATTTTTCATTCTATTTTAGTTTGTAATTTTCGTGTTATTACAGACCTATATTTTAAATGTTTATGAAAAGTTTTCAATGTTTTCAATTAAGGCACAGACTTACTGAGAAGTACTAAAACGCAATAGTTTTTTATATTAAGTTAAACGATATAGTTTTTAGTTGTGTTCTTAACTTGGTTAAAAATTAATATAATTGCAAAAACATAGCATAAAATAACTTATAAACTCTAGTTAAATTTACATTTTAAATTAACACACATGTGGATTTTTGTTTGAAGATAACAGAATAAAACATAAATCCAAGTTTTTATCAATTGCGTGCATAGAAATAATTTTTAGATTTGTTTATTATATCAATTAACTTAACTGCAATATCAAACTATTTTTTTATTAATTTAATGCTAAAATTAAGTCAATTTAATTTTAACTTTTTCGTTTATGCCTAGTTTTGTTAAAAACATATTGAATATATTGAGATATGTCCTAAACATTATCAAATATCCCTTCCCTAACAGCAACAACACAGTTATCTGCGAAAACGTAACTATTCAGGAGAGCTAAACACTGTATATGTTTGAACTCGGAAGGACCAAATGTATGAACTCCGCCGAAGGACCAGTGAATGTTAATAATTCACAATATCAAAAATATGCATATAAAACTAAAATGAAATAAATTAAACAAATTCAGGCGTTTTAAACAGGCAACCTAATCCTCTTGCACTGGATGTAGTTTGGATAGTGGACAATCCAAGATTAACTAAGGCCCTCCGCACGCGTAGCTACTCATTAGTGACTAAAATCACAAATTCGCACAACGAAATGAGCGCGTAGGTTACTAACCATACTATAAGTATACTTTACTGTACGACGTACGAAGTTTAGTTAAGTATTGTGGTTTATAGTTGTAAAGCTTTTTTCCGTAATGTCCCTACGAGAATAGGCAGGACGCTGGAAATCAAACAGTTCTGGATGTTTTTCCACTTCTCCCACAAGTTTAATATTTAAAATTTGTTCGTTCATAATGGACTATATTATATATTATGTATTGTAGTCTACAATTAAACAGATTCCGTCCAATGGAATGTGACACTATAAAATAGGAAACTAGAAACTCAAATAGATAGGAGATACTGGGAAGCCGCGTGGCTATCGACTAGTTTACAACGCGTTTGCAGGCAAGTTACTAACAGGTAGCGTCGTGTGTAGAACTCCGCTTGATTAAATTGCCAGCAACGCAAAACAAACTAATCAGTAACTAGAATTACTAATCGGTTTTTTTTTAGGTATCTCCGTGTGCGGAGGGCCTAACGTACGGCAATTTTTATAGCGGGAAATTATGTGCCCGGTTTGTGCAATAGGCGCATCATTTTATAATATCTGCCTAATAATTTGATAGAACTTAAAAACTAAACATTTGATAAACACTTTACGTAAAATTACGGAAGATGATATGGTAACGATGATTGGTGAAGTTGAATCTCGACGCACCCAGTGGCTGACAATAAGTGGTATGATTAATACTATAATGATAAATATAAAATCTCACGCGAAGGTTTTTGGTAGCAGTTGGTTTTATTGACAAACAACGAATAAATAGTAGACCGATGTAACAATATAAAAAATGTTGTAAAACACGAAACAATAATAAAAATATAATAGCTATAAAAATAACTTCAAAATTAACAAATGTATATAATTTGACTATAAAGAAAATGTATAACAAAAAATGTATAAGAACGTAATGTTCTCGTAATGTTCACGACGACGACAAAAAAAAATTACGCAACGACGGAGACGAACAACAAAGATAATAACATAAACGATATGATAATTAGTATTTAATAATAACATAATGGCTAATGAATATAATATAATACAATAATATAATTGGGACGGCGAAAAGGGAAGAGGACTATTACAGACTTTCCGTGGGATCAATGATAAAGTTTACGATTTTATTTGTAAACAGTATATTTTTCCATTAATTGTTTAAAATTTAAGAAATATAGTAATTTAATAAATCATTTTACAGGTATGTTAAACTTTTTTTGCATATAATTATAAATATAAAGAATATTATCCTTTCAAAAAAAAATCTAAAAAAAATAATATTTTTAAATTTTATGAACTAAGTTAGATAAAATTATAATATTTAAAACGAAAAAATAATAAAATAAAACTCCTTAAACGATATTGATTTGCTATTAAAATAATTGCATATATTCTAAATGAAAAAAAAAAAAAATGATATTTTACGCCATTTAATGGTCACTTGAATTACTTAAAAAATAACTAGGTACTATAAAATGGTAGGATACAAATTACCAGCTCGACTAGGCATAACGTATAAATCATCGTGAACAATAATTATTTTATTAGCAAATTAATTTAATACTTAATATTACATAGAAAAAAAACTTACCAATATAAATTGTATTTAAAATTAACAAAATTCTAATAAATAAAGTTTAAAAATAAAATAATTTATACATTTATGCAAAATATAGAACGATAATGGTCCCGAAATGCATTTTATTTATATTACTTAGCTGTTCTTTTAAGCGGCGTATTTAAGGGAGGGGGGATATGATATAGGAGAGATAGATGCTCTTCCTTGACCTATATTTTCTAAAGATATGTTTTGAAAAATGATATAAAATAAGTTATTTTGTATAACTTATACTTTAACTACCTATAAGAATTAATTAAAGTAAAGAAATTAAAGTATTAAAATAAAAATTTCGAATTTGCTAATCTATAAGTTTCAGGTTTTATACTTAAGTAGGTATATAAATACAAAATCAAAAATTATTTTATCCGTTAGGTCAATTTATACTTATTTTTAACAGATATGTATAACAAGTTTTAAATCAACATTATTCAATTAAGTAATTGATAGAGATAATGTATAATTATGTTGTCATTTGTCAATATTTATAATTGATAATAAAAATAAATAAATATTATATGTTAAACAAAACCACAAAAAAAATAAAAATAAAAAAATAGAAATCTAATGCGTTTTATTTAAAATATGTTTGGTTTAAAAACGGACGAGAGAATATTTTAACATCCAAAACACCCTTCTCCCATTATCTATGCCACTGCTGCAATCACTAAAATATTATGAAATATCATATAAAATATAACCGTTTTAAATTTATCAAACACTTTACGTTTTGCGTTCGGAATATTATATATTTTCGAACCACAGGATACACAATATTATTATAATAATATGAATATCGAACGTATTCCTAAGCAGTTTTCGCAAAAATATAATTTATAAAATATAGAAAGAAAAAGAATTGCTTATGGTTATGTGTAAGGTTTTGGTATAAACCGTAGGTATTACACGAAATGTCGCTCCACACTTCGCGAATGACAATCATTTCTGAAGTGGTTTTTTTCGCTCCGACAACGAGAGAGGTAAAAAAAAAAAAGTTTATAACCACCTAGGAGGTATATTACTTCCAGAAGGAAAGAAAATTACTTATTCCAAGCACGCGTGTATTCGTTTCGGCAAGTCAACGAATATACGAAGTTCATTTTACGTAGTTATCTCTATTCGTTCGGTTCATATTATAACCGCGATCAGAGGCGGATAAACAAATGGATAATATCCACTTCAAGTTTTGTAAATAACTGTTGTTGTTGTTTATTAATAATTAAAGATTTTTATATATAAGTACTTTATATATATATTTCTGAAATGATATATTATTATAATAGTTTTTTTTTCTAAATTAAATTAGATGAAAAATAAAAATTATTGTCAAGATTATGATAATATAATTTTTTGAGGAGAATCAGAAAATGTCAAGATTCTCTGGTTTATTCCGTAATGGATATACCTACGTGACATTATTTTCTCTTAAAAATAATAATAACTTATTGTGCACTTTATTATTGTTTTTTTATTTATATAAATTATTTATTCGCAAATTGACTCCACTGCTTATACGGTAACTATTATATTATACAAGTATTATATAGGCAGCAGAATCGCGAACGAGTATATAATACGCGAAATTCACGATTTATTGGTCTCGACATTTTAACTCGTTTTAGAAAAGCTATAAATTTGTTTTACCGCATGTCTCCAAATTATATATATATATATATATATATCCAGACACGTCGTGACGTGTGAGCAAGGTTTCGTATTAGCATCGTATACGTCGCTCACACTATACAGGGTGATTTACCGTTGGAATTATTTCACTTTTTTAACATTGTTTTTTATTCAAAAATAAAAAAATAATATTTATCAAGCTAATTAAAATAAATAAATGTATTAAGTAATATTAATAAGGGAACAAAAAAGGAATAGTGAGAAAAAATATAACACCGTAAAACTCTTTGCCCTCGTGTATTTTCTTGACATTTTTGTATATAGGTTAATAATTTAAGTATATTTTAATTTAATTATAAACCGTCAGTTTTATAATCTCCAACTGTAATATTTGTAATGGTTAAGACTTAAATATCAATTAGTAAGATTTGTAAAGTTATTAAAATCAAGTATAGACTTCATTAATTGTGTATAATGTTTTAATTATATAAATAGTGAAAATAAGATATTTATAACAATAATGTTTGTTATAATTAGTAAAATAAATACCTACTTATTTTTATAGGTATATTATTATATTATAATATTCAATATTTTTTGATTAGTCGAATTTATTCTAATATTGTTTTACCTTTACACTTTATATATGCTTATTATATTACATATTATTGTCGTTTGTACCTACTTAACAATAACTTAAAATTAAAAAACTACTTATCAGAAATATTATTTTAATACATAAGAAATAGCAGAAAAATTAACCGAATAATAATGATAATTTGTAAACTTAAAGCATATAATTCCCATTTGAATAAATAAAATGTATAGGCTATATTTAAAAGAAAAATAAATAGTACAATAAATGGTGAGGTGAATACAATATATGTATCACCCTGTAAGTAAATGTAAATATAATAAAACATATTCAAAAAACGAAACTAAACCGAAGACATAGTTTTGCGAAATAGTTTATATTCAGTTTGCGATATAAATGGCATTCCTCTTTGGAACATTCATTGAGGATTTAAAAGTTATTTATTTAGATTTAAACATGTCGTCGATTCTCGCATCATTAATTTTTTAAAACTGTAAATTAATTAAATATAATTCTCATATCAGATAGTAGATAGGTTAGCTACTACCAGGCTACTACTACTTATCTGATAAACCATAAAATATTTATATTCGTCCAAATAGCATACAATATAACATTTACATACTCTTTGGTAAAATGGCAGATTAATAAAGTCTCGTTGGCTTCACATATTTTACGTCATTTCTAGTCTGTTAGTTTATAATATTATAACTATATTCTATATGCCTTTCAAACATGCTCTTTTCTAGTTTGAATATTGTAAATATATACTTTATTTGTATACATATTAATCAAATCAATTGTATTTGATTAATTATTTTATGTTAAGGATTATTTATTTGTAACGATCAAAATACATAACAATAAGATTGTCCGGTCCAGATACAATATGTGCAAGTCGGAAGGATTAATTGAATAAATAAAAAGTTGACGACCAGACTAAATGTTACCCAGAGTATGACTGCTAGTTAGGGACTTGTTAGGATTAAAAAATTCAGAGGAATCTGTAAAAAATAAAAGATTATTAGAGATGTCGGGTAGATGCTGGGCCCGAGAGGCTTCTTAAATACCAAAAATAATAATAATAAAAAGATGTATATAAGAGTCAATTATATTAGTTAGCAATTAAAACGTACTAAAAAAGTTTTTTCCGCAACAGTACATCAGGAAATAATATAATATTATTTATGGCTTAAAAGGGCGATAAATAATATAAATTCCATTATATTATTGCTTTCGATGCAATAAACAATATTTTATTCTCATTATGTCGAGTATAATTTTTTTCCACGACAGGACAAATGACCCAGACAACGTGATGGAGACGAGATAAAAAAACAAATGTATATTATACGCTATTTCCTTTATATTATATTAGAGAGTTTATTATAATGTTCTAAAATAATATTCAAACAAATTTAACAACTTTCAAATTCATTATTTTATGTTCTCGTATATATAATTATTTCCATGAATAATATTTAAATTAATAATGTATGAAATATTTAGCTAAAATTTAATGTATAATATTTATATTTATATTGACAAAACAATAACATATTATAAATAGCATATCATGTGTCATGTGTCGTTAAGATAGTAATATTCAAAATGTCAAATGTACGTAAAAGTATATGATATTAAATAGTACCCTTATCATCGTTGACTTGGAATAAAAAAACTATAGTGTCTGTTTATTAATAAAAATGTTTAGGAAACCAATTTAAAAATTCTATAACCAATATGTTTTCCATAAACTTTTAAATGTCTATAATTTTTCATTAATGGAAATCTAAAATTCACTTTTGTCTTAAAATAATGCTAAAAATATAATATGAAATGTCTACTTCACATAAATCATTGAATTTTAAAAATCTTTTTATTCTTAACTAACTATTTATTATTTTCAATCATAAAACATATCCAATTCATGGCACCATATTTTGACATCACACGTCCAACTCCAGATCATGGGTTTGAAAAAATTATGTACTCATTTTAATAGTTGATAATTAATTTTACATTAAAAAAATGTTTCATAACGTCTAATATCTTCTGATAGTATAATTATTATACTTATGAATTTTTGTTCAAACACTAAAGTATATATATTGTAAATATCATTATATCACCTGTATATCTATTAAAGTAAAACAAATTGATGACCACTACACATTTTAAAATTAAATGATTTTAAGTTACACTTATAAAATAAATAATTATATGTATATACTGGTTATCCCAAATCTCTTTACTAATTGGAATATCTTCACGAAAAATTAAAATTTTTGAATGCAGTTTTTAAAATATTTAATTAGGCAATGGACTAATCTCTATTACTTATTTAAAAAAAAGTCCTATAAAAAATAAACTCTTCATTTTTTAAGTTATGTAAAATTTGAAGATAGCTATTAAAAAAATATATTTATATGAGAATTTTGACGTGTTTATCTCTTAATTTAATCAATTTTTAGTAATTTTTTACTAAATAATTATTAGAAATTTTAATTATTGGAAAAAGCATATTTCGACGTCATTATTTTAGCGTATATATTGTGTGGTACTGTGATAGTATGATACATTCATAATATTATTATGATATTTTTGCAGCTTTAAAATTTATTGATAATAATTATCTATATGATAACATTTAGTAAGCACTGAAAACGTTCTTGATAATATTGATAAAACAAATTTTGCGTGCCATAATATTAAAATATTAAAAATAATGACGTCAGAAATATAATTTCACCAATAATTAAAAAAATTCTTAATAATCGAAATCTTGATTAAATTAAGAGATTGACACATCAAAATTCTCATACAAATATACTCTTAAAAATGGCTATCTTCAAATTTTACATAACTTGAAAAATGAAAAGTTTATTTTTAGTCCGTTGCCAAAATAATAATTTACTGCATTAAAATTGTTTAACTTTTCGCGGACATATTGCAATTAGTAAATAGATTTGGGACACTCTGTATATAATTTCTAGACTAAAATTGTTAAAAAAGTATAAAGGAACAACAAAAAAAAAAAAAAAAAAAAAAAAAAAATGTTTTACAATAATCGTTTTGATGTTGTACTTTTATTAAATAACGGATGACTATTATTTCTCTAAGGTTTAGGTATAAACCAAAGGGTACCATAAAAAATAAAAAATAAATGAACGTATATAACGTTAACCATTTAGAAGTTGAGGAATTTAACTAGTTAAAATTCTCCATACGAAAAAAAACCCATCACTAAGTCATAAAACAGAATGCATTGTAGAAATGGAATAAATTATTATTAAGAAATTACCATTGTTTTTAATGATGGTATTTTTTGTACATTTTAATTAAAAAATTGGATATATATATATATTTGTATTAAAGGCACTTTGGTTAATTTAAATTTTGTAATTTAATTATTCAATTGAAATTATTTTGCGAAAATACAAAGCAAATTGAAGGCAGCTGAATGTTATTGTGGCTGCAATTTAATATAATTGAAGATATTATTTATTCATATTTCATAATAAACATCGAGGCTACTTTATTATTAATTATTATGTTTTACTTGACAATCGTTATACAATGTTCTAATATACGTAATTATCAAAAATCCAGTCAAATATTGTTTGCACAACAATAAATCAAATGTTCGAGTGGAAATAATAATAAAAACTAATGATGCGGTTGAAAAATGGAAATTAACATTTAGCAGTTGAGCATGTATTTTTTTCAATCGGCATTTTATATATTTTAAAGTAAATTTGTTAAATAAACGTATAAATAATGATAATAATAATATTTTATGCTATAATGACTTTTATCGTAGGTCAACTTTGAAAATTCTTTGTTCGCGTTATTTATATTACCTCCTTCGTTTAATCGTTTCCTTATTATTATTTTCTCTATCATTTAATTACTTATTTTCCTCTGCGGTATTATTCGTTTAATAAAGGAAAACATTTTTTCGCAAATACCGAGACATCGTATATTATAACAATCGTCGTTTTTATTCCTCGTGCGACTGCATCGATTTCACGTCGCTCGCTGATATATTATATGTAATCCGTTGAACTCGTATATTATTTATATTTATCGTAATCAACATCGTTCAGATATATATTATTATGTTTTATATCTAGGTTTTTTATGTTTAAAGCGTTTAGGCGAATTGAGATTCGTATATCCTTAATAACTCATTTCGGGTATACATGTAAATCATATAATTATTTTTTAGATAGAAATATACAATATAAAAAATTCGTTGAACTGAAATCGTTTTAACGAATCGACAATATCATAGACAATAATATACAATAGTATAAGATATATTAAAATAGGAATGATACTCAAAGCTCAATATGTGTGCGAGAGATATGGATAATTTTTGTATTTTTAACAGGACGCAGAAGATAATGGTTCAACTGTACTTTCAAATAAAATATTGCAATGTGTAAGGTACATAATATATATGCTTATATAAATAAACTAGGGACTGGGATTTGCATTGAAAATTAAATTAAATTACATTTTTTTAAAAAAGATCTAGTTTTATTTTCCTCTAAGAAGTTTAACTCTATTTTTTCATACTTTATTAAGTTATATTAATTAAATTATTAAGTGCACCAAAAAATTCATCAAATTTAAAAACCAACTTTAGTACTAATTATTTTTAATTTTTTTTTTTTTTAAGTTTACTTAAACTAACTTATAATAATAATTTATAACAATTATTCCCAATTATTGTGATTTCTATGGTACGAATCTCCAAACTTTATAATATATTGAGCTTTAGTTTATCTGACTATATCACACATAAATAAATAATTGTTCAGTAATTTATGCATTAACGATCACGTTAATGTACTATAAAAACAACTTTTGCGTGTGTGCATGAATTATTATTTCGTGCCGGATCATTGAATTAAATATGATTCCCGTCTGATTATAATAAAATGTGTGCTTTATGTACTCTTTTATCACTAGTATGTGATAAAAATAATTATCATACAACATAATATATAATATATACTATTTTAATAATATAAATAATCGATTATCGTATATATATATACATAATGTACAATTTCAAAACCATATTTTGTTTTATGGCTTTTTGATTTATCGATTTTAACATCATGAAATAAAATAAAAAATATAAATAAAAATAAACGCGTTATGGCCACGCATTATCGTACGTAATTGAAAAATAAATATTCGACATTATTGGAAAATCAAAAAATATATATAATAATATAACGTAAATAAGAAATTTAAATTTGTGTGTTTAAAATAATCGCGTTCTTGAAGCTAGAACACTATAGAATACTGAAGCGTTAATGACCAAATGTGTAATTGATTTTTGAATGCGTTTTTAGAATCTCAACAGACTCGTTATACTAATTATACGTGTATAGGTACAATTAATTACTAAAAATCCCTCCATAATGCATTAATTCTGGTGTTTTTTTTTTTTTATGACAATTTAAAGTTTACCTAACCGATTTAAATCCGATAATTAGTACTTATAATTTTTAAGTCGATTATGCTATTTAAAGTGTATACCTTTCTCAATTATAGATGTTTATTATTATTTATTATAAATAAATCTAAAAGACCCAACATTTGTTTATAAAAGTCAAACTAAAAAAAGAATGGTTAGGTTAATGATCATTATAATATGATAATGATTTATAATATATGCTTATAAAGAAAAATATTTAGGATTTAATGGAAACTGTTTACCATTTTATTAACGAATCTAGCCGGGAGTCCAAATCAGTTTACGAATATAAAGTAATCGTGATAATATGAATAGAGAGAAAATTGGAGGGGAAGTGTAAATTTTCGTATACGGTATAATCTCGTCCGTTTTGCATATATCATATACACAATTACAATACTGCAAACGTTTAGGGTTATTTATATACCAACATGACCATTAACAAAATCTGCACGTATTTAATTAAGTGTACATTATTGTCCTCGTAACGATGCAAATATTATAGACTATAAAAAATGTTCGATCTTTATCTTATCGTCTCTTTACAATTTTTAATATTTCAAATTTGCTTAGTTGGTCAAATGATTCAACCACGTAAAACATATTAATATTATCAGTGCCTTGCACGGAAACAGGGACTTGTTTGTCTTATTAACGACTTTCAGAAGGAGCGTGTTTTTTAATATTATCACTCTCGTTGATTCGATTAGTCGAAGTCATATAGACGAATAAACCAGGAATGATAGCCATTTTATACAACGTATTGAAGCCAACGTGTGTACAATAAAGACAATCGGTATTCTGTGGGGTTTTCGTGGAAGGTAAAGTACTTTAACGTACTATAATTATCAATGTATATAAGCTCATAAAATATATATAATTGACCAGACATATTAAATTCGTCCAAAGAGTATTCAATAGAATACTTATGCATTTGTTTTGATAAATTTGCAACTTTATAAAGTCACATATTTGGTATCATTCTTTATCTATAATTTGTGGTTTATAATATATATATTTATAAGTTTTGTACGTTTATATAATATATAAAATAACAATGATATGCAATACCTGAAGAATGACAATAGGATAAAACTTTTTAAAATGAAAAGGTTTATAAAAACGAAAACAAAACGGTTGCTTTGAGTGCGACAATCATACAAAAGTGAGTTGGTCAATTTCTAAATACTTTGGTACCTATGTGTTGTTATTATTATATTTTATATGCAAAAGTTTGCATCACGTTTATGTAATCCCACATGTAACATTTGATAAAATTGAATTTTTATACAATATTACCGTTTTAACAAATGTCTATAAAACCGTTATAAGTAAAAATTCTCTTTTCAATTTTTTCGTAGTGGTTTCAAATTTGTTTAACTTTAAAGAAATTTATAAATTCATGATACATGTTTTAAAAGCATTTAGGAATTTCACAAAAAAGTTAAATTTGTTAAAAAATACAAAATACAAATAATACCTACATAGAAAAACGTACGGAATAACATTTTAAAACATCAGTAAAATATAATGATATTGCATCAAAATTCTGGTCATGTTCATAAAGCACATTGTTATAAAAAAAATTTTTTATTTTATCTATACAATCAATTTAAAAATTAATTATATTATAATAATAAAACAAAAAATGATTGTTGTTTAATTTATAACGTCACTTTCAAATATAACTCATTTTCAATTACGTTTTATAATATAATAATAATTTACGTCTATTAATGTCGTTTATTATCATCAGGGGTTAAAGTGGGGGGGGACGCAAGGAGACTCAGTCCCCCTACCTCTAATGGTGGTTTAAAAGCGTCCCCTTTAACAAATTACACGTTACAAAACGCTTTGGAGACATAAAATTATATATGGAACGCTTAAAACTATATGGAGACATTAGTCCCCCCTGGAATTTTTTCCCACTTTAAGCCCTGATTATCATTCATAACATTATTTATGTTAGAAAAAATCAACCAAAAGATTTTGAAAATCACCCACATAAAGGTTTTCATCATAAAAGCGTAGCGCATCTCAATACACTTAAATTACCTAAAATTATGACGATTCATTTTTCCATATGATAGTCTTTGTGTCTGATAACGTTGTGAACTTCTTAAACTATAAAATAGAAGGTTAAAAAAATAATAATAAATAATCTAAATTATCTGTTATTATAAAAATTAAAATTACAAAACGTAAAAATATTCTAAATGTCAATTTGTTTTTTCTTTTACATTGGTAGACATATAAGATACAAAAATTGTATTTTAATATTATAATTTAATGAAAAATTCGTTTTAGTTAATATTTATCATTTATCATAATGAAGTGGTTTAATGATAATTTCCTACTACAATTTTATTTTCTTACTATAAAACAAAATTATAATTATGTATTATACAAATTAATTTAAGTAATCTTGTTTTTGAGAAATTTAGAAATTAAAATATGAATAATATATATATATATGTTTCAAATTAGTTTGATATTAGATTATGAACTTAAATGGTTTTCTTATTTTAGAATTTGTAGCTAAATATACTTTAGAATATAAATGTATTATTTAAACATAATAAAAACTTAAACTATAAAATAAACAACTTAAAATAAGTTAAATCTTAGAAAAACTTTTTTATTTTTTTAAGTCTATTCACAATTAAAATTTAAAGGACTCATAGGATTTTTTTCCGCCCTTTTAGTATTTTAGCTTACTAAAGCCAAATTTTAAATTAAAAAGTTCACAGTTTTTTGCTCTTTCAAAGAGAACATTATATTCAAGACAAATAATGAATAGAATTAGATGTCGCTGCAAAAACAAAAGATAATTGTTTTGTTTAGTAAATAAATTTTTTAAAAAGTTGTTTTTTCAAAATTTTTTGATATTAAAAAAATATTCATGTGTAATAATACCTCTAATTTGTTTAAAATTTATTTTATAATATATATTTATTAATACATGGTAAGAAATATACCTACATTGAAAAACGTATTTTAGATTCTGAGCGGAGCGAGGAATGTATTGTTTTTACAAATTTTTTTTTTATTTTTTAATGCATGACAACATTTTTTTGGGTAGAAATAAAAGTCCTATTACCATAAATAGGATATGATTTCGGAAGAAAATTGTATTTTCTTGGTACTTTATTCAGCTCATTTTTCGAATTTCTCAACGGTTTTTTCATGGGAGAAGAAAAACTACCAAAAAATAGTAATAAATCGGCAAAATTATGTAATTTCCGTAATTTTTTATTTTTATTTTGTGATAAATAATTTACTTTTAATACATAGATAATATTTCTGGTTGGTAAAATTTTGGAATGGATTGGTTGATTTTTAGACTAAATATAGGGCTTTGAATTTTTTCCAAAAATGTTTAATATTACCTGCTATTTTTGATTTAACGGTATGAAATTTTTATAGAAGCACACTTATATACTATTTAATCTAATTACAAAATATTTTGAAAATAGTGACTGACAATTTCTATCATGAAATGTTAACTCCTTGAATTTTGATCGTAGGGATTTGAAATTTATTTTGAATATTTACATATGTAATTTACACTCGTGATAAAATGTTGGACAGGATTATTAGTATATAATATATTGATATTCGTTTAGAATCATATTTTCTAATGCAATATCATTGCATTCAAATCTTAATAATTATAATAAATTTCTAATTTCTTCAAGAGCCGAAGGGAGGAAGGAGGAACATCCTAAATTAACGTTCCCACTTTTTGTATTTATGAACAAAAATTATTTATTTTTATCGTGATTTAAGTGATCATAAAAATAATAACTGACTGTATGATTTATATTATGTAATTTAAAATTAATAGTTCTTACTTTTGTGACTCAATGTCATAATATAAATGTATTATTTACAATAATATGTTGTTTTTGTAGACAAAATTTTTACAAGTTCATCCCTGGTTGTTTATGAAGTATATTGATAAGTAATATAAATATGATGATATATTCACAGTTTAGATTATTTATCAGTACAGTAACTACCTACTGGTAATTGATCTAAGGTTCACAGTTTAAACTTTAATTATCAGATAAAACAGTTTTATCGAGATACCATTTGATATGATGTAAATTATTGTAACAATCTTAGATTGAAATTACAGATTTCTGTGTTATACTACATAACCATTAACCATAGATAAGCAACTTGACTTATAAATTATAATGCATGCTTCTTCTTCTTTTTATTTATTTTTCTTCTTCTTCTTCTCCTCCTTACCTCCTAACTATATGGAGTCAGCTACTCTAGTTTTATACCTCCATATATTTCGATTACCTATATCTTGCCTATTTACACCATCTATCTTCATATCACTATCAATTCCATCTATCCATATCTCCACTGGTCTTCCTATCCTTTCTACATTCCACATTCATTTCTATAACAACTCTCACTGCCTCTGAATCATCTTTCCTCATAATATGCCCAAACCATCTCATTCCTCCACAATTAATGCAATTCCTACACTTTCCCTTATAATTATATTTATTTCTTATTCTATCCGTTCTAGTTACTAATCCATCTATGATTCTAAGCATTTTCATCTCTACTACACTCATCCTCTGTTCCAATTTTTTTATTTATTGCCCAACACTCTGATCTATACAACATTTCTAGCCTTACTATTGCTTTATAATACTTACCCATCAATCTTATCAGCATCATCTTGTCAAATAAAACACTTTAATCTTCTCTCTGCTTCATCCATTCTAACTTAATTAATCCTATTTTTCATGTTCTCTTTAGAACTACCATTCTTTTGCACTATCGATCCTAAGTACTTGAACTTATCAGTCTCACACACTATTATCACTGATCTTACAGCATGGTTGATGGTATCAACTAGAAATAATTTTCTTTGCATAGGAAATATATCTAGCAGCATAATACTTATTACATCATATTTTTGTTTTTGATGACATATGTCCAGAAGTCATGGCTAATTTTGATTTAATTTAAATAGAGATAAATTATGATTGTGAGAGAATAATAACAACTTAGACCAATTAATCTTCTCAATTCCTAAAAGATCTGTCTCTTTCATCACCTTTATATAAGTCCATGTTAATGACGATGATTTAGTTTTAAACGTAATACCAGCTATTATTCATAAATTATTATTTATTATTATTATATTAATTGTTTTACGACCGTATTAAACGTGTGATCATTTCGATTCTTTATGGATTTTCAATTATTTATTCGACGATAAACTTACTGATTTTCTATACAACTCACCTAGTAGTAAAAGTGTGAGATCGGATACGGCCAGGCTGAACAGGTAATAATTGGTAGCCGTGTGCATGAAGTTATTTCGGACGATGACGACACAAACGGCGATGTTACCGATCACTCCTGTGACGAATATGAACACGTATACGACAGTGATTGGCAGCACGATGTTCAGCGACAGGTGTTTTGGCCCTCGGGTTCTGAGCAAATAATCGTTTACTGTTTCGTTCGCGTTGTCATCGTCATCAAGTTGGATCAAATACGATCCGCTCGTTGTGTTGTTCATGTCAAATTTATTGTCAACGATACGCCGCGCACGTCATTTTTGTTGTCTATCAGAACATTTTATTATGTCTGCGAAAAAAATTAATAAAAACGAACATATTACATAATGTCACCAAGCTTATAATATAAATAATATTATAAACTCTGTTCAGCGAGGGAACATTTGCATGTTTATCGAAAGCCAAACGGGACTAAGTATTACTGTTATTTGGCCTATATGGATATAGCACATATAAAAACAGATGGATATATTTAGGTGAGAATCTGAGGATTAGTGAGAGAGTTGACAAATAGAATATAGAAGACACGTTGAAACGTAGGTGAGTTAGTTATAAAATGTTCGAATATTCATAGTCATACACAAATGGCGAAATAGACTTGCTGAAGATAACTGGTGTGTTCGTCGAAGTCTTATACCTACGACGAAATAAACTTTCCCTACAAAATTGACGTGTGTGACAAAGTCGTACACTAACGAGTTAACGGCAAAATAAACTTGTCGTCGGGAATTCACGTTTACGATGAAGTCATACACTAATGACGAAATAAATTTGATATCAAGAATTTACATGTGCGACGAAGTCGATACACTAACGACGAAATAAACTTGCCGTCGATTAATGTTTCTGAGTGCGACACAACCGCACTCCTAACAGAAAATCAATTTTCTCCATATCAGATTTTCCGTGTTTGCATAGGCAGACAAATTTAAGTACTCCAAAATTACAAAACGTAATCGATTTGTCGCTAAAAGGTGTCACCTGTAGATCACTAGATCACGGACGCTTTTAAATACATGGATAAGGCCCTATGAAATTTCCTTTAAATAAATATACCTCTACAATAAGAGTTTCATGTACGTCATAGGCGATATGCCAACGAAATCGATATGCCGTTTGCTAATATTATAATATTAATAATTAATAAGCACATTTATATAATATATATATATATATATATATTAAAACAACATGCAACGACGATGAGGAAATATTAAGTATTGTTTTAATTAAAACTGGGCGATCCAATAAGTAGTAATGGAATATCTATGGTTTACATTTATGAAAAGATTCACTCAAACTATATAATAAATATATGCAGGGTTATCAGAAATTCACGTTTCAAAACTAGTAAGAATTATATTGGTTCGTTTTCAATGTTATCTTCGTTATTTTTGTGACACGAAATTCGGATTACTACTCTATATCATAATTAAATATAAAATATATATTTAGCTATGCTCTATATTATATAAATCACACGTGTTGAATAAAACTGAGAACAATAAATTATTTTATAGGTGATTGTTAATTTAATCGACAAACTGCAAATAACTATACCTTAATTATAAACACATAAATGGCAGTAAAATAAATGCAATTAAAATAAGAAAACTATGAGTCTTATAAATATTAATTATAAACGAAAAGTTGTATATAAGAAAGATTAGAAATATGCATAATGATATTATTTATAGAGTATCAATAAGGTATAAGAATAATATAAGGAATAATATAAGGATGCATTGGTAACAGTAATATCATATCTGAAATAAAAAATTAAAATTGTTTTTGGTTATCTACCCGAAAAACTATATATTCGTTAATCCTTAGGGACACAATATTTTTATAAGTTATAGAAGTTTTCAAGTTATCAAAGTTTTGAAATACTGTGGACTACCAATCTACCATCATTATTATTTGACCGGTAGCAAACTTTTAATAAAATAGTAAATTTTTGTCTTTGACTTATAAAAAATACCATTCCATCTCAAAAATCTAATTCAGAGATATTATGTATTTTGCGATCTTTAGCGTAGTGTTTATGTGTTACGCTCACCCAGACAAGTACAACCAGAAATTAGCAAGTATGTATAGTATAAATATTAAATAACAATTTGTATAGTTATATTTATAGTTTATAGCAATTCATGTACAACGGATAATATATTGTATTATTACAGATTAAACGAAATATGATAGCGTAGGTAATCCGGGGCATAACAATATATATTCTATGAATTGATGGGATTATGGAATATTACGGTTTATCACATTGTCATTATAAACCAAATTTTAACGTTTAATATATTTTTTAAAAAATTGCTGTTTAATTTAATTAATAATTTTATATAACCTCAAAAAATGAAATCTTTGATATAGCCTTGTCTCATACATATCTATTATTGGTAGTAATATAAAATTGTAATGGTTCAGTGTTGAATGTAAATTTCAATCAGAGTGGCTATCATAACAAGTTCCGATAAATATATACAATATAAAGACCCTTAATCGCAAATTACATTTTTTAATCTTTAGTAATATGCAGGACGAGCGCTAAGAAATATTAGTGTGGGAGGGGGGGGAGGGTGTAATTGTAGAAATGGGCCGACTACAAATACTTTTAACACTGTTTCAAAACGTGTAAATAAACAAAAAAGTTTTTTTTTACTTTTGTGGCTTTATATATAATTGCTGACTTGATCCAAAATTTCAAATTTGCCGATTAAAACTTCCTAAATAATTGAAGTGGGGGGGAGTTCCTATACGCCCCTCTAAATCCGGCCCTGAAACATGACTATAGATCTATAAACTATAGACGGCACTTAAAGAAAGAAAGGCGGTGAGATACATAAAAGAGAAAGATAGACACGTTTGGGCATATCATGGATAATTTCAATTTCTCAATTTCAATTAATTAAAAAGTTTTTTATCCATGCATATTATCAATATCACTTTATATAACTTAAAAATATAGTTTTCAATGTTATTTCGTAATTTTCAAGTAGATTACTTGCACTTTGCATGTACATGTTGATAGATAGCTATATTATACAATTTAATTAAGACGATTCATACTTAATATTCGATCGTTATAATGATGTTATATTATTAGGAAATAAATAATATACATAATAAATCCTATATTTTCTATAATATGGCGATAATATAGCAAAAATGTGAAATCATCTCTATATCTTGCCATATATAATATATTATATGTACCCACACATTCGCCAATCATATCGTTTTAAGTCATTCTTATGTCCTAATTTAGTATCTTAGTTTGTGACTCATACAATTTAATAGACCATGAATTGTGTAGCTTAGATTAAAGAGAATAGATTTTTATGTAATTCATTTTTCAAAAATCAACGATTATAAAGTTTATCAAATTAAGACAATTCTATGCACTATACCTTTACATTATTAATATTATAGTACTATAATACGACGGTTATAATTGTGTTTTTTTTTAGTTGGTATCAATACTTGTTTATTGCATGGCTAAATAATATTTAGTTAAGTATATTTTTTTAGAATTTATTTTTTTGAAACTGAGACACAGGACAATAATACAAATTGATAAAAATTCCATTGCTATAATTACATAACTATAAGTTCAGAATTTTTGTTTTTAATAATGATATTAACTGTCAATTGTTATAATATTTGTTTATTGAGTTACTTTATGAGATACTTGAAAAATTACATATGATGATCATTGGACATCATCATCTGCAACTGCAAATCATCGATATGGATGGATAGATGTAATAGATATAATATATTTTCTCTCGCATTATACAATGTATTAAATACGTTTCTACTTCAGAATTTTGATCGTGATTTTCGGAAATTCGTTTACACGATTTCGTTTTTTTGTTTTTTCGTTGCTGTATGTATTTAATATTAAACGTTCAAAGCGTTCTTTTATATTTAATCAACTTTATTCGTCGTACATTATATATTTTTAAAAATGTCTTTTTACAGTGCATGGAATTTGTGATTCTACCAGAAACATTTTTGGTCTTTTGAAGTTGCATTACGCGATCACGATTTTTTTCTATTCACCAATATTCAATTCGATTGAAATAAGACTATACTTAAAATTAAATTATTCAATTGTTATTTACAAACATCCATATATTGAATATTAAAATACAATATGACTTTGACAGAATGTATAAGTGGCATTTGTTGAAGAGGTGGAACAAGAATGACTAATATCACCCACAATAATTGTTCAATTGTCAATATATTCTGATATTTCACAGACGAGAATCATAACAAGTCAAAATCAAACTCTAAATCGAAAAATTTATATTGCATTGAAATTTATAAATTACACTGTTATACTGTATTACCTATTGTAGTAATATAAATTTTAAATAATAGTAGGTATATACCTAATAAAAAAATTTTACTAAACTTACGTTTTTTTTTGAAAATGTTGATTGATTTTTATTTTTATTTTTTCATTATATCTGTAATAAGATATAAATATTATTGGAATCAAATTTGTTTGATTTGATTATATCTCGCGGTAACTTCAAAGTAATATTAAGTTATTACTAATGACCAAAACAGCATGTATATACAGTACAAATCATACACGTATATTACAAAAGAAGATTAATATTTATTTTTTATTAATATTAATTAACAAAATATAAATGATTGATCCGTTTGTGTTTCGTACAAAAATCTGTATCTATTCATTCAGAATAATGATCGTCATCATATTAAGATTAAGTTAGGTTATACCATAAAATATTCTTGTTTCATTGTCAAATTAAATTTACTGCACACTTTGGGATGAAATATGATAAACATATAATATGATACAATAACGAATCATGAACAAATGTCGCCCTTAACGTGTGTACAATACATATAATATTTCACGTTCGTTTGGTTTATATTTTATTGACCGTTACGGTATTTTGTTAAATAAAACGAAATCAATTTCAACACATATTTTTTTTATAGTTACAAAAACTCGTCTATGAGTTATCCAGACTGAAGTCAATAAAATCGTATTACTATTGGGTAGGTATATTTAATACAAAGCTATACTAAATAGGACGTAGGTACATAAAGGTATATCTACTCACCGCCACAATTTACATACTTTTATCATTAAACCAAACCATTCATTGGATACCTTTATCGAAAAAAAACCAGAAAAAATCTTTCTGTGTAATTTTCCTAACTTTACATAACTTCTAAATATTTAATTCCAAAATATTTGGTATCTTTTATAAAATACTAGCAGGTAATTAAGTTTGGAAACACTTTCAACCAATCTAAAAAAATTACTATTAATCATAATATAAAATTATAAAAATATAAAATACCTACTTAATATCTAATATTACACTTTTTTGTAAGTCATAAGATGTTTCAATATCTATGACACCCTTAACACGCCATTATTTTGCCTAATTAATATTTCAACATGATCGTTATAAACAAAAGTTTAAAGCGAGGATTAAACTATGCGTAGATATTATATTTTTTATGTCATATGAAAAATATACGTATTTATTCTATTTCACACAATGACCAAACTTTATACATAGTATGATATAAAATTTTATTATTTGTAATATTAAAGTTTAATTAATATAAGTATTTTTATTATATAGGTAGGTACGGTGTACTTATATTATATTGATTATCTTATTTAATAAGTAATAACTAGGTAAATATTTATTACGAATTTATTACATTATATTTTATAAATATCGAATTATGTTGATATTGTATAATTGAGAGTAGAACAAAATGTTATATTATCTTATATAACTACGTTTTCTTAAATTCAAATATTTTATCTCGTCTTTATAACATGAAAAATAATTTCACTAAAGAAAAAACACAGAACGGAAAAAGTTATAAATCAACAACATAAATAGTAATAATAATAAATAATAAGATAAAATAAAAATAAATAGGCTATTCGAAATAATTCAGATTTGAGTTATCTCGTAAAAGCAATCAAAATATAATATTTGACTAAGAAAACACCATTTAAAATGTAAACGTTAATTTGAGTTAGAGTATTCGTTCAAAATTTGTTTTATGTTAATAAACGGTTTATTTTTGCGTAGGTATATCAATTGCGATTATTTATAAACAACATCTGTACTAACTTTTCAATAAACTGAAAAAAAAAATTGTAATTTTGTATAATTATATTTAATGAATGAAAAATGTAATATTCGACTTTAAACCTGATAATATTATATATTCATTATACACGTATTATAATTTCATTTATTTAATTCTGCAGTTTATTAAAGTTATTACACAATTTAAATTAAATTAATTGTTATTTTACATAATTAGTATTGCGCGTGATTTAAAAATGAAACAAAACTAACATTTTGTAATATAATCGAATTAAGTTTGATTTAAGTACGATCGTGAAACTTTATTGTTCAATTAGAAAATTCCAATGGGACAACATGAATTATTCGCCTGTAATTTAATGTAAATATATATACTATACAGGTATTTAAATCTAAATTTACAAGTTAAAAGTATAACAAATAAATTCCGTGTGTGCAAAATTAATATTATATTGTTTTGAACTCAACTATCGTAAAAATAATATACGTCGTACACAATATAACATATTGCAATATTATTATACTATTACCACTTGACACTTACCTTATTGTTACCACACATTTTAATAATAATTGGTGATTCATACATTTCATAAGGTAAGTATATTATTTCTGTGATGGATGACATTGAGGTCTACAATGTTTCGTCATTTTGTGTCCAAATTAAATGAAGTTTTACCTTTGCACATCGCTAAGTCAATACTTGAGATCAGTAATTTAATTATTATTTAACGAGTTAACAACATAATATTCGTCAAAATGAATTGTTTTTAGTGCTAATTTACATATTAAAATAAATTACTTCGCGCACACCTTTTGTATAAATATGATCATTCAATTGGAACAAACTTACAATATTATATAATTTTACGAGTAAAATATTAATTCGTTTATTATGTTTTGGATTGTTTGGTCGGTGTGGCTAAGTGATCTAACGAGCTCAAGATTCGACCGTCGCGTAGCCACGTTTTGCGCGTGGTAGTGTCTGAACTCTTCAGCAAGACAGTTGTCTTGTAGTTACAATTATTCAAAAGAATTCAGCCTAATCATTTGCTTAACTAAAAAATGTGATAGATAACATGTCATTAGACGGACAAAAATATGATGTAAAACTGCTACATTTTTCTAAATAAATAATTAATATTAAATAAAACAAATTTAAAAAATCCGGTCAGATATATATAAAAAAAACATAAAAAATAAATATAAAATACATGTGTTGACGTACGCTTCATAATATATTCTCTAAGTATAATATGAATAAAATTGCGTAGGATTTTCCATTAGGTATACTGAATCGTACACACTCCGAATACGTATAATAGCATTTATAATATTTTATTCATATTTTTATTAAATTTAATAATTTATTGTTCGTTATCGTTTTATTTTAAATACTTTTTCATTATAATATTTTTAATTAGTGCTTCATAAAGTGTTTAACGACACTTAGATATATTCATGTGTATTCCATCAACCACACATATTAACATTTTTGGGATTTTTTTTTCAAATATTTTGTATGAAATTTGTATGAATTCCTGAGACTAAATTCAGAATTCCTGCGAAATCCGTTTCGCCGCAAAATTCAAAATTAACTGGGTGGAGAACACCCATCATGATTAGGTTATATTTTTTTTTATAAATTCTTAGTTTTTATATAATACATTTTAATTTGTACAAAAATCTATATATAGGTATTACATTTTTTTTTTAACAATAAATAAGAAATAAGAATATATTTTTCATGAATAATTTGTATTCGTATGTAATTATAATAATATGTACTTATCTATTTTATATTATAATAAATACGTATAGGTATTGCGAACACTAACTGTTGAAGGTATAAGACGTGTCTTTATAAAAATGAATAAAATAGACCTAATTTATTTTATTTTACATCATAAATTACTCAATCCTAACTTATAGTATTAGTATTATGAGATATTCTTTTTTTTCTACGAAATATTAATGACAGACTATCAATTTTTTCCTTAAAAGCTGAAATATTCAATATCTATAATACCTATACTCGTATTCATAGAAAACTTCAGTCGTTTATTTTCAATATTTAATAAAAAATATAATAAATTAATTTCTATATATTGTACCCACAAATATTTTTGACTTTTTGACGAAATTAATATTAATTGTTTCATAAAAAATATAAAGAATTTAACGCAATCCATAAAAGTAGAGACTTGAATACAATTTTGATATGCGTGATAAAAATGTTTACCTACTAGTCCACCATTGTGATCTCAAAAAAACAAACAAAAAAAACTAATAAAAACTAAGAACCGGTATCGATATATAATATTATAATAGAACCGATAATTATCGGTTTAATATCGGTATCTATGTTTAATACTTTAATGACAACAATTTAGGATGGACCACAACCACGTTTAGATCAGTAAGAAATCACGTGTCGAGGCTAATAACTTGACGGTGTTGTTGATAAGCGATTATCTATTTACTTGTTAACACGTAATGGAATATATTTTTAAGATGAACTATATAGTATATAGAATAATAGAAATGATATAATTTCATAAATCATAAGACATATTAAACAATATTATGATATTACGATTCGTATAATATGTACACAAGTATGACACACATGTGTCGTGTGCGTCAATGCTACGACGGACCTCTGATAAGCAAATACGAAACGTAAAGTTTCTTATCACGTCAACATAGATTACACAGAAATATATATGGTCTTTACGTAACGATATTCATAAGTATTTGACGAAGGATTTCCAACAATTTGAACACCCTGTATTAATGTACCTATTATTGACGCGTGTTATGTAATACGTTCTTATACTGTAGCATTATTATAAATAAAATAATAACAATATAATTAGGTACTGTTCTACTCTCAAACTCGACGACAATGTGACATTTCGGTGTGATATTATTATTGCTGCGAGAATAAAAGAACAATATTATAAACAAAACGACCCTGAGACTGACCGTTCAAGAAGACGTTAAAAAGTTATACTCTCATGTTTTTCAACAACGCTTTATCTAACGGAGAATATGGTAAAATTAAAGTAACGCAGAACTTTAATTATGATGTTTAGGTTGAACGAACAATTGAAAAAAAAAAATATATATATATATAGACGTAATTCCGGAACGATGGACTTTACAGAGATGTTTTCGGATTCATTAATCTTTAGGAGTGATTTTTACTATAATCGTAGTTGTTTTGTACTTTAAAAATGTATAACGGACGAAAGATGAATTTAAAATTACCTTTCATTCATTTAATTATATTGTTTTTATTCTTTTATGATCATTATTCGATATAATATCTTAAGATATATCCTCATGATGTAATGAGTTTTTTTTTTTAAATGATAATATCACCGTTAAAAGTGAAAGAGTAAAATAAAGTAGAATTGTACATTAATATTTATTCGATCATGGTTATGTATTTTGGTAGAAAAAATGTCAACGAGATAAAATCTTCAAAATTCACTTCCAGAGATATATTGTTATCTTATACAGTTCAAGTCAGTATTATCAAACGTTATTTTCCGTTAATGTTTAAATCATGAAAACTCTTATACAAACGAGTGTCGTATAATATTGCATCAATTTTTATTTCAATTATTTGTATACAGTATATTGTACATATACTGTATACAAACGGTTAACGTTGAATAAGAAATATTGTGAAAACACGATCGAAAACGATTGTTGTTTGTTGGAAATCGGTCGTCTTCTCGAAAATCGTTTTTTTTAGTAATACTTAGTGTTTTAGTTTTCCTGAACTTATATTTCTAATCAAATGGTTGCTATATATTGTTTAAAAAAAATAATTGTTATAAATACACAACACATTCGATATTACCGACCATAATTAATATTATTACCGCATTGAATGTTGTTTTTATTTATTTTATATTAGTTTAGGTTAGCATATTAAAGACTTAAATTTATGCGCGAATAAAAATTATCTATAATATCAATCGAAAACAATTTCGTAAAATCACGCCGATAATAATAATAATTAATGAATTGAAATTTTAAAAAATATTCTATATGCATTTTTTTAACAATATATATGTAAATTCAACGCAGGAAACAATTATTTATAAATATAAAATAAAATTAATGTATAGAATATGCATACATAATACATTAGGTCCTATGTAATACCTAAAACAGATTTGACATACATTTTATATAATATTATACAGGATGATCGCAATAGTGTTCTATAAATAATACAGATGAACGGATGTGACGTTAAGGATCTTGTAGAGGGAATTCAATTGTTAAGAGTTCAAACTTAAGGGGTCAATAAGTAGTAGGGCTAAAATGAAAAACCTCCGAAAATTTAGACTGGCTCTGTATGACGTCATTATTAAAGCTTACAATGCGGTAATTTTTAAATATTATGTATACTTTCGAAATCGTACACTAATTGTATTTTAAAAGGAAATAACCTAAACGTGACTCCAATACTCCATGTCAGAGATTTGTTAAACAAATTTGTTAGTTTTCAGATTAGAAATGATACACTAGACTTGTCCCATCCATTTATTTATTATAGGTATATCTGCAGGGAATTATATAACATGCGTCTTCAATGAGATTCAAAACCTAAAAATAACGATTTCGAAAAATTATTTTTGTATCTTACCTAATATTCGAATCACTCTGTGTGTACAGAAAATATACACGATACAAACGTACCCCTCTATCTATTTGACCTAATTACATATAATTATTACTTCTGTTTATTTTATCGTAAATAATCTTCAATTTATAAACATGTTACATGTACGTACATTACGTATACTTTATTATAGTACATAACAAAACTGAAACCAAAAAAGATATTATCAACTGCTGTTTTATTACCTACATAAAATATGCAATAATATATATAAAAAAATGCATGTAAAATTTTCAATCATAATAGTAATTTTATTAAATTTTTCCAAGTGCGCGAGTGCAATTCATTACTCTCAACAAAAACCTTTCATCTTTTACAGGTAATTTTTTTTCATATGAAAATTTAAAATTTAAACATAACGACGATTATAGAATATTATATTTAGGGAAATCGAAAGAACGTCATATTATATAGGTAAATAAAAAATATTATTATTAAAATCACTGAAATTCGTATTTATATAATGAAATACAATTGCAAAACTATAAAATAATTAAAACTGTACTGAACTGTACCCTCGTGAAAATTCTAGGGTATGCTATTATACAAATGAACTGATTATATTATACTTAAATCGGTTGGAACTATTGGAACCTAATAAAATACTTGAAACATGATAATCTAATACGATATCTAACCGAGGGTGGATAATAAATCATTACATTTCGATATCAAATAGAAATCTGATATAGTTATTATAATTTATAATATTAATAAACTTATTCCGCCGCTAGATCCCTAAGTAGATATCCGATACACGCGATATGACTATTTCAATAGGTATTGATACATAGTTACAATAATTATTTATAAAACAAAGTATTTTCGACAACGGTAATTTAAATCGATTGCACTGGTATAACGAGCATACGAGCACAGTTCAATTGTTGAATTCAATTAGAGATTCAATTGTCGTTAAACATATAATAGCGCAAAACAATTTAGATATGGTAAGATTTGAGATAGTTATCATATTTATTTAGTTAAAAAATGGACTTTCACAAACCAGAACGTTTGAATTAATAAATATAATTGTAGCGATGGCTATATATATATATATATTATATTATAAGTATGCAAATTCGATTATAATTCAACGGTTTTTAATTATTTCGGATAAACCTACGCATAAAATATAAAGAGGGTATAAATTGATATAATTATATAAATTCATCCCATCAAAGGGCATGAAACGTGAAACATCACGTCGAGGTTTTTAGTTTTTAATAGATTGCATCTATAGACAAATTTTGAAAATACTCGTATTTAATTGAATATTTATAATATAGTTAAATTAAATATTTTCATTTGATGTCAAACCTAATTAAGAAAAATATTACATTGTATTGTATAATTTTTTTGTTATTTGTTTATTAACTGTTTTTATTTAATTATTTTTTTATTATTAATAACTAATAATATATCTATCAAATTATTTTATTTGGTTTCGATTTGACTTATTTCGTCGAGTACGTCAACAAGACAATTAACAAAACAAAGTAATCGTTAATTCTACTGTAAAATGATGATGAAAATAAAAAATAAAATTTTTTCTTCTAAACACATTTCGTTTATCATCAAATTGCAATCTCTTTTAATTAATCCCTGCTTGATGACAAAAAAAAATCGTAGCGTAGTTCTTGATATTTTCACGAAAAAAAACTTAGGTCGTAAAAATGGGCTGTACCGAGCGACTCCCAAAATATATCTATAAAGTTCAATGTTTTTCTATGAAGCAACGAATATAATTAAATAATAATAAATGTAGAACTCTACAACATAACACTCGGCCGTGATAGATTTTTAGAAGGTTTAACCAAAACGAGAAAAGTTACCCGTATTTTGGATAAATAAAATAAATGTTACGACTGTAATATAATTATATAAACGTAAAATTCGCAAATCGAAAATAATTTCATCGATTTGTAACTATTTACCGAGAATTTGTTAATTAACTGACAATCGATATTTGAAAATTTATTATTAAAAACAAGATTTCAGACTCTTTACGATACAACATTTTTCATCATATTTTCAATCGTAGATATCAATAACTAGATTAATTGAAATTAATTACTAAATATGCATCAAACACGGTTCAATTTGTATCGTATTCATCGTTTGTTTAATGGTAGGTATATATCTTAACAGGTCATAATAATTTTTATAAAATATTATAAATTAAGGATCATTGATAATGTAAATGTATCTATATTACTTAATATATTATTTTATCATTTACATATTATATTATTGTTATTTATAGATAATAAATGAACGGATGACAATACGGCTTATGCTTACCAATCAGTTATTTTTAAGAATTTCACATAGTATTGTACGTAAATTATTTCTTCCATTGTTAAAATATCATATTGTCCATTTGGATGAGAATGTTATAAAATATGTTTAGATTAAATAATAATTGCATAGAACTTCATAAAACAACTGTACCTCAAATACTCAATTGTAACCTAACCTTGTATATTGGATATAAATCAATTTTTTCTCTAATCCAAAAAATACCGTGACTCCGTGACAAACAATACATAGGTTTTTGGGTTTGTTCATTATCACCACTAACTTTAACTATTAAACAATTATCTGGTTAGTTAAGTGACGTCATAAAATTCTAAGTTGAACTTTCTGACCAAGTTATGCCTACTTGACATATTTCAAAGGATGGTGTAATGTATAAAACAAATGTTATATTATAATGTTGTATAATGTACCTAAAATGTAAAAACTAAAAATATTATATAATAATTACACTTGATTGCGGGTATATATGTAATACATTGTCGTATGGTTGTTGTCGAAAGACAGCTGTCTAAAATGGAGGAGGCGTTAGTTTACATTTTACCGCCTTATTTTACGTATGTCTTTATTTTTTAAATCGTATTTAGCTGTGCATGTAAATGTAGTAAATTTTATAAATTTAAACAGAAAAAATAAAATTATACTTAAAACACAAAAAAAAAATCATGATTCAGATAAATTAAACATATTTTTTATAATTTTAAAATGATTGTTATTCGGTCAATTTTGGGTTTAGAGTAATGTTGTAATAAGTAATCGATTTAAAAAACAACGGCAAATCCAAATACAATGGTAAAAATAGGTGTTGTAAAAACAAAAATTATATCGCGCATGCACGAACCAAACGTGTTAAAAATTTGAAAATTTCATAAATAGTATATTTCAGTACATCCACTTTAGTGGTCCTCCCAAAAATTTCATTTAAATTCAAAGTTATCCGGCCAAAATATTAAGTGCAACAAAAATAGTGACTGCATTGTATATTTAAACGTATATTAAAATAGCTTTAAGTACTTTATAACTATAATTTATAATACGAGAAACGTTGTAAATAAAACAAACAGATATTTTATTCTGTTCTTTTGGAAAACATATTTATTTTCTTATACAAGTTAAACGAAGATTCCCGATAAAATTTAATGTCTCCTGTCAAGAGAACTATTTAATATATAGAAGTTTTTAAATGATTACCATTGATATCCAATATTGAACCTTAGGTACTACTACTTAACCATTTCTCTTTTTTTCGTCACTGGAGTTTTTAACTAATAATAATACCAATACTATTTTTTTTTTATGTGTGTTTTATTTTAGATTCTGATCGATTGGAGGAATGTAGTGGTTTTGCAAAGATAGTTTTTATTATTTTATTGTTCTATGTCTGAAAACATTGTTTTGGGTAGAAATAATGGTCCGATTACCACAAATAGAGTATGCTTTCAGTAGAAAATTGCATATTATACTTGATAGGTTAAGTACTTTACTTTGTTTATTTTTCGAATTTTGCAATAGTTATTACTTGGGATAAGAAAAACTACGAAATTAACAGAAAGTGTGATTTTGATGAAATTTTAAATTTTAAATATTTTATGATAACTAATGCATTTTTGAATGTAGGGACTTTTAATTTTTGTTTTATAATATAAAACTGATTATTTATTGATTATATTTAATGAGTAAATGATCGAATTAAAATATATTTTGAATACATAACAAAGTATTGCAACAAAATCTATTTTTTTACCATGTTTGGTGAAATATTTTAATTATCCAATATTAGAGTTTAAATTGTTAAATAAAATTAATTTCTTAATTTTTAAGTAATCTAGTTTTAATATTTTAAAATTTGCATAACTATTATTTAGAATTTAATTATAATTGTACGTGTTTGGAATATTATTATACTTAGAAAATAATAAAAATAATAGATGTTTTAAAAAGTTTTAAAATAATTATACCATTATTATGTTATTGTAAAAATATTTACAAACTTGAACTGGATAAGTTTATAGCCGCATAGGTATTATTGGACAACTCAAAATTATTTACTTCAAAAGTGTTCAATACAATATTTATAATATTTTTGAAATAACTAAATTTTAAATTGAATAGTAGATACTTTAAAATTTAAAATGTATAAATACCTAAAGAATACACATTTAAAAACATATTTGAAGAATTATTTTTTGTTACTTTTTAAGTATCAATACAAAACGCTAATCTAACTTTAATAAACCTAATCTAAACTATTCTGACCGAACATAATCTTACCCACTGCTGTCATATATTATCGTTAGCTAAGTTATCAAATCATCATATTGTTATTGACGCAAAAGAGGGTGTAGGTGAGCACAACTAGTTTTCAAATTTGCTTCTTCAAAATATGTTCGTATTTATATATTTAATACACACGTTTAAAAACTAAACGAACATTTATTTTTTCTCTTACACCTCTATAGGTAATAGCATTGATTATAAATACTAGTAATTATAATCCTAGGTAATACCAAGTAAATTGATTTTGTACTTTAGGTTAAATAGGCATCAATACATCGTTACAATCTTAATCGATTTAATTTTACAACGTTCACATCGTGATTTAATAAAATAATAAGTCAATAACCAATTTTTATCTCAAATACAATTTTTACTTATAATAGATATAATATATCTAAAACGATTCAAAGAATAAACAACATATTTTCATCAAAATTGAGCCCATGTGTGTTGTCAAACTATGAATTTGAGTTTCATGAATACTATAAGCTTCATATTAATGACTTATCAAACAATTTGATAGTATGAACCAATCCAATATGATTAACAAATCAACTTGTTAACTATATATGTATAACTATATATAATTTATACCTAATTATACAGTTATTGTTCAATTATGTACTTTAATTTATCGCTTTGTTTTATTTATATAACAAGGGTTGTAATCCTACCGTATAGAATAAAAGATTAACAACAAATAAAAGGAATTGTAAGAATAATTTGAAAATATTTTTATCCCACACAATTTTAGAGATACGTATATTAATTATTAAATTCGCTTTATAACATAATTATATTCGTATATAATATAATAATTATACCGATATCATAATAACAGAACGAATATTTTATAACATTTTATCCCTCAAAACAGGATTATAATTATTATTTATTCGAATCATTGTAGACCACAAGCCAAAGTTAATTTGCAACATTATTACATTGTTATGCAGAATAACTATAATAATAGTAATATAATTTTTAATTCAGTAAACAAATTTTGTAGTGTAATAAATATAAAACATAATTACTTTAAATATCAACTATATAATAATAAAAATATTTTCTACACGATAGAACGGGATATAATCATTCACAAAATTATTTGTTACATATTTAGGTATTATTAACGTTTAAGTAGGTAATTAAATGCGATGTAAAATAATATTAATTAATAATTATTATTAAAACTGCAATTAAATTGGATCAAAAATTCAAAATTGTTTCGTTCAATATTGCATGCTCAAGGTAATAATTATAAATTAACCCAAGTCACAAAACGTGGAATATATTTCATCGAAACCTTAATGACAAGACATTTAATTAGACATTAATTTGTATCGTAACCATTAATTATTATATCGTATACTTCTACAAAAACGATGAGGCTAGACAATTACACTAAATTCTCCAATTTTCAAAGTATAAGCAATAATGAAAAAATTACAGTTAATTTACTTGGGTGTGGTCTTTTCGTTTGGAACATTAATAATGTTATATTATAAATAGTGAATAGAGAATAGATACAAAAAAGTGCTCTTAGTTATGATATAAAGTGTTTGAAGAGGAATATATTGAAATTTCATATAAGTATGAGTATTTCAAATAATTTTAGAAAAAAAGTCTGATAAGGTATATTAAATTATATTTAGAAGTAGGTATTTGTTTATTTGATATTTTTATATCAATTCTATATACATAAATTTATCACACCTAAATATTATAATCATGAATGTTGTGTTTGATTGAAAAACAAAATATTATTAAAACGTATTTCTATAAAAAAAATTTTTAAATAACTTTTAAAAGACTGACTTATGAAATTTAATTGTTTACTTTATTCAACCTCTCATTTTTCTCTACAAATTTATTGTAAAATCTAATTATATTTATTAACATTTAAATTACTATTAAATTATATAAGTATTCAATCAATTTTATATTTGGTATACCTAGTAAGAAAGATATTACTTTTATTATATAGTGATATTATTAATATATATATATATTAGGTATAGCACAATAATTACAGAAATTTTAATTAAAAATGATAATGAAAATTTTTTTTTAAGAAGCCAGATTAAAGGATATTGGAATTTATAGTATGAATATAAAAAGACAAAAGACAAAAGGTGTCTGGAAGGTAAGGAGAATAATGACTTGTCATGTATTATATTACACTTATATACATTATTTAAATTGTATTTCATATTTTTAAATTTGTTATTATAATTTTTGATATTTTGTTTCAATGGAAAATAGTGATTCTTTTAAATAAAAATATTTTAATTAACAGTTGTCAAAAACTAATTATTTAAAATCTAGTAATAAGTTTATATCTTTGTTTAATCATTTGTAACAATGTAATATCATCATAACTTATTGCAATGCACACAGCAACAAACATTATTATATTAACTGATTGAATAATATAATATTTTTAATTTTGTATTTATTTCTTATTAGACTTTTAGATTTATATTTATCATACATTTTTTTTGGTTTTTATGATTCAATTCTTTAAACTTTTTAGTGTTGACTTTATATTATACTTATACACATATTTGTTTAAATTCAAGTAAAAAAATTTTAAATTTTAAAATCAATATTCATATTACTTACATAAACTAGTTTTGAATTTTGGTTATTTAAATTATTATTTTTAAATAAAATAATTAACTATTTTATATTTTATGGATAAACAAAAGAAACAAATAAAACAAATAATCTTTTTTTTTTTTAAAAAAAAAAAAAGATAGATAAAATTTATTAATCTTATACGTATCCAATGAAAATATTTAAAAGATTGAACAAAGTTCAAATATAATTAATCTACTATAGAAAATAATGTTTTTAATGTGAATAATGTAAGAAATATTTTCTTCTATCAGAAAATGTACTATGCGAGTTGAAATATTTCATGTCTGATGAGTAAATAAAAAAATATAATAATTTATAAGAAGTAGAACAAAAACAACATTTAGTAAATACCTACATAAATACGCCTACAAATTTTAATGACCTATCTTGCATTTTTAGCAAAATCTAAAATTTAATTTATTCTTTTACCAATAGATTTGACACGGTTTATCATAAGTATTGCTGTTCATGAGATCGTCTGAATAAATAAAACTCATAAAAATCTATTTAAGGAAAAACAATATTTCGAGAAAGAAAATTGAAATTAAAATTTCTTCAATTTCCACTTATATCTAACATAAAGTTTCAATTATTATTTCATTTGTGTATCCGAAACATGAGATTATATTTTATATATATGCAAATACAATATGTTAAAATATTTAACAGAGTTAGTTTTACATATATGTAAATGAATAGGAAACAATAGTAGTTCCAAACATAAAGGATTAGCAAATTAACTTTTTTTTATTAAGATATTGAAATAGTTTGAATTGAACATTTAAAGAAATCATGAATAGAGGAATGTAATAATAACAGATACAATTGATCACACATTTCCGTTAAAAAGAAGATAACTTGAATATAAAAACGAGATTTAAAAAAAATGAATATTTTAAATATTGATTTTAGTATCTAAACACTTATGCGTTATAGATCTGAAGGCTAAATCGAAAATGGTGCCTAACCTACTAATAATAAAATAAAATGATGTACCTAAACAATTAATGTTAAATTTCCGCGAAGTATTTCACCTTCACTGTAGCTTCTTCACTTATTGACTGTATGTAGATAAAAATATACCATTGATTTTATAGTATGTTATAAAATCAATGATTACACTTATATTGTATAAACTGTAAAATTTAAAATTTAATAAAACCATAAAAGTATTATCAATATTTTAATTATTTTTTTTTTAAAATAATGTCTCATAAAAATATATATATATATATAAGTATTTGATCTTTATATTTTCTCTCCTATTGTATTATTTCATTTAATTTAATTTGTTATTTAGTTTTAATGATTTTGTTCATTAATCATCTAATCTAAATTATTATTGTTTTCATTATTATTTTTTGATAATTTATCAATGTGAAACTAACTATTCAAATATATCATTTTGTATATTTTTTATATGAAATTGATAGAAAATAATAAACTTTATTAAAAAAAATAATGACATTAACATCATTATTGGAACAAATAAAAAAAAATTATAATTTTCGCACAAGGTATGTATAAGAATAAGATTATACTGATAAAGCGAGGTTTCATGAGATGTAGTGAAGTCCATCAAAATAGATATTTGAACTATAGATCAAATAAATATTTTCCGATCGGTCATTTTGCCAAACAGCTTCAGACTAAGTGTATAATAATTAGGGAAAATACTAAGATCAGACAGTTCGAAACAAAACGATTATATATACTTAACGATTTATGATAAATACAGTCATTAGAAAATACGCTACAAAATTGCAAAACACTTTGATTGGGTTGCACGAACGATCAATAAAAACAGTTTGATAAGTTATGTTATAGGTTCAATAAATATTCCGATAAACATCTTTATTAAATCATTAGTGATCATGGCTACTATAATTTAGTTATGATAAAAATTAGGACATAAACAAAAAATAAGTTGATAAAACCATGGTTATTACAATCTTTTAATAGTAATATATTGATATTATTCAGATTTCCATTTACAATTTGTAAAATTGTCAACCGAAAAATTTTGCAATGATAAATGGTGACTTGATCTAACATAATTGTAAATTGGTGATATAACGATGTAAATAGTAATTTAATTTGAAAAATATGATAAACCAATGACCAATTAGTTCAATAAAGTTCTTATGCAATATAATTATTTATTATTAACATTAATTCGGGTAAAAAGTATACATAAGTGATACTATATAAAACAAAAAAATTTAACAGTAATCTAAAAATATTAAATTTAACATATAAATATACTAATATACTATAATATATAATCATTCTACATAAAATTCGACTATTTATCTGAAACTTAGACTTAAACAACGAAGTTTAAATTGGCTTTCAAAATAAAGTCAAACGCAACATTGTTTGCATTCTCTTAATATACGATTTAAAGTCTCGTTAAAACTGTAACATTGAGAGTGGAAAGATACATGAAAAGTAGTGGTGGAAGAAAAAAAAATATGTGTAAACTATAAACAAAAGTACAAATTATTAAAGTCGTCAAATTTTGCGAATAAATATGTACCTAAATTTAACAAATTATCATATGTTTTAGTGTAAGTTTAAATCTTCCCTTGTGTTTTATTCGTTTACGCGTGAATATTTAATTATTTAACTTAATATAGAACACGAACTTTCTGGTTTTTGAAACATAACCACAGTATATTATATATATATATATATATATATATATATTGATTATAATTATTTATATATTACTACCCTTTTAAATTTAGTAACTTTGGTTTGGAGTACCTAGGTACTGCTTCTTCATATAATTATGTCATGTTGTAAAACGATTAAAATGGTAGGAAAATACGAAAGTAATTATATTATACTCGTCTCTAATATATGTATAAAATCATTTCGAAACCTTGGGTGAATCTCTTGACAGTAAATATATACATTTCAGTTTTTTCTTGTGCTTGCTGGGACAGGAAGAATAATAAGAAACAAAAGAAATACGTAGAAAGGTACTATAAATAATATTTATATCAGTAGGTGAGAATTACGATACCTACAATATTATTTTAATGTTATATTTTGCGTCAAATTATTTGAACGGATAAATTAATCAGAATAATTAAAAAGTCATTAGAAATTATATTTACGATTGTTTTTGTTGAGAAACTAAAAAAAGTAGATTTTTTTTCAGAGAGACACAATGTGATATTAATATATAGGTCTTTGGAAATTAATCGAACGTAATATGTCATAGGTTTGCCCGTTCTTTTTTTTTTTTTTTTGAAACAAGATAAATGGATTTGAGTAAATCGATAAAAATTTAATAGGTTTTGTGTTAAGGTGAATGCCACCAGCGGCAATCATATTTCCCCCCCCCCCCCTATACATAAATTTTTTTGTATGTACCGACATAAAAAAAAATTTTATTTTAAATATAAAATAATAATTAGTAACTAAAAATACATGTATTTATTTTTCGTAATAATAAATTTATATTTATGTATAAATTATAAATATTATCATAAATAATTTAGTTTTAAATTTAAATTTATCTTTTTTTTTTAATTACTTTTTCTTATTTTTGCTGCAAATGTATGAATTATCTGTATCCAATCTATATTTTCAAGAATACCGTTTTCGATACATAAAATTGAAAGTGTGGAAAGTTTTTCGTTCCCCAATGGTCTTAAATAATTCTTCACTTACTTTAAGATAAAAAAGAACGCTCTCTTGATACAATTGAACATGGTAACGAACAGATTATTCTCAATGCTATTTCATGATTTGGAAATTAAATTGTTTATTAATAATAGATTTTCAAATATTTAAAATAGATAATTATTGTTCTTTATCAAAATTACTAATTATAGCTTTAAATTGTACTTAACTGTCGTTGAATCTTCGCTAGTTCGCTCAATATAATATCTTCTCATTTTATACTATTTATTCGGGTTAACACCAATATTAGTTGTGATTCGTTCACCTTCACACGAAGGTGATTGTTAAACAAATTATTTCATTGTTTCTTCGAACCTTAAATATAATAACTTACGGAATTATATGTTTATCAAAAAGGACTTTATATTCGCATATTACGACTTTGTCTATCAAACAGGGAATTTTGTAAAAATTTTGCGACACAGAACATTAATAAATTGTGATGTTTAGGATGATCTTGAAGTATAAAACATATATTAGAAAATTTAAGAACATGTTAAAAAAATACATAGCAACTTATTTTATATAAGTAATATTTTACAAAAAGAATATGATATTTCCACCAAAATATTATTTTTTTAAAATTTTCTAATAGATGTTTTATATAAAGTTCAACAAAATTAATGTTCTACGTTGCTGTGATTTTACTATATTTCCTGATAGATAACCTAATCTAGAAATAGTCAGTATCATCGAAAAACAAGAGGGTATAATGTCCTCTTAAATAAAAATATCTCGATTAAATTTTTACGCCTAAAAACGGATAATATTTAAATTAAAAACTAAAAATTAAATCATCAACGTTTAAAATTATTACTCTTTAAACGTACATAACTTCATGGATCCATTTAAAATTAAAATAAAGGCAACAAATTAGCTAAAAACTAAATACAGTCATATATTGTTTGATGTTAATTTTAAAAAAACTTCGCTAAAAATTAGCTAACTAATTTAAATATCTGATTGGTTATAAATTTTTAAACTTATTATTATTGAAATAACAATGCTTTTTATTTGATATCTTTTGCAAAGAAAATTAATAATATAAACGCTTAACGAAAATATGATTGAAAAATATACTATCTACGAGAAGACGGATAAAAATATTATATAATATGTCCCCTTTAAAAACACATCGATTTTTTCGAATCTAAAAAAAAAATAGAGAGAAAAAGTGTTACCAATTATATTTCATACATAGATGGTAGAACTGATATTTTATATAATAAAGACTATTAAAATATTATATTATTATTTCTGGAATGCCAAGTTATGAACAAAAACAAGTCCATACATTAATATTTATATTCATTGTTCGTAAAATTGTAATAAGATTAATGTAACATTAGAATCTCTTTTTTGTCGGCACACAATCAGAATTTCAATTTCACAAATACTGTAAAAAGTATACTATTTCCTACCCTATCCGTCTCTGTACAACCCTTTCCTTTTCGTAAAATGTTAAATATCGGCAAAGTAATATATTGGGTTTTCTGTAAGATTTTTTGATAAGATTATAACATAATTAATTTAGATAAAAAATTAAAAAATCGGAACACACTATCGTGATTACTAATAATGGATAGAATAAATTGCATGAATAACCTTCACTAATTTATTTCTATGGTCCCGGGTAGAAAGGGCTTAAGTCAATTATTCAACAAAAAAAAGTGGGAAGGTCAATTGTGGACGTTTCTCCTTCGCCCCTTCGGTCCTCGGAGAAATTAGTGGTTTATTATACTTAAGATTTGAATATAATGATATTGCATTAGAAAATACGATTCTAAGCGAAACTCAATACATTACAATATGCTATACTTATAATCCATTCCAAAATTTTACCACATGTGTAAATTACGAATGTAAATATTTAAAATAAATTTCAAGTTCCTACGAACTAAACTTAATTAGTTATCAAGAAATAAAATAATGAAACCGTAATTTTGTCGATTTTCAAGAACTTTTACTCTAAAAGCAAATAAAAAAAAAATTGTCAGTCACTATATCAAAATATTTTGTAAAAAGATTAAATAGTATATGTCTAGACTTCGATAAAATTTTCTAACCAATAAACCAAAAATTGCAGGAAATATTAAACATTTTTGGAAAAAAGCCAAAACTCTACTTAGTTAGAAAATCTACCATTCATTTCTAAATTTTTTCTTGTAATGAAGTTCACCTAATAAATACTCAAAAAAAATTTCAAGAAACTATGATTAAAACTATATTAGTAATCACGAAATCAAAAAATTTTTAATTTTAGTAACGTTATTTTGCCGATTTTACGTCATTTTTTTTTTTTTTTGTTGTTGTTTTTCTTCTCCCAAGGAAAAGCTTTTGAGAAATTCGAAAAATGAGCTAAATAAAGTACCAACTAGATGCAATTTGCTACTGAACACATACCCTACTTGTGATAATTGGACTATTTTCTCCAATGAAGAACACTTATTTGAATACTCATTTCAAGTTTCTACAATCAAAACCTAATTAGTTATCACGAAATAAAAAATTTTAAATAACAGAATCCGTATTTTGCCGATTTTTGGTTGTTTAGTTTTAAAAGATAATAAAAAAAAATTGTCAGTCACGATTTTGAAAATATTTTGTAATTAGATTACATTGTATATGATTAGACTCTTATAAAATTTTCAAATCAAAAAATAAACAAAATTACAGCAACATTTTTGGAATAAAGTTAAAAGCTCAATACTTAGTCAGAGTATCAATCAATCGTTTCAATTTTTTTTCTTGTGATGAAGTTCACATAAGTAAATACTCAAAAAATTTCCAAGACACTATGAATAAAACTCAATTAGTTTTCACGAAAATAAAAAAATTAAAATTTCAGAAACCGTTATTTTGCTGATTTTCCGCCATTTTTGTAGATTTTCTCCTCCGAAGGAAAAACTTTTAAGGAATTCGAAAAATGAACTAAATAAAATACCAACTAGACACGATTTGCTACTGAAGCATATCCTACTTGTGGTAATTGCACCATTATTTCTACCCGTTAAAGTGTCTTCATACAAAAAAAAAAAATCTTTGTAAAACCAATACATTCCTCGCTTCACTCAGAATCAAAATGTTTAGTAAACTTATCTAAAGTTTACAACGATGAGATTTACCAAGTAAATTAATCTCATTATTGAACATGCTAAACATTGACTAACATATTTTCACTTAACTCAGGGTCGCCCGAATGATGAATGGTATGTGGATCACCTTTCTAATATTTAATAAACCGCAATCACCAATTTGTTGATTCTTACTGCTAATATAAAATAATTAACGTCTAACACTCGATTTTTTTCCATTTTAGGGGAAGGTTAACATGAAAAACTCGCATAATATAGATAATGAAACGGTGAACTATGAATATAAGGACTGGACTTGGGAAATAAATAAGAGTCAGATCATCTCATATTTAATGTGGGTTACACAATACATATTATAGAGTATTTGGCCATACATTTTTGCCATGGTTTTTACAAATAATGCAACATTTTCTACAGAAATAACAACTAGGAATATCAATTAAAAAGTTTTTACTGTACATAGGACAAAAAAAGCATTAACGCTGAGTACAATCATTATCCTAAATAACTTAAAATGTATGTGGTTAGAAAACTAAGACGACTCATTGTCAGGCTATAGATCAGTCGGCATGAGAATAATATAACGTTGAAAGTTGAAGGCCATTGAATAGATCATCGTCAAAAAAGATACCTCTGTACGTGAACACTCCACCACCCTTAGGGACACTGGATGTATCGCTTAAACCGGGGAGTACGTGTTAGCAGAAATTGTGGCGAGAAAATTTTTATGAGATGGCAATATTTCATTTACCAAGGGGTTGTTTTAATACTCCCCATCATCAACAATGCGCGTTAAAAGGTTACAATTTTGATATTGTTTTTCTGTAATAAATATATAAAATACCATATTTTATATCAGTTTTCGAAAAAAATGTTAAGAGAGGGTCTATCCCTCCTCGTAAATACGACCATGCTGTGGCGGTGAATCAATTATAATTTTATCTGTCTGCGTAACTTCAAGTAACGAGAGGACTGAGACATAGGTCATAAGCAGTCATATTACTTAAGTGGAATTAGCAAATAGTGACGTCATGTCTTACGCTATAGTAGCAACAGTCTTTAATGAGAAGATTGATCTAAAATTACTGGGGAATCAGTTGGTAAAATTTGTTAGATTAAAGCTGGCAGCCTTTTTTTGGACCTATCAAAGAGCAGCACGTCAGTAATGGGTTCAAATTGGTTTGTGATACTGTCGGATAATTAGAAACCATGTAGAAGTACAAGAGAAAACTAAGGTAATTTAAAGTAATTTAGATGTTATAGTCTCAGAGATGTATTAAACTATTTAATTACTATACATTTATGTAACAATTTTTTAATTTACTATTTTTTATTTTTTATTTCTTATTTACTTGCTTTTTCGTAATAATCGATTAGGCCAGAAATAAGTAATGATGTAAGTATATGCTTTTGATCATGATTTAGAATTTAAAAAAAGGTTATGTTTGGCTAAGTTTTGTTAGATTAGATCGATTACAGGTATATTCATTCTCAGACAAAATCATATAAATTATAACAACTATCTATATTATTTGTAAATTATTTTTTATTATAATATTACATTTGGCTATATAATAGTAGTATTTTATTTCTCCTGACGATTCAATTGACAATTAAATTTGACCCATTTAATTAGATAGGTTGTATACATTTATTATTATTCATACGTTTATATAAAAGATTTTAATTTTCAAGAAAAGATTTACTTACTGTCCGCCATGTTGTATTACATTATACTATTGTTATATTATGCTCGTTGTTTCGTTATTTATTTCAAATGTTTTACGGTTAAAAAAAAAAAAAAATTATCTTATCTTTCCTTAAATATTTGAATAGTCAGAATTGACGCTATTATTATATAACATTTGTTTATTTTGTACAGTTATAATATATTTAATAAAACTGAACTTGTTCTCTCGAATAATGAACTTAATATTTTGGGTTTTATAATACAACAAAGTAATTTGTTTTTTCAAGTTTTCAATATTGAGTTTTTCAAGCTTGAGTTATGTATCGATGAAACATTTGAGACTAAGAGGTTCTAAAAATTTTATTATCATCAGGGTTTTAAAATTGCATGAAATTTATTATTTTGAAATATTTCTTTTTGTTAATAATATTAATTTTTTAACAATTATATTGATATACTTATAAGTTACAGTTAAGTAATATTAATTCCACTTATCTAATCAGAATTTATAATTAAATATTTTATAAATAATTTTTTACTACACTGATTAAACATATAAAATAATAGAAGAGAAACTACCAGATTTAATTAGATCAAATATACCTACAAAATATTTATATATTCATTTTTACTAATTTTGGTTATCAGCTATGGTCGACAACCATGTCGGTTGAGAAACAAATGGCTGAATTGCTAAGGCCTCTGCCCTCTTTAGGGCTGAATATATTCTTTGTTGTAATTAAGCGTTTTAATATTTAAAGCATACAAATTTACAATAATGCAATAAAATTAATTAATTAATTTGTAAATTAAAATAATTAAATCAACAATAAAATATTTAATTTCACGAATATCATGATCTTGTAAATACGTAAACGACATGATTTTAACTTTGAATTGTTTTTCAAAACGTAGCTTTGTACATAATTAAAAAAAGCGTATTATTTATTTAAATTATATTAATAATAATATAATAAAAAGAGCATACTTTTAATTTTCTATTACAAATATTAATTATTATTGTAAATAAAACCGCGAAATCACAATTTATTTTAAAGAGCTCGCGAAAGAGTTTTCAAAATTATTGTTTTCGATTAAGAAGTCACAAAATATTAAATTGAATTTTTCACCTCGGATAGACTTATTATTTTCCTGCCAGATACGATCAATAAAGATAATATTGAAATTGTTTTTATATGGACAAGATGAAAAACATTATTTACTTTTTGTATTGATAACACATAACACAGCTTATAAGACTGATCAACAACATACTATTATCATATTTTCTCAACACCTTCGCAAAATACAAACATGATGTATATTGAGGTATAAGCGCAATCTATATGAGGTACGTGTGTACCTATATAATAGCATTCGTAAAATAATGCAATATTTTAACGAGAAATAATATTTCAGTCGTTTATTCGAGTGCCGTTATAGTATATTATTTTACACACTGAAGGCTGAATAATGTATAGAAATTATATGAATATTATTTTCGCAATTTTCAAAACGGTTTGAAACGGAAATTTATCCGGCTAAGTGGCGACGAATGAGATAATGATATAATATAATATTATAACTATAATATATATATAGTACATGCATTATGTACAGACAAAGAGATGACGACTAGAATAATGATTGGAATAAAAGTCATTGTAAATAATCGTAAAGTCTTAAAAAAAAAAAAATGGTTTTCGGGTAAATTTTTGTTTTTAAAACTGCACTAAGGGAATAGCTAAGGTAAAAAATAAATAAAATGTCTAACTAAGTACCTACTTATTTTAAAATATCTTTTTAGTGCCCATTGTTAAATATGATTTACCTTACGAGAACAATAAATGATTGTCATGTAAATACGAATAACTTTTTAACTATAAATGTTAAAAAGTTGAGTTTTATAAATGCTGTGGCGGCCCGAAATTCGTTGGACTGTGAGACAATAATAATGTTTAGCTACCCATCTACCCTATTAATATCCTGCCCTCCCAATTACGATTTAAAGATACCGACATTTTACTATATAATATGTTATCCTTATGGGGCTTTAATACAATAACATTAATTACTTAATTAATTATATTTAAAACTATTATATTATTGATTACAAATTAAATTTCACAAAATATAAATGCTTTTTTAATACAGTAGAAGATAATCGTATCAATATAATATATTATGTATAAAGTAATTCGATTAAAATTAAGATGTTAATTAACTTAATAAATATAAAATATTTTTTTTCTTTAGTTTATACAAAATTATATTTAAATTCCCTTTTTAATAATTAATAACCACTTTGGCACTTTTAAATAGTTTAGTCAAGTATATAATATTTAATAGTGTATAATTTAAAATTAAACAATTTTATAACTAGTATATTATTTTAAATATCGGTTTGACAAAGATGTCTGAAGACACTTTTTCGGGTAAAAATAATGGTTCGAATACCAGAGTATGCTTAAGCATATCGAAATTTCGATAGAGAATTGCATATATTTGGTACTATACTTAAAAATACTTTACATTAAAATATGACGGAAAATCAGCAACATTATACTTGCCATGAATCCGAATAGAAATATTTTGTGATAACTAATGCAGTTTCGAAGGTAGACGTTTCAAAAATATTTTGAGTATTATAATAGGTAGTCTACATACGTGTTAAAAATTTGGAACGGATTTTCATTGTTATATATTTCACATCTGACTGTGATATCTTTCACTATAAATCGTATTTTCGAATGCAATATCATTATAGGTACATTAAAATCGTAATTATAATAAACCATTAATTTCTCCGAGGACCGCTCGAAATTGACTTCCCCGCTTTTTTATATTTTCATTTTCTTATATACGGTAGGTATACTGAATATATAATCTGTATATAAAATATCCATTTTCAAGCAAGATAGAAAGCGTGTTGTTGGTCTATAAACAATAAATAAAAATACATATTTATTTATAAATTTGTTTCAAATGGGTAATAGCAGAGAAATTAGTAGAAAAATAAAATTACCAGATAATAATTAATTACAAAACAATTATATTATTTCTTTTTCATCAAGTCTAAAGTTTATCCGTAAACAAAAATATTTTATAGAATTAATTAATTATAAATAAAATTAAAATTGTAAAATTAAAACATAACTTAATCTTTTACTCGAATAATTAACAAGACAAGATAATAGTCTCTAACCACTAAAATCATTTTTCATACAATGTTCTTAGTGATAAATAAACAATATATTCAACATTATATAAAGTAATTTGTTAAATATTGAAAAATCCCACGAAACATTATAGAATATTTAGTCATAAAAACAGAACTGAATGAACATGAATTTTTAATTTTTTACTGATAATCGTATAGACTTTATACTATAGTGTATATACAATATTAAACCTGTTATATAATGTAATTTTAATTACAATCTTATTAAATTTATTAAATGTATTTAATTATAATCAAATATCGTTATATATTATGCTTTATTTTTTATATTCATAGTTCATACAATATAAATAAGTAATTAAAAAGTAGAAATTCAAACTATTAACTATATCGTTTATACATTTTAGTAATTTTTAATTTAATTCTGAAAAAATGCATTTCCACGTTAAATTTTAATATTATTTTTCTTATGTAAAATGTATTTACTGAAGTATTGATTTAAAACATTTTATATTTAATTTAAATTGTTAAGTATTTAATATTATATATAATATAAAAAGTATAACCATTATGAACTATGTAAAAATGTAAAAGCTATTTCTTGACTACAACTTCGATATAGTTTATTTGAATGCGAATTGTGATATATTCATCACTAAACGAGAATTTTCTTCTTCTGAAAAACGATGATTTATCTATTTCAAATACAAAATTTCAACACAAAAACATTTAAACTTAAACTGAATCAACTCGAATGTTTAAAATAATGTATAGTGCTATATTGACTTATTAATAAAATTAAAAACATTATATGTTTATTGTAAAAATTTTCGTTTTCATTAATAATTTTCTAAAATAATCGATTTTTGTGTTAATTCGTAAATAATGATTATTACTTATGAATTTTAAAATGAATAGTTTAATATGTCAAAGAGCATAATTACAAATTTATAGTATTAAAATAAAGAATATTAATTTACAAATTCTCTGAATATATCTGAAAGGTCATACACAATCTTGAGCAGTATGCGACACAATGTAGATACATTTATTAAATAATGAATCTTCTAAAGATAAGTTTTAAAAGTTCTTTGCGATATTTAGGTAAATTTATCTAGATTATCTTAAAAAAGTTAATTTTTCTCCAGATAATTTTATTGATAAATATATAATATCTATCTCATATTATTTTATCAAGTTAAAAAAAATTGTATTTTTTAAGATAATTTAAATAAAAAGACGTATAATTATTCCTCCTAAAAATAAATCACTATCTATAGAAATTTTGAATGCACAATTAAATTTATTCATCAGTAAAATGTTTATAATATCTTTTAATTAGGTAACTATAGGTACTATATGTTGATTTTTAATTTTTATTAATTATGTTAAGTATAATAATTTAATTATTGATATATATTATATTATATATTAGAAATTATGTTTAAAATAATATTGTATAATAAACATATCCTACGAATTATTTAAACATTATTGGATAATTATTATAAATTGTTTATGTATGGCACTGGCGAACATAATATTAATATATTATATGTACACGAAAATATAATTTAATTTAAAACACAAATTTACAAGTAAAAATACAATTTTAAAATTTGTTTTTTTAATATAAGTAGTTCCTTTTGTCTTATATATATATGGGTCTCATCAAATAATCAAAATTCCATGTGATTGAATGCTTTTTAGGTCAAAAATATAATGATCAAAGAAAAATTTAATCAAAATACATTTTCAATGTTCTATTCAATAGAATCTATTGTATATTGAATAAATTCAAGTATAGTTCAGTCGAGATAACAAATATCAATAATCAAAATAATAATAAAATTAATTAAAACTACAATTACTTCAATATTATGACTTTAAATGTTAAGCTATATCTCTTAAAAATTCTAGTATAATATAATATAATATAATACTGTATAACTTGGGTAATCTAAGAATCGCATCTGGATTTATTTCAATCGTTCATTGTGAGAATGGTTTTTGACAGTTTTTGGTGTTTTATTATTTGTCCAAATAATATCATTTCAATTTCTGCTTGAATATTGAGTCTCATTATACCTTTAGTTAGTCGATTAAACGATAACCGATACGATAATACACAAATAAGCAATTACTAAAATGTATAACATTTCATCATTAGGTATTTAGGTATGAATGTATGATATGATTTTTTATCAGATAACCTTCATCCATCTTATACACAGTTTGATAAATAAAATATCATTATATCCTCAGAAACATTAAATTTCTTTAACCAGGTTTGTTCAAAATATGCAGGTGTTGTATAATATATACCGTGAATATATAGTGAATATTTATGATCGGATGAAAGAATAATTTTAAATTCACTGTACGTAACTAAAATTATTTGAAAATATATACCTATGCAAATTGTCTGTCGATAAGGAAGATCGTGAATTATTAAATTAAAAAAAAAAAACTTACCGTATTTTATTATTTATTGACTTATTGCCAGTTAATAGTGTTATAATGTATATAGGAAAGAATAAAATACATAAACCACACGAAATTCTTAAATTCATAAATCAAACAAAATACGAAAATTATTTTCTTTTAATTATTAACGATGCCAAAGTTTTTGTAAAAATGCAAAATGGAAAAAAGTAACTATAATAAACAAAAATATCTAAAAATTATATATAGACAGAGACTGTCGACTTTAAAAACAATATTATTTGCTATTTAATATTATGTATTGCCAACGATATCGATAATTCGTTACGATATTAATACCGTCGAAATTTCGCAGACTTTTTCAAATATTTAATACTTATATAAAGTATATATTGTAAGTATAAAATTTGTTTTATTATCTTATCGGCATATGATTTGGTCGGCATACATAATTACTAAATTAAGAAAAAATGATTATTTAAAACTTGTAATATGATATATGTAGATAACTACAAAATATATCATTCAAAATATTTATATTAAAATTAATTTGTAACATATCAATATTTTAAAAAGCGAGAGGGTCGATTTTGAACGTTCCTCCTTCATCCTTTCGGTCCTATGAGTAATTAGTAGTTTATTATAGATAAGAATTGATTACAAAAATATCGCATTCGAAAATACGCTTCTGTGTGAAACTCAATATAATACAATATATTAATTGATAATCTGTTCCAAAATTCTACCAAGTGTGTAAACTACCGATGAGAACACTCAAAAAAATGTATAAGTCCTTCCGTTCAAAATTCCATTAATTATCATGAAAATTTTGTCAAAATTACGACTTCCGTGAATTTTACCATTGTTCGTAATTTTTTTTTCCAAGGATAAATTTTTGAGAAATTCGAAAAATGAGCTAAATAAAGTACCAACTAGATGCAATTAGTTTGCTATCGAATACTTACGTATTCGTGGTAATCTGACCATTATTTATGCTCAAAACCGTACTTTCAAACATTGTAAAACCAATATAAGTACTTTTCTCTACGCTCAGATTTTAAAATCTGTTTATACAACTGTTTATCTGTTTATAAAATTTGTTGGTCAACAAATCAAAACTCATAATGATAAAATGTATCATGGAGATACCTACTATCTATTATTATTATTGACATGTGCACAAAAACAGATTATTTTCCAACTAATATATTAAAAGTATGTATAACTATTAAATTGGTCAGATATTATTGATTCCACAATAATTATAGTATAGTCTAAAATTGTATTATAGAATAGTTCTAGAAATTATATTAGAAGAAAAATGATAAAAACGATTTGTTAAGTACAAAATAAATATGGTGTGAAAACATAAAAGTGTTTTGCGTGATTTTAAAAACTTTTAAACCGACGTTAAAAAAATAATAATCTGGTAAGTATTAAGTAATTTATTCATTGATTTTACATTAAAAGGCATTCATTGCTTTAATGAAAATATATTTTTTTAAAAACGTGCCAGTAAAATGGTTTTGATTTATTTTGCCACGTATAATTATCGTGTCGGTGAAATGTATGCACCAACACAAAAGAGCTTTTATACGTTGTAGAAAATACATTTTAGAACACTACATTTTACATTTAGAAGTAGTAAATTGTAATCTCTTTTTCCCCCCCATGAAATATAGTTTTTATCAAAACTATATAATATGTCTTATCTCGTACTGGTGAAACAAATAAATAAACAAAGAACATTTATGTAAGACAATGTTTATAGGTCCAGACGTTTGGCAAAACATTATTATATTATGAGTTACTCTATAGAAAGTTCTTCCTCATAATTTGTTTTATTCATACATATACAAGTTATCAATTATTTTTAATTTTTTCAATAATTATTATTAAAACTTCTATATGTTACCCAACAGACAATTTCGATTATAGATTTTTTTTTTTTTAAAGTTGATAAAAAAATTACTTGCTTAGAAAAGTTATTGATAATTCTTGTATATTCTACATATTTTTTTTATTGTTAAGTTTTTATTTAAGTTAAATAATGATTCAAATTTACTTGTCTTTGTCAATATGTTCGTAATAATTTATACAAAGTTCTAAGTTGTGCATACTGAAAAAGTCTAAAATACAAAATAATGACTAGAAAGAGTTCCACAATCATATAAATAATATTTAATTAGTATTGAATTATTAAGAGTTTATCATAGCCTAATCTAACTTAACCTAACCTAAAACATATTGCACATTTCTCATAGCAATTTTTTACTATAATTATTATTTTTGATGATTCATCAACAATCGAGAAAATTCAAATTCGTAGAAAAATATTAAACTTTTGTAGTATTTATAAATTATTTATTTTCAATTATTAATCTTAATAATAATTTTAAATATTAAGTTTTTTAAAGTATATAATAATAATAATTTAATTAATTAATATTAATTTTAATGTTGACTATAAACTATGTTATTTGTTAATCGGCATAAAATATATAAATATACATATACATTAATATTTAAAACTTATATTTGAAATTCCATAATAACTGTAAGATAAACCTTTAAGTTTAATAAAATTGAAACAAAATATTCGAATATTATTATTTTATTTTTTTAAAGTCTTTACATTTCAAGAAATAATATTCAATAACATGTATTTATAAATTATAATAATAGTATACAATTGATATCATTCCATTAGATACCTTCTGTAAAGATATCAATTGACATTAATGAAGTAAAAACTTTAAGGTTAAGTTAATTTTAAATTAACTATTAATATTTAATATATTTTAAACATAATAATGACAAAGCAAATTACGAGTTATTTTTAATCCGATTTCAGCTAAGTTAAGTATTAAAAATTTAAAAGTAAAAATTAAGTTAATATTTAAAATTATAAATTATTTCATTTAAATATTAAATGTATTAAAATGTATAAATAATTTGCTTAAGTAAACAAGTAAATTTTGTTTTTTAGTTTAACTTAACTAGGTTATTGGTTAATATAAAAATTTAGTTAACTATAAACGTAAAAATTCTTAATTTACTACGTCAAAGACAAAAGTTTAAATTGTAAACTTTAATAAAATATAATATGGACAATAAAATAAATACTTATGCAAAATATGAATTAACTTTTTTATCATCTAAACTTTGCCTAAATTTTGATGTCCATCAATTTAAATTTTCTAGTTTAAATTTTTTAATATTTGTTTTAAAACTGACATAACATTATGTCTTATTTTTTACTTGTTCTTTTCTAGTGTACACAAAACAACTTTATCCCATCGAAAAATTGTTTTTAAACTCAAACATGCCACAGGTCCGATTCAAATGATGGATTGAATGTTATATTATATGCCGTCCTTGACCCGGTCAAAAAAAAAAAATTAATTTTGTTACAAAGCACTGATAAATATAAGTAGTTTTTCAATCAATCAAATGATAAACAACTTTGAACATCTGTCATTCTTCCACTTTTCACATAGTACGAAATGTCATTTCGGAAGAAAAACAAAATATAATATTTAGTTCATAACTAAACTAGGAGTTGTCAAATTATAACTTTTGTTGGCCAATATTTTATAGACAGTTGTGATTTTATTGCCTTTATAGGTGCATATATTATACATTTATTATTTCATAACTTAAAATTTTTTTAATAATTTGTAAATTATATTTCTGAATATAATTAATTTCTTTTAAACATGTCTTTTAATTTTTTTTATGAAATAATAATTTAACAAATAAATGTTGACTAGCCTTTCGAGTTCCAACAATACATTTTAGTTATGAATTAATTTTATTTCTAATAATTTATACTTATATTTGCATATTTATTAAAATATAGTGTTATGTAAAATACTCTAAAAACGTTATAAATTGCTTAAAAAATGAATTAGTCTAAAAATTTAAAACAAAAATAACATTACTATAATCAGTATAACGACAAAAAACACATTTTTCATTTACAGAGCTACGTTTTAAATATCAGAAAAAATAATGGCACTCTATCATAATCCTGGCTCTAAATGTATAAAACACTGGCTTAGAATAAAAAAGTATTATCGTGAATTTTAGAAATGGTTTAAGCAAAATATTTAAGCCATTTTTAATTTCTATTTTTTTTTTAGCTTAAATATAAATGCAAAATATGATTACGGATTATTCTCCTTAATTGAGCTACTTAAAAATGCTAAAAAAATTATATTATAAATGGTCGATTTGTAAAAATAACAATTTAACAACGAGAAGTGAGAACTAATATACCTAAATGTTTTTTTCTAGAGAACAGTATTGTACATCTTCGTAATGATCATATTCCATTATTTTTTTATATTATTTGAAAACAATATTTATTATGAAAAATGAGCACACGTTTATATTATCCTAGATTTATTATTACTACGCTCAAAATCTCCTATCTTAAGAAACCAAGTGCACGCAATCATTTATTTTTCGACTTTTACAGTAAAAATATAGATCCGGATTTTAGCTTGTTCTCGGATAAATTCCAAATCTGTATAACTCGATCATCCGGCTTTTAAAAAGTTTATGGAATTATTCACGTGGAAGTAATAAAATATTTTATTGAACTGTATATATCTAATCGTACAGCTTCGGTTAATATAACATGTTATTATTTAAAGACATTATAAATTAAATTTCCATTTTAAATTTTTAACGTTTTTGGAGGAGAAATAAAAATCGAGAATATTTAATAGAAAAGTACCAAAAAGATCAGATAAAATTACTTATCGCAGTATAAGAGCTTAACACACATTGTTTTTTGTCGCCCAACTTGTAGTTTACAGGATAGCGTTCAAATCTAGCAATCACACAACAAGACAGATTTGACGATTTCTGCACATTTTTCTGTCTGAGACCCACGCTGCCATAAGTCACGTCAATCGGACAACAAAACGACGAAGGTAAGACTTTAAATTAATATGAGCAAACAGTGGAATTTTTACCGGACGGTTTCTCGAAATCCATTTCATTGCTAACATTATTTTATGTATCGTATAAAATAATGTTTTACAACTATATTAATCGCGTTTAAAAATATGTAATTTTTGTTATGAAATATAAATGAAAATGAAAATTTTTATTAAATCATGGAACACAATATCATCGACCGTAGAATTCCAGAAAAACCACGATAGATCGTATACTAACCTAACCTATGTGATCTATATGCTGTGGCGTCCATAAGTAAAAATTCAGAGGGGGGGGGGGGCAAAAATTTTTTTTTTTTAATTTCGCTATTTATCTGTAATATTAATACACAGATTTTGTGGTTATCATACCTAAATAAATAACTATCAATATAATTACAAAGCGGCATTATGATTTTGTTTAAATTAAATTGTTAAATGCATATCCACCCCAAATCTAGGGTGGAGTTCTCCCCCCCCCCCTGTCACTACCCTATATGATTTAAGAAAATAGCAAAGTATAAAATAATATGTGATAATACGTTTTACATATAATGTATTCTACAACATTATGTACTACCGCGGTATATATGATATAACTATTGTAAAATATATGATTTATTGAAACATTAAACAATATATCTATCTATTATAAGTTTGTTCATCTTATTATAATAACGACGACAATAATGAGAATATGCAAAAAGTTTTAACACGAGGGACATTATTTATAAAAACACATTTTATAGCGTCTCCGACATAATAGAAGTAGGTATTTTCATAAACGCCATCCTACGAAAATGTAAATAATAATACTCAGCCTCAGGCTTCATAGATTGTTAAAATTTCAAACACAGTTTTTAAAATAAACTAGATACAAAGGTGCAAATGATGCAAACGTATACGTCAATATAAATAATATCCACATTGATAGATACTATATTGCTAACGAATAATATAGAGTTCTTTAAAATTAGAGTAAATAATATTATTTACGATAGTTAAAAATTAAAAACATAATATGTTAAAAAAAAAATTGCTTTTGTTAAGTAAAATGTGGCGGTTTTCAACTTCAAGTGTTTGTGTTATCACTCGTTAATCTTAGTTAATGATTTAATTCATTTTATATTGATTTTAAGCGATCGTAAAAATATATAGATAATAATTATTTATATTCGATAACAATAATAACTATAAGATAGTAGTTATACACTAAATTACGATTATTTAAAAAACTTGGTCACATTGAAGTATAGAAGACAATCAATTTGCAGACAAAAATACTTGGTTTGAAGTCACCGCAAAAAAAATATCTATAACGATTTTAATCCTTAATCACGAGATATTTAGCCTTTATCATTTAGATAAAAATAACTAAAAAAAAGTCGCCATCCCTTCGAGGCCCGAAAGTTTTCGCCATCTTGGATTTTATATACGGTTTTTCAGTTTTTTTACATTATCATGAAAATATTCATTTAATCTCAAAAATATGTCTATATAAAAATATAGCTAACAACATTTTAAACAAATATTATTATATTATTTATTTACTTATTTATTTATTTTATTTTTTTTATAGCTTGAACAGATTAACAAAAAAATTTATCCCCATGTTGTAATATTAGACTCGGAGCGTATGAGAAATAATTTTTTTCCTGCAACCCCTCGAAGTAACTAATACGGACCTGAGCTTAAATCATTTATAGTAAATGATCTAAGATTTTCAATATGTCGAATTGTGTTGTACCATATAATTATATACTATATTATAAACTTATCGTTAAATTACATTGAATTTTTGGAATCGTTATTTTGTAAAATTTGTTTATTTTTAATTCGTATTATACAATGTAATATTTATTGGGACATATTATACTCTTTTTAAATCCTTTATTATAATTTAAATGCACATGTTTTATGTTGTTATGAATGAATAACAAAATATATTCATAAAACACTATTCTAATTTAATGCAAGAAAAGGAAAATCGATAACAAACAGCCACGAACTGTGTTATTGTTGTATAGGTAGGTACAATAAAATGTAAATTTTATTTATAATTAAATACTTTATAAATATTAAATTTACAATTATAAAATATTAGATTTCTCCAAAGATCTGAAAAATACTAAAACTTTAATCTGAGCAATATATTATAGATTTTTTTTTTTTTAATAGTTTTTGGTGTTTAAAATTTAAATTTTTTTTTCTTTAAAAAAAATTTAATTATTTTATATTTATTCTTCTTATAAAAGACAAAATATTCATTACTTACTTTTTTATTCTGAGCGAAGCAAAGAATGCATTAGTTTAAGAATGAAGGTTTTTCTTTATGACCGACGACACTTTTTCGGATAGAAATAATGGTCCGATTACAATTAGTAAAGTATGTTTTCAGTTGTAAATTACATCTACTTGGTATTTAATTTGACTCATTTTTCGAATTTCTCCTTTTTCTTGATAGAAGAAAACTACCAAAAAATTACGATAAATCGGAAAAATTATGGTTTCTGTTAATTTGATTTTAAATATTTTCTGATGACTAATTCAGTTTTGAACATAGGGGCTTTTATAGGTATTTACACACGGTAAAATTTTAGAATGGATTATCTGTATAGTATATTGTATGTCTGACTGTGTTTCACTCAAAATCGAACTTTCGAATGCAATATCAATGCATTCAAATCTTAAGTAAAATAAAACACTAATTTCTTAGAAGGAACGTCCGAAATCGACCTTCCTGCTTTTTTAATTTTAAATAAATATTGTTTTTAAGATCTCTAACTAAAGTTTGTGTAGGCATCCATAAGAAGTAATATATATTATGTAGTCTAGATATTTATATATTTTATATAGTTAAAATAAACAATAAAATTTAAAATTTAGTTTAGGTACAAAGATTCGAAAAATAGAACCTAACCTGTTTTATATTAAATATATATGATATGAAAATTTTCTATTTTTAAAGGAGAATTAAATAATGTTTGGTAACCGCTGGTTTAGATTTAAAGCCATGTCGTTTGTTAGATCTTTTGGAGATGTATAGTAAATTATAGAGACCCTATAATAATATATGTTATTCCGGCGTGTTACGAACATAGTAGGTACATACGTATGCATATACGTTAAATATATTTTTAATTATTCAGGTCACACCGGATTAAGTGCTTTTATCTTTTCGTAATAATTTATATATTCAAAAATCGCGATAATCACATGGCTACATGAGTTGTTGCTCGTAAAATAACATTAAAAAATGTAATATTAAAATATTAGACATGATGTATAATTTTAGTACGATGTGCATAGTCCCAAATATACTACTTCTTCTTGTATTTTTTTCATGATAAATTTACATTAACAATAATTTGCGTGTAAAAATATAAAAAAATATCTCCTTTGTAGTAATCTAGATTAAAACAATAAATGTTCCTAAATCATATAATAAGTAAAACGTCTACGTTTTCTCCCTAACCACAGTATAGAGAACACTGATTTAGATGGTTAGTTATTTACTATTATCTATGATGGCGACACAGAAAAAATTAATTTAACAAATCACATGTTGACAAATCTAAAATGATGTAGATCAGTATTTTATTTTAAATAAATGTTTTTTATTAACTATATATTATTATTAAATAACTTATTAAATCAAGTTTTCTTAACGTACCTATATTTTAATATGGAAATTAAACGTTGTTTACACTGTTTAAAATGTTAAAATTGTGTAAAACTCGTCAAGTCTTGGCACCTCGTAACGTCGTTCGTCTAACCAGATCAGTAAACGATAACTGATAATACATTTTAATTATCAACAGGACGTCCTTAAAGCTTGTAATGTTCAGTTTTAATTAATAATCATTATGACTTTTTGTTCTAACAGGTAACTATTATAGTATTGTCACAATTTTAACGACTCTTTGACATTTTAAAATTCAACAGTAGTTCCAAGTTTCAAGATAAAATATTATATAAAAATGTACAATAACAGTTATATCTAACGATACGTGTTTAAATTATTAGGTATTGAAATTCGATGGATCTATTGGTCTGATTTTTACGATAATACTTAATTAATTTTATTATAAAACAAATATAATTTGTTTTTGATGATAACGAAAAACCAAAACTAAATCACCAAAAGCGATAAAATCGAATGTATTAAAACATTTAAAACAATATATTTATGAAAGCCTAAATATTTCCAAAAATTCATTAGTTCATTATTGTCGTAGTATAGTTTAATAGGATTAACCATATATTTCATAACATAGACTAATGTACCGTTTCATATTTTAAATTAATTTTTATAATATAGGCGTCCGTGAGGTGAGGTCAGGGGAGGAATAACTCACCCTGCCTATTTATTTTATAATATACATTGATATATTGATCAAAATATAAAATATCGTTTATTATTCTGCATCATCGTTTCTTAACCTTTTTAGTGTCGCAACCACCAAAATAGGTGTTAAATATGGTCAATCACTTTGCGACCCCCCTCCCCACCATCTATATTAGGTACAAATTTGAACAATAAAAATATCCTATCATTATCCAAACGAAATATACAATTTTAAGTATCAATTTATAAATACTATGTCTAGTAATTTAAACTTGTCAAGTTTGAAATGTCCCGGCTCGTTGAGAATTTCCATTATCAGTAGAGTGCCTGTTTTATTATTTAGCAACTTTTAAATATAAAACTAATTCAACGATCACACTAATTATTTATTTTATAATGTTTATTCATTTTTTTATGTATATCCTTATCGGGATAATTTTATTATTATTATTTTAAGTATTTTTATTGTTCAATAAAAAGTTTTAAATAAAAAGGTACATTTTGTAAATCGGCGTTTTATTATTTTTGACCTACGCGGTTGAAAAACGCTGTTCTACATGTATACGCACATAAAAATATATCATACACACCCCTAGATTTTTGAAAATGAACGTTCTTATTATCATAAAAGCTTAAAAAGTCATCAAATAAAATACATTATTGTAATTATTCATAGTAAATTCAAAATTTGAAAATATTTATAAAAGACTACTTAATGTATATAGGTATAAACCAACCATAGATTTTACTGAGAATTGAATAAAAAAATTCTTAACTTTATAGTTATTAAATTATATGAATGAATAAAATAATGAATTGTTAAAATAGTTTAACTAATAAAATTCATGGAAATTCTTAGAGTTTTAAGTATTCTTATATGGATATGAAATTCATTTTTAAAATAAAAATTTTTTATTTTGCTTATTCAGGTAGTAAATGAATCAAAAACGTTTGCTAGCGTCTTCGCGAAATATCATCTACGTCGTCGTCGACCTTAGAATTGACATATTTTGTTATTACTTGTATACTGGTATAGTATTTTAATAGGCAATAGTTTTATATTATATACGATAGTGTTGGTGGGCCGGAAAAAAAATAACTCATAATAATTATTATTATTTTGAACACCGGTACGATTTTGGCAAGCATTCCGTTATAGTCTGCAAGTGCCAAATCGGCTTTTTTCGGTAAACCGCGCAAACGTGAATTGAAGTATTTATAATACTTTCATCGTATATTTTGGGTAGTATGGTACAATTTTTTTTCTTTTCATACGTCGCGTCGCCACCGTCAACATCCAATAGATTTTAAAGAAAAGATATTTCGATTTTTCCGAGAATCGATTTATGAACATCGTCAATTACGTACATTGTCAGACACGGTCGCATAGAATTCTAAAACGTAGCGCAGATAAGCACATTGGCACAATCGTCCGCTGTTTAGAAAATTACAATTTCAAATAAAAAAATAAAAAAACCATCAAGAACATTTCTATGGATTTACATTCATAAATTCCAAGGACAAACAACACCCACTTGAACAATATCTATCCCTCGATAGATATACATTAACCAACTGGTAAGTCAGTTTCGTTTGAATAGACTCCGAATTCAATTCAATTCAATTCAATTATTATTATTATTGTATTAAATAGGTATTAAACCTATTATTGGTATAAACCGCACAGATTATAATAATTATAATATATATTAATTGATATGATTTGCAATTAAACTATACGAGAAACGTGGGATTGTACCGTCGGAATATTATAAATAATATTTATTAGTCACGCGAACCTAGCGTAAAATATAAAATATGAATAATATGGATAATAATATGGCATATTATAGTAAGTATATCATCGCTAGTAAGTTTCGAAAAATATTTTCGATTGTATGAATTTTATTAAATTTTCCAACACATTATTAATAATTACGTATCTATCTAATTGAAAAACAATTATTATTATCAGCCATCAAAAACAATTGTTTTTTGTGATATATATATATTCTAGTTACCTTTATCAATTATACATATTTAATTGTTATTGAAAAAATATAAATCATTACACAGCTATGAAATTTGCATTTTATATTTAATTTCACCTTTTGGAAATCAAAGTTAACAGTTAATACAGTTTTGCCATATTAATTCGAAAACTCGTATTTTATTCTGCGCGTATTGATGTCAATGAAATATAGAGTCATCAGAATATTTTGTTATCCATATTACTTAATGGAGATATCATTGAAATCGAATGCTTAAAAAAATATAAAACAAAAACACTCAACTCAAAAACTACTGAACGTGTTATCGTTTCAACTTTCAAGTACTTTTTACTTTTTCCACGATAAAAATTGAAAAACAGCCTCAGATAAGCAACAGATTAATTTAAAAAGTTAAAATTATAATTTTAATTTTAAATTTGTTTTGTTAAGTTATATAACTTTTTGATAAGTAAATCCATTATTATTATCATCAAAATTTAAACGTTTAAAATATAATGTGTCTCTTTATTATTTAATTTTAATAGAAATGTAATTTGATGATGTTAGAAGTATTTTTGCTATTTTGTGGTAAATGCAATTTATTATTTTCTTTTCGCACAACATCTAGAAAATGTAATTTAGGATAGAATAAAATAAATTGTTATAAGTACATCAAAAAATGTAAGCTTACATTTTAAAATAACAATACGTTGTCGCAATTTCGCCAAAATATTTTTTTCATTAATTTGATCATGTTATTTACCTGAAACTACTATTTTAATAATGTATACGTCTTTCTTGTGAAGAGGTCTACATGAAGTTAGCTTGACCAAAGATTTTTTCTTGATTTCGGGAAAAGTATAAAGCTTTTCAAATTAATTTAATTTAATTGAAGTAAATACCATATTATACTAATATGACAATTTTTCATATAACTATTATCAATAGCATAGTATTACAGTGTATTTTTAATTAAATAGTACCAAATAGAAAAATAAACATGCGTTTTTTAATTCAAGTAATTTTCACTTTCTTTGTCGTGTCGGATTGCTTTTAGTACTTTGATTACTTACTTGTAACAGTACAATAGGACATTTTATTTTCTCTGCAAACTTCGATGTAGAATCACAGTTTATATATCTAAAATTAATCAGTATTAGTATTTCCTAAACTTTTTTACATTGCAAATTTTAATTAATTTATCTACCTACATTAAACCAATATATGTACACAATATACATATTGTAATCTATAGTTATAGAATACATTTATACAAATACAAATGTATAAATGTTTTAATTTCCTTAAATAATTAATAGAATTTTGACTGTACAGTAACGTATAAGAGGACCTTAGATTTTTTTATTTTATTACTTATTCATCAATATGATTTTTATAAATATTTTAATACATATTGGTGTATTGATAATTAGTTGTTAAGTATTGGAATTTCCGAAAAAAAAAGTAATAACGGATAAGGATTTTCTGATTACGATGGGTCCAGACAGCCTCAGACACGCCACTAGAATTCGATAATTCGAAATTGTTGTAGTATATAAAAAAAATATATTATTATTTAACTTATAAGTCGTACAGTAAAGGACTTGTAAACGTACAATAATATTATTTAATAAATATTAATTTTCTACTATTATTAGATAATAATAATAATAATAATAATTCTAATAACATTTTTTCCAAATTTTGGTAGTATGCGTAAATGTATTCGCTTTACATTATATAGGTATTTTTATGTCTGTTACCCGTATGCCGTATATGATATATATCTTATAGCATTTAACGAGAAACACAAGTACGACCGTTACTTTACTTGAAAACTCAAAACTTCTTATTATATTCGCCAAAAACTACAATTGTCAAGCTATTGTTTTGTGCTCGTATACCTATTGTTTTTAAGCCAGTCGTACGAAATGTTTAACGAAATATATAAATAATAATCCAGTCGTTTACTAGTTCAATTGGAAAATCATACAAAGAATTCGTAACCCACACTTAGTTAATGTCGTTCTACAATAATATATAATATATACAAATAGTCTATTTGCGCGAACAAGAACTATAATTTTAAATGAACTCAACCGCGTGATTATATACATACGACTTGATTAACAATAATTGATCGAGTGAATGCCTAAGGCGTTTAATTAATAAACTCGACATTAGACGACATTATAATATTATGTTCTTAAAGTAGTTGAAAATTGTTCAACCCAAAACTTATATTGGTCTATGACAATAATACGCATAATACGTATATATAGAGAAACTTAGAATTATTATCAAAGTTTCAGACAAATTTTGATGACAAATATATATTAAAGATAATAAATGTGTAAATAATATTTATTTTGACAAAACAATAGCTGTTTATATGAAGACGTCATCGCAGTGATATTGTGTTCCGGAAACTGTTTTCAGTACACTTCTCCGAGGTATTGTATTGAGAAAAGTTACATTTTTAATCGAGATAATCAATTGAAAATATTTAAAAAAGTTTTATGTAAAATATTATTTTATTGATAATTTTTATTTCTAATTTGTTTTAAATATGTATGAAATTAACACGTATGATGACAAATTTTGACAGTGAGAATAAAATAATAATGATTTTTAATTTTCTTAGAAAAAGCAAATAGTTTTCAATATTATTATCGAAAATATATAAAAACTCGTTATATAAATACAAGTTAAGTAATGATTAAAAATTTCTAAGTTTTTATTTTAAAACACTTTTATTTTTTCTTATTTATTCGCAATTTTTTAAGCTATACTTTATAATTTTGTTTCATCAAATGATAATAACGGATTAACAATCCATTAATTATATTTTCTAAATAACAATTAATATCGTAAATTCTATGTGGAAAAAATCTTCTTTTTTCATACTAAAAACATAATAGGTACTTTACTAAAATTAAATAATTAGATATTTATTTATTTTGTATTACTATTCTAACGCGGAAAATATCACAGGACAAAATGTGTTGAAATTGTTTTATAAAAATAAGTACAATATAATTTTATTATACCATTATATTATGAAATATAATTATTTAAATATTATGCTTTTTTAGGGGGGAAATATTTTTTTAAAAAAAATTAAGGGAATACAAAATAAAAAAGCTTAGACTTATTATAAAAATTTTTTAAAAAACCAAATGTATGTATATGTAAAAACGAGATTTTATCAATGTCACAAAAATATACTTGTATACTAAAACGATGATATTTATGATAAGATCTAAACTAATATTAGTTAATTGGAATTTTTTTCTTCTTAAAAATATATCTGAAATTGAAATCATATACCAAAATTATATTTACTGACCGTGAAAGTTTTTTTTCGGATACCGAACAATGAATCATTTCGCGAAAGTCATACGTGAAAATATTGTTAGGAACATATTTTGAGACGACGACAAACGACGACGAACGACGACAGCGATAATAATATTATTGTATTGTTAATGAGTTATGAATTATTTATTATTATAGAGATAAAATAATTATAAAAAATAGCAAACACGATGATGACGATCGGTAGTAGACGAGTGTTAACGGGAGTAATCACGGCACAGACTAAACGCATGCCGACAGCGAAAAACCGAAACGATCGGGCGCCAAAAAACGTTACGTCTCTCCTCTCCGCGGAATATAATAGTCGTTTCCCAGAGCACATGCGCGTTTACATGTGGCAGTGTCTATTCGCAGTTTTTATTGAAAAAAAAAAAAAAAAATTAAAAAATTAAAAAATTCACTAATTTTTTTATGAAATTATAAAAAATCAAATTACAATCAAGGCCTGGCTCCGTATTCGCCGGATAAGAAATATAACTATAGATATATCTGTCGGATAAACTTATTTAGCTAATAAACTTTTTATGAGTCTTTTTTCAATACAAATTTTTTCTCCGAAATTGAGACGAATAAAACTATTTGATATAAATATTATATTAAATCAGTCGTATTGATAAGTGGAAGTAATGGCGAGTTGAGTGAACTATTTAATAGCAATTTCTCCTCAATAAAAATAGGTATGTACTCGGGTCCGGGTTCCAGGTGAGTGTATAGTCTGTTTAATGGTGTATAATGATTGTCGATCGAAAATTAATTAAATTTGTATTATGGTATATATATTGATGTTTTATATTAAATGCTAGGTTGAAAGTTTTGGTATGCAATATTCATGAAAAAAAAATAGCTCAACATGCCACTTAGGTGGAAGTTATATTTAATTGTGAGACAAATTGTACTGATTTTTTGATCATCATTGGTCATAATCATTATCATTATCATACCAATCATACTAATCAAAATAATAAAATAATAGTTAATATGTTTAAATTTATTTCGTTCAATCATGATAATTTAACCAAAAGCCGAACATAAAACATTCGAATACTTATTTAATATTAATTATTATCAACCATTGTTGACAGATGTTTTTATTATACACATAAACTAAATATACATAAAATTAATATAGTATTTATTTATAAAATTGTGTAACTATACTGATTATAGACTACTAGTTCGTCAAATAAAAATATTATTATTCAATAAATTATAATTTTTTATAACTTTAATACCTATAGACAACTAAAATGTAGTAAATCAATAAAATAATCAAAAACCATTATAAAATAAAGTATAAGTAATGTAGTTAAACTTACTACTTACCTACGTATTTGACTGAAGGAAATTTAAAATTTAAATATTTTATAACTACCTACTGGTTACATTATTAAAATATATTATAGTTTTATAAGTACTTCGTCTTAGATTCTAAATCTTACCCTAAAAGCCAGAGGCGAATTTATGTTGGGGGAATTGAACGGGTTTATACCCCTACTATTACCAAAAAAATTTGCTATTTATAATATTATTTTTTCACCCGTCTTAGATTTTGCATTACAATGTATACATATATAATAATTTTTTAAAATTATCAATCTGTGGGGGGGGGATTGCGGCATCATAAAAGGTTCTAAAAAATATCTGAACTCTCCCTTTAAAAATTGCTAAATACGCCTCTGCTAAAAGCTAAAATTATGGTTATCCCAAAGTCATATGTTCAACCTTTTCATGAATTGAATATTAAAAACATTCATTATCCATTTTCAAATTTAATTAGAATTTTATATTAAATTAGATAACAAAAAATATAATATGGTATTATTATTTATTACAGAAAATAATAACATTGTCACTATAAGAAAGTTGATAACAGTTCGTCCAATAAACTGTTATTGGTGAAAATAATACCGAATAACGCTTATATTCTGCTATTGAAAACTCGAAATTATCTAGGGAATAACTAATGTTACATATTCGACGAATAAATTCGATTGAAATCCTCGGTCTAAAATATAATATAATGTTACAGATAGTGTTACACAAAGATAAATTTTAAAAATTATCCAGATGATATAAGACATTATTTTTCATTATTGACAATTTATAAATTACCTAACCAAACCTGACTTATATCTAGATAAGGTTCTCAATATGGGAGGGGTGGAAATGATCGAAACCACTGATAACTTAATATTGGCTTAATATTTATGGATGATATCAGGAGAGTTTACACAAAATATAAGAATATATAGGTATAATATAGAATAAATTATAATTGATTTATAACTAAACAACGGAGTATATTTAAAATGATAGGAAAAAATTATCTAGATAAATGGTTTTCAAACTATTGAGTCACCAAATACTTAACTAAAGTCGCTAATACATAAATTAAACAAAATAATTTAGAATCGTTTAAACAAATGTAAAAATATTGAACAAACTATATAACTTACCTAGGATAACATCTGGATATATACTCGGAATAAGATAAAACGACAATTAAAATTATTTTCATCTATTCGCACTATAATAATAGTATTGAAAACATATACTTTTTATGGAGTTACATAATATTTTCTAGATGATCGTTCTAATTATTACCTAAGTGCAAAATATTTTTCAACAGAAAAGTGTTAAAAAACGTGATTTTTTTTCATACGTCATAATTAGGGCAGGGAAGTTATAGAATTTGCATGTTTTTTCTTCGTATCCAATTTATAGCTAACATAGTTACAAATTCGTTTCATGTTCCCACAAGTTTATATATACCTACATTTTTTTAAAATGTATATTTTGCATATTTCAACGGTTATTTGACAAAATTGCATATTTTATCATTTTATAGATATTTTAATCATATTTCACGAATTTTAATAAAAACTGTATTAAACTGTACTTTTATTTTTTCTGTTGCCTGTAATACAATATGAATTTATTTCAAAATAATAATAAATTGAGTTACATGAACAGTCAATAATTACACCAATATTATACCTTCTCATATATCACCGATAAGATAATAATATCTACACGTATAAACATATATTGATATTATGGTAGATTAATTTAATATTTTATTTTTATTTTATTGCTATAATTTGAAATTTCCATCTGAATCAGTCTTATGTCGAGTTGATATCGTGTGTTCGTGTTGTTTTTATTTTGCAGATTTAATTATTTTTCGTAATATAAATTAAAAATGTGAAAAGTAAATAAAGAGTAATATTTTTAAAAATTGCGTATTTACGATTTCGGTGGATCTGCATTTTATACAGATGATACTATGTTGTAAAATTTGCGAAGTTAAAGTAAATGCAGGAAAAAACTTACAATTACGCAGCATATATAAAAACAAATAAACACAAACGATTATTAGCTCATCAACAAAATAGTAAGTCTACAGAAAATAAACAACAACTTTTACTTTTACATTTTTTTACGGTTAAATAAATTATAATTTGATCGCACATTATTAGGTATTTTTATGCATATTTGCATTTTGCCTGCTTATTTTGTTAATTTTAGCTCCGATAACTACTTCCCTTCCCAAGTCATAATATTATAACATATTTTAGAATATAGTCAACAATTTTAAGGTCATATACTGTTTTTTAATGGCATTGCATTATAATAATAATTTAAACTTTTAAAACAGATTTTGAGAAAATAATAATAAAGATAATAGTTCTAATCTATTAACTTTATTATTTATTATTATTTATTAATCTATATCTATTAACTAACACGTGTAGTGTATACTCGAAAAAATGTCAATAGTAGAATAAGTAAAAAAAAAAAATTAAAATGAAATGTTACTTTTATGCTAAAAAAGTAATTTAAAATTTATCGCCTATACCAATATTAATTTTGTTATAATTTTATAAATTTTTGTTTACGAATTGGCAGGACTTTTTTTAATTCTTAAAAAACTCATATTTCGATCATTTTTAATATTGGATAAAAAAAAAATAAATCAATTCTATAACAATGTCCCTTGTAGTTAGAGACGAATACAGTGGGAATGGCGTCTATATTTAAAACTACAATTATCATAAAACAAATTATTATTATAACACGCTAATCAAATCTTAATATTTACAGTTCACTAAAGCTTTCTAACAGTAAAAATTTAATACAATTAATTGATATGTTTTATATAACTAAAAATAATCTAGTTTTTGGCAAATGTAACGATTGAATAAATCAATTTATATAGTGTAGATTTTCGTTCAAATAATGATCGGTGGAAGGGAAATATTCAAAGTACTCAAATAATATCTGAATAAACGTTTATAATCAAAGTTTATACCAATAATACGAGTGCCATAATGATTAAACTACAATGCCATATTTATATTGAAATATTTTTCGATAAGTACTAGTAGTAACCGCTTACTTAAGACAATTACTTATCTTTGTCAGTTTTCGAAATTTCATATTGTTAAAATATAACAATATAATAGGTAGTTTTTTTTTTTCTTTTATTGAGACCAATTGATAGGTACAAATATCTATGTAATATTCAGAATATCTAACTAGTATTATCATATTAATTTTACACGATTCTTATTTTCATCACATTATTATATTAATAATATTTATTGAATATAAACAGACCTTGCGATCTCTATCGGTGATCACTTGAACATACCCTATAAAAAAGGTAACACACAATGTAATTGACATTTTTTTCTATCAATTCTACTATTGCAATTACTATTACTTGGTATAATATTATTACTCCGTTTTTACAAATTTTAAACAATAAAACTCTGTACTACACACATTTAATTATTTTTTTATACTATTTCAAATTATTTTATTATATTAAATCCTTTTTACTATATATTTAATACGTTCGTACTACAATATATTGTACGTTTATAGTTTAGATAATTTAAAATGAAAAGTGATAATTATTTCAATATATACATTCAAACTTTCTTTCATAAACATTAAATATCAAATACAATGAACAAACATCTCAAAAAATCGATTATTCTAACAAACATTGATAAACAACACCCTTTCATAAAAAGTAAGTACACCTACAATATGTATCTGTATTAAAACTATATAAGAATACCTAGTTAAATTAAAAGTATCTAATAATGAACGTATAAAACATTTCATAATATCATAATATATGTAGTATTAGGTATATCTTAAAATATTAAGTTAAAATCTTAATATACATTTCTTCTCTGTAATACACACATTAAATAATGTGACGAAAATTTGAAGACCAACAAAATAGTTTGATTATTTATATATATATATATATATATATACCTAAATTTTTTGTTATCAAATCCTTTTGTAAATTAAAGCCAATGGCCCAGCTGCCGCGCCATAATAATAATGTCTCAAATGATCCATTTCTATTCTTTTTAATTAAGTCACTATATCTCCTTTGTACATTTCGGCCATGTTATAATCCATGCGATGAATATTTATGATCATAGATATATAACTGCGCATTTAAATATCTGTATGTGAATATATATCATATGTACGTCTATTTGTATGTCGATTCGACTAAAATCTTTAGATAAATTAAAATTAAACCAATTTTGTTTGTTATTTATAAATTACCAACATTAAGACAAAAAAAAATTGTGTCATGGGTTCATAATATATGTAATACAAACAATAATTTCATATTACGTTTCCCTAAATTTAATTAATTGATAACTTTAAAAAGCAACAGATTACATTTTAAAATTATCGAGTAATTTATTTATTATTTTTTAGGTTAATTTTTGGAAAAAGTAACAGGTCAATTTTAGAATTAATAGGGTAATTTTTAGAATTAACAGGTTAATTATGTGAAGGAACAGGTTGATTTTAGAATTATTTTAATGATTATTATTTAAGATTTCAATATGTTTACGTAAAATGGGTTTTAAATTGTTTTTAACTTTCCTAATGTAAGTAGGTTATTGATTTAACGGAAAGGTTAGGAAAAAAATATAATAATATAGGGTTAATAATAAGTTTTCATATATATTCGAATTAGGAAAACCTATGAATGACATTCGTCTATATTTTTTATAATGTAACTTATTTTTCCTAAAATAATGCAACCCTACGTTTTGGAAAAAATTGTATTCGTTTATTTAATTAATTTTGTATACAAATACTGCTTCTCATATATAAAACCAACTAAAAAATATAACCTACATCTAAAATAACCTAATTTTAGATACGATATTATATGTCATTTGATATTACATGTCGACCACTTTTATGATATTTGTTAATATTAGTCGGAAATTGCATATAATATATTTTCTAAACGTCATTTGAATAAAATATTATAATACACATTTAATAAACCTCTACCACAAATCGCACTCTGCGATCGCGAATTACTTAACGTTGCCACAACAATTATACTCATCTACCTTACTATATTTATACACTCATAAGTCATACTTTATAAATTTATAATATGAATTATAATAATATCGTATTTACATGTCCAATGTACATTAAACATGAAAGAATAATATTTATAACCCGATTACATCATATTCTACACGTTAGGTTTATTCAATTCCGTTAAATAAAAATAAAGTATATAACCGCAGAATAACAATACCTAGATGGCTAGATACTTTATAATTTAACTGAATGCTTTCAGATTTAAATAATTACTTAACCTAAGAAAATGGTCATCACCGATTAACTATAAAAGCAAATGGTGCACTTGGTCATTTATTAAAAACGTGAACAAACTTACTTCAGTTCTGTATGACTAAATAATGTGTTAAAAATCTAATTATTGTACAAAAAGTAAAAATTGTAACTTCTGATAAATTTAAATATTAATATTTTCTAATAAATAAATAATTTTCTTTTCTACCAATGGTATAACTATATTAGGTTAGGTTATCCTGTTCTAAAGCAGGATTTTGTTTGTTTTCATTTTTAAACAATTGCATTGTCTTGGAGTTAACGATTTTTTCGGTATACCGGTAATTGCCTAAATACCGCTTGAACGGTATACCGTATTACCGTGTAATACCGACAACAATTAGTTTAATATAGAATACCGATTAACACCGAAATAATAATAATAGTTAATTTAAAAAATTAAAATCTAAGAAGTTAGGTACTAAAATATATAGTAATTATTATATAAAAAGTAGGTAGGTATACCCAATAAATAGGTATGTCAGCAGCTTTGTAAAATGTTGTTATAGTTTACGCATGTATTATTATTCCATGATATTTCATAAAAGAAAATCTCTGCTGGCAGTGATCCATAGAGTAGATTATTATTACCCGCTTAAATCATGTGAAATATCTCACTCACTCACTCACTCACTCAATATTCACGTATGACCAATTATTACTGTTATTTGTTAATGATAGTAATTGATAATGAATTCACTGCCAGTGGCCGCCATGACACCTGCGTATCACAAAGTTGCTGACATACCTAATTATTTAACCATGGGTATACCTATGTTATATCGATATTTCAGTATACAATTTTGTATCAGTATTACGGTATACTTATGTTGTATCGGTATTATCGGTATTATCGATATATAGGTTCAAACCGTACTACCGGTATTCATTTTTAATACCGTCAACCCTACATTGTCTTAAGATCTTATTATTTTATGAAATCTGTGTAGCTATAACTATATTATAGTATAAATTGTTTATGTCCCATATAAAATAAAAAAACAATTGGCATCACATCGTATAATTTACAATATACGTGTACACATTTTATCGGTATACTAACGGTCCTAAATTAAATTTAAATTAACCGAACCTAAACTTTTATTTTTAACTTCTAATCTTTTTGTTTTTCAACACCAATTTTTTAAGGGAACTATAACTATTTTTCTTTCCCATTCATTATAAGCGTATCTCTAGCGATGTCAATATTTAAATATCAAGCACACGATTTCTTTAATTCAATATGATATTTCAATAATAGTATATAGTATTATAATATGATATATACTTAAAGTTGCGTATTTTATTATGGACAATAATGTAGTATAAAAAATGCGAGTTAAAAATTCGAAATATTTAATTTCATGTCGACGACAAACATTTTTGTTACTCAAGTATAATAGAATCTATATATGGAAATCATTATTTTCCGAATTATTATTTGGCGTGAAGTGAAGCAGCTATTGAGATTATTTTCTTCTCTCTACATTATATAATATTTTTCTATTGTTACAATATTATTTATTTACACTTAAAAATATCTGTTTTTGATTGTCAAATGCTGAAACGTTACATGTCAACGATTCTTTTGTGCAGCACACATTCAATATTATAAAACACTTAAACTACATATTTATTATTGTCAACAATACATATGCCTAAATCTATATTTTTATTATTTTTACAAAATATCTAAATAATTTTTTTAGATTTGATTTTGCTGTAACTTTAATTACCCTCCCGATACTAGGCGCTTTTTTAATAGTACCTACCTAACAGTGGAAAAATGATAAATCTACTTCTGCGTAGAAAAGTATTTAAAATTACAAAAGTTTGATCAGAAATTCAGTAGATGTATAACCCAAACTTTTAAAAATCCATGACTTCATAAAGAATATTAATATTAAAAAAAAACTGATTTCAATTATGTGAAATAATCTAAAAAGTTATCAACAAACCCTTTATTATATATAATAAATATTATAAATGTATATGTATATATTAGGCGAGCCAACATTTTCGTAAATTTTCGATAAGATTGCTAAAAATAATACTCGAATACACGTTAATTGACCTTACATTTTGAAAAATAATTTTTAAAACTTGATCATTCTCGGCAAATAAAGTTAATATAGGTATTTAGTTTCTGTTTATTATTTATTTTTTTGAACTTTTGTAGCGTAATAATTTGAGAACAATATCATTTAAACAATTATTATCATACTGGACGAAATAAATGTGAGAAATAATAAAACGGTAAAATTATTATTGTATCGTTATTTTTGATACTAAAAATACATGAAAAATATATTCTCTTAAAATATGTATAGATTTATTCTTTGAAATTCTGTACAAAGTAAGAAATTTATTGGTTTTTATAATTTTTTTTTTTTGTTTCGTTAAAATGTGTGCTTTATGTGTGTATAAAATGTGTTTTTTTTTACGCAATAGAAGTGGTCCAGAAATTACACAGTATTTTTCCCCGTAGAGAATTGAATACAGATTGTTACTTTAGAGTGGTTATTTTTCGATTTCGTCAATATACGTTTTTCTTCAGCGTGAGAAAAAACTATTCTCAAATCGCGAAAAAATAAATTTATCAAAATAGATTTTTTCTGTTGAGTATATATCAAGTACATTTTCTTATAATTAAAATGAAACAATGTAGTTGTTGTAGAAACGAATAAGTGTAAGATATAGGTAATTGTAAATATAATGAATTATGATTTCATCGATTGTCGTTTGGGTACTTTCAATCTTTAAATTTTATTTTACTTTTGTGGTGGTATTAATTTCCACCCGGGAATGATGTTATTTCAATAGCAATATTGGTAAAATTCCCAATGAGAAATTAGCTTCTAATAATAATACCTAATTGTAATAATGACGAAACATAATAATGCACTATAAATAAAATGTATAAAAAAATTTTTATTTATTTTTAAATTAATTTTGTCGCCCCCCCCCCCCCCCCCCCCCCCCGGAAAAATGTCTGGGGATGCCATGAGATTACATAAAGATAATATTCATTCTTATGACTAGCTTATGACCAGGAGCGGATCTAGAAATGAAAAAAGGGGGGGGACTAATCCAAAAAATTTACTTTAAATACATGTAAACAGTAGGCACTGAAAAGCAAAACGCAAATATTTATTTATAAGTAGGTACTTAAGGGGGGGCTCTAGCCCCCAAAGCCTCCCCCCTTGTATCCTCCTCTGCTTATGACTATGGATCTTATCTGTAAATTATAACCATATAGTACGTATTTAGTATTATTTTATAACCGACATTTTTATTTTTTCTAGCATCTAAAATGTTTAGATATGTTTTTATATTGTGTTACAATTGACTCATATTATGAGCCATATTAGAAATGTATTCATTCATATGTTACCATATTTATACCTTATTAATACTTATGTTTATTTATTTATCAGCTATACGAAATAAATAAATATCTAATAGGTACTTAAATTTTTTTTAAATAAATCGAAAAAAAATGTGTTTATTATTATTTTTTACCTCTATTGATAATGCATGTAATACGTATGAATTTAGAAGAGACATATTGTGAGGGAGAGACATATATTGTGTTCCTTCTATTAAACAACATAATTAAATGTGTGGTTAATGTCATAAAAATATATTGCAAAGTAATTACGGTTTTAATGAACGTGTAACATTGTCAAATATTATTTGATAAAATGAATTCAAGTGTTTATTTTTCCGTGTATAGTATTTTATAGTCGTTATTAGACTATTAAATGAATAAAAAAAGCTTAATAATCAGTTTTTGACTTTCGAATATTAATAATTCATCATTGTTTTCAAATGTATTTTAATCGGATTACTTAATTAAATAACATATCCTGTTCGACTTTTTTGGAATATATTTTATATATTTTTTTCATAGTTAGGTAACTGCTATTAGATTGTTAACCAAATTGGGCGTTGACAATTTAAATAATTAACGATGACATGCAGTGATATTAATATATAATACGTATAATTTACACTATTAACGTAATAACTTATGACACAATTTAACAACTCAAATACAGATATATTTTTTTATAATAATTTTTATTAGGTAATTATAGTAAAATATATCTACCGACCTATATCATGATGCAGACAAAAATCATCCAAAATATCGTGATTTATTATCATCGGCATTGTTCCTAAACATATAGATTATTATATATTTTATGATTACATAAACCAATAAAGGATATACTCGACAATTCATAAATTATCCGAACAAATAATAATAGAATGGAAATTCATAAATTATAGGTAAAATTACGTTAATTATTGTTCTAAATAATCATAAATTAATTCCCCGGAGTACTTAAAATGAGAACTTTATTATTTTATTTTCAATATTAATAGCTATTCTGGCTGGACATCTCTAAGATTGATGTGCATGTTCCCAGCCCCACCCTATTCGAATTTTCAATTTTTTTTTTATGTCATCATCTAGCATATATTTAGAATTATTTTGTATGACTATCGCCATAATTTGCATACTTTTCATTTTCCCGTAAATTCAAAATTACTACGGGTGGGGCTGGAGACACTTGTTTCCAACCACACTAAAAAATTAAAATATGAAATTTTTTTTTACATCATCATTTAGCACGTAATTAGCATGACCATTCACGAAATTTGCAAGCTCTTCATTTCCCCGAAAATTCAAAATTACAATGCGTGCAAAAACCGTTTTCGCTAAATACTCATCTCATTATACTCCTCATAGGATTATAATGTGGCTTTAGGATTTATTTCATTTCAAATATTTAGTAGGCTTTATTATTTTTTAGGATGAACTTTTATACTTTTAATTTTTATCTGAATTATATATTAATTAATTAAAATTAATTTTTAATTTCTATCTACGACCGTGTTATTTACCACCGTAATCTATAATTTATCTTAGATTAAATATTGATAATTTTTTCAGTTGGTTTTATTACAACGGTAAACATTTGTGATAATCACCGACTATGACATTGCTCATAGATTCAGTAGAGCTCTTTCTTTAAAATATATCTATGTAATATAATAAATTGAATGAAATATATTTAGGCTCTGAAATATTCTAATCGTAGATTACATCATTTAAAACGAAATGCGTAATTTATTTTAAGCTATTATTTAAAAATTGTTTATTGTAAGTATAAATAAATAAATATAATGTTTAAAATTGATTTTGTCTAAATGCTAAAAAACAATAATTTATTAAGTTGTATGTATCTATGACAATTGATTATTTATTTTAATTTTTGGATTTATGGAGAGTCGGCCTGGCCAGAACAAAGGGGAAGGCATTCCTGCCCGTGGTCCATTGTCGTATAGTTCCTGGGCCCTCGATTTTTTTCACCACAACAACACTATAAAACCATTAAAATGTTATTGAATTAAATATTAAATATAATTTTAGTGAAATATTTAAAATTTGTTTTATTTTACTTTTTTTATTCCAAAAATTTACATTAATTTCAATATAATTGATTCATATAGACACATGTTACATGTTATTAATAATACGAGTACCTAAATTAAAATCTGAGGTAGCAAAAGAGCCGCAAAATTCCATAAATAATTAATGGAAGATGCTAATAATCTCAAGCAAAGAATCTTTATATTAATAAATTAAAACTTGATTCCAAACTTTAATAATTTTCTTTCTTTATTTTAATAATTTGTTTACGTGTTATTTGTCTCCAAAAAAAAAATTCCTACCTGAGCCTATGGGGACCCATGACAACTCTTCGTTTATGGTTTATTTCATATCTACTTAATAGTTTAACACTTAATTATTATTACTTAAAAATGTTCAAATTAAATGCAAGATCTTAAGATTCTATGATCAATATATATAGTGAAAACCCTAACCGAATTAGAATCCTGCACACACTACTGATTCCTGTCAAAATAATATATTAAGTTAAATTTGTAATATCCATATTGGAAATTAATTTGCAAATACATGTTGTCGGTAGTAAATTGGTAAATATTATGTTAAGGAAGACGTAATTTATTCTATATTAAATATTATATAAAACATTATAATTTAAAAATAAATAAACTTCTTCGTATGGTGCCGAGACATTTTGCAAAGGAGACGTAACAGTCTTAGATCTAAATGAAAAATAGTTATATATAATATAATATCAAATAGTAATATTGTAAAAGACAATTTATACACTCACGCTTCTAATATTAAGTTTAATATGAGTATAAAAATAAATAAATATATATTAAAAAAGTTATACAATTGGTTCGTTAATAAACGAGTAAAAATAATTGGTAAATCGTTTGGGATAAAATAAGATAAATATGATTTTTATATTTATACAAGATGGCTAATTTCATTCGAACACTTCGCTCGGCACTAACGGTTATATAATACGCATTTTTATAATAATTTGGGTTTTGGTATTAAATGATACAAAGGGCCAACGATTAAGGTTTAAGACAAATATATTATAATATTATACTAATAACATTGAGAGATTTTTTTTTGCATCCAAACTTCAAACGAATTTTAAATTTCCATCCAATCATCATTTTCGCTTGTTTAGCATACAGTCAGGTGCAGTGTTTGCATTAGGCGTAACATAATATACGAGATGATAAATACCAAAATGTTCCAGAATGTCTCTCTAAACGATCTTTTACATTATATATCGTGTTTAGCTGATAACTTGCAGGCTTGGATAAAATACTTTTTAAAAGTATTTAAAATAAATATTTGAACAGTTACATAAATTATTTTCTGAATTATAGTAATTCGAATAAGAGGATTCGCGAAATTCTTCACGGATGTATCCAATGTTTTTTTTTATTATACTTTTAAATTATTTAATTAACAATTTATACTACTATTTGCTATTTGTATATCTATTGTATAGCATTGAATTGGTTTTAAATTAAATAATTTCTAATATTTTACTCTATTAGAGTCTGATAAGTGATAATTATAGTAACAAAGAGATAATAAAGAGTAAAAAAAGTATTATAATAATATCTATAGTTATCGAGATTAATGTTATAGAATTTAAAATTATAGCCTTTATAAAAACATACAAATATGTTTAATAAAAAATGTTTAAAAATTATTTTATTTTTGACTAAAAGTTAGTCGTGAAGCAATTATGTGATATACGATGGAGCAAGTTTTCGGTACTTAACTGAAACATAGTGATTAATGAGTTGTAAATTAATTTGGAAGTATCGAAATAGATTTAAAATACGAAAGTAATCAAAGTAGGAAAGACGAATCTCGTACAACTTCATGACGAGAAATATATTGTACACAGACATTAGAGAATAATAAACTATTCGTTCGAAATATGATAAGAACTTCCAGAAAAAATTGATAACCTTCCAAGACATGCAAACATCGGCATTTAATCGGATTCGTTAATTTAACGGAAAAAATTTGACTCGAGATAAAAGCAAACTGAATTTAAAAATTTAGACAAAAAAAAAATAAAAAAATATTTGTGAATTTGTTTTCTGATTCTTTTTTGTTTTTTTTTTTTCATATGGAATATATTGGTGAAAAACTGGGGGGTGAGACATAATTTACATGAGGGATTGGAAGTTAAAAAATGTAAATTTATAGCAACAATAAATAAAACTTAACTAATATAACACGTAAAATTATGACTAATAATATAATAATAATAATGGGTTTATGATTTAAAATTTAAAGGTAGACGAAAAGATCACACAGTCAATCTATTGCCTCTTCGTCACACCTATGTAGTCCAGTAATGCCTTTTTCATATCGTGTTTGGGAGCATTCTTCTATAATGTGTTGAATATTTGAATAACGTGCTGATTCTTTTTTTGTCAGAGAGTATAACAGAAATATAAATTCCTTCAAAAATGTATGGACATATTCAATTTTTATATGTTTACAATATAAAAAGACCTGATTGAGTATAAATTGCATTCAGTCTGAAGGCTTTTATTGTATGATAAACGATCTCACGAGTTCTCAATTATAACGAGACGAAAAAAATAACGTCACCAAAAAATGTAGAAATGTCTTTGCAAATCGATGTGAATAATTATTATTTTATATTATGCACAGGATGATGAGAAATTATTGTTATAAAAACGAGACACTAACCTAACCTAAACGTTTTATTAAAAACTAGTATTAAAATAATTACATTATATGTATGAAAAATAATTTAGTTAATTTTTTTATAAATTTAAATATTTCAATACCAGATGAAAAAAAATGAACGCTAACCATAATTGAAAAGTCAAATTTAGTTGAAATGTTAATTTATAAGTACCTATTTTTAGCTGGCTCAAGTTTTAATTTTATTATGTGAATTTTTTATTATAGTTAAATTTAATAACCTTTTAGATGAAAATAACAAGTGGAAAATAAACTATATTTGTACAATTAAAACATAATATAATTTATGGTCATGTGGCTATCGTGGTCCTTTACAGTATTTTAATAAATAACTCGAAAAGTTTAACTTTATTTTGTTCTATAGATATTATTATTGTTATGTTACGTAATTAGATCCTGAAAATGGACATTATAATAATATAAAAACTAAAATTCTTATTTTCTTTCTTTTTTTTAAAAAGAAATTAGATATGTAACCATTTTAACTGAACATATTAAGTAAGGTTTTTTATTCCTTATGGCCCTATGATTAAACAATTTTAACTAAAATTAACTGTCCTAAGTTAATTTTAATCATTGATTTGCTTTAAAAATTTATAATATTATATTTGAAAAATAATCGTCAATATATATTATAATATTTTCTTCTAATTATAAGTACATGATTAATTGACTCTTAATGTTGAAATTATTAATTTGCTTATAAGTACAGAATAACAAAAGTTTTATTTTATTTTCCCGTTATCATATTATTATACAATAAAACGACTATAAACGCAGTTCAAAAATAATGTTAAATTATATCTTCAATATCGAATTAAAAAAAAAAATTATTTAATACAGAATATTTTCGAGAAACTCATATCGATTTTATAAACATATTTACCGAAAAAGAATCAACGCCAGCGGATTAACTGTCAGACAATATATCACAAAATAGATACATCAATCTGTCAAAAATATTCTTCTCTTTAAATTTGATAACACTTTTAATGTTATTAGTCACGATAATTTATTTTAAAAGTAAACAAAAAATTAGTACTTTTTTATTTACACGTAGAATTTTGTTAAATATCATATTTGTATTCGCGTTTCGAAAAAATAGAAGAAATTTCGTCCAGAAAAGAAGTATTTTGCAGATACGATAATATACGATGAGTATACTAATGGAAAACTTTTAATATTATTAACAAGAATGAGATTTAATAATAAATAATTTATCTGTTTCTTCTTTTACATCGATAAATACACACAAATTCATTTTACATTGATTTTTATGATCAATAACTTTATATAAATTGTACTTTATGTATGAAATATATTTGTCTGTAAAAGTGTAATATGGGCACCATTATTTTTACCATTTTGGAGAAAATAACAATAAATAAAATTCATTTCAATTCTATTAGGACTACTGCAGCTAGATTATATACGTATTTAAAAACGATTTACGATACGGAATATCGATTTATTTATCGACTTACTCCGTAGGGAAAATGGCGCCGAAGTACGATTATTTCAAATTTTTTCAAACCTCTCTTCAGACTATATTCGGTCACCATATTAATACATACTATAACTATACCTACCTATTGTCTCCATTGTTAACACTAGGTATTTTTTTTTTCAAAAATATATATAATAGTAGCGTATTTAGAGGGTAGAAAATCCACATTTTTTACGATCCCAATCTCCTGTATTTTTTTTTAAATATATGGTTGTCAAAAAAAAATATATGATTTATATAGTATGCCAATTTATGGGTTAGTATATTATAATTGAATTATTATCACTCTTATCATATACACGAGTGCGAACTATAAGATCGTTCACAACAGTTCAAAAGAAATAATTTGGTAATTATTTTGAGTATGATTTTATCTAGTATTAATAATAACTGTTATTATTAATAACTATTCTTTGGACTAGTCGTTTAGTGTTTTGAAAATAATTTAAAGTTGTATATAATTTAAAAATTAACGTGTTGGTGAAAATAATGAAGTTGACCCATAAAAATAACTCATTCGAGAACACTTTTTCTCTATATACTTCGTATGATTAATTTATTGTAAATTATTAATAGGCGAAACTCATAAGTGCACATTGGTTGTGAATTTAGGAGTTGCTAGAATTATATTATAACTACAATTTTTTTTTTCCCCGTACCGCTTTAACAATTTAACACACGCACGCCTGGCATACATTGTACATAATATATAGGTTAGATTAATTACGCTCTATTTCGGAAGACGAATACAATTGTATAATATATAGTAAGTATACACGGTAGTTGGTATATACCACATACCATAGTTTGAAATACGTAGTACTTACAGACAACCAAAACAGTTCTACTACTTATGTGTTCTAGTCCACGAACCAAAACATTCTGCAAATAATATCATAGCCCCGAGAGAATATTTTAATAAAATATTATAATAGATGCTCACGATAACTTCTCGTGAATTAATAACCTATGAACGTATACGACGTCAAAGTTGTATATACAAATAAAAAGTCGTTTCGTCGAAACATTATTGCGTTACGAATAAGGCACTGTATAACTCAAGTTATTTAATTTGATTTTTGTCAACATTTCCGACAATTGGTATAGAAACAAAATGACAGTTGAAGACATAATTACCTACCTATATTTATATAATACCTAATAAAAATAAATGTTTTTTTCTACGTTGTATACAAGTACGTTTTATCGGTATAATTTTAGTAGTTTATAAAATTTATAATAACATCAATGCTAATTATTTTAATAATAAAAAATATGGCTACGAATTCGATTTAATAAAATAATAACTTTTAACAGTGCAACTTTTTTAATTGTTTAATTTTGAAATTTAAAAAAAAACAATCATATTTAAGCTCCATACTCAAATGTAATTTCAATTTCATAATATTTAGAAAATTAAAGTTTACAGTTGTGTTTTATTATTTACAAAAGTTCTACAATCTGAAAATGAAGATAGTCTAACAGTATTTTTTTATAATTTGATAATTTATACATTTTTTTTAAGAATATAAAATTAATTATCATTAAAAAAATATACTCGCGTTTATGTCAACAGGTCCTTAGTTCTTTACATTTTATGCGTATAATTTTTTTATCATACAAAACATGTAAGTTAGTTAATTTAAATATAATTTGTTAATATTAGGTACTGTATAATATATTATATTACAATTTTGAATTTATTGTAATTTACATAAACATAATTAACGCATAAACGAAATATTACCAGTCTCTATTATTTGTAAAAAATACTAATAAACAGATTTTTTTTTTAAATTTATATTCATGTACTTAACTTTAAAACTATTTAAATATTAATACATTGTTACGTATCACAATAGTTTCAAATGGGAAAGTATAAAATATATCAAAATTTCTGAAAATAGATTATAATAATTATTCTAATAATTTTACTCAAAAGTCGAAAAGTTTAAAGTCTACACATAAGTGTATAGTTATATTATAAATACCTCAGCGTGAGATAAAAAACGATGACAGGCGACGACAACGAAAACGTACGTTACGTATTAATTATATTATTTAATAATATAAAACAATAAATCGATCGTCATTGATCGTCATTGATCGTAAATTTTTATATCTTTACATTTGTATTAATTTATCAATATTTTAATTAATTGTATTTGTTAGTGTTAATTATTATTATAAACATCATATAAAAACGAAACAATCATTGACTTAATAATGGAAACCCAAAATAATTATACATATTCTTCTACAATTTCGTAACGATATTTTTCCATTTATCGTCGTTGAACTAAAAAAAATAAAAATAAATTTAAAATGTATTTATATAAAAAAAAAAAACTGTAAAATTATTTTTAAACATAATTTGTATATAGAATTCTTATGTAAAGATGGACGAAAAGTTAATTTACGTTAATATCATTTCACGGGTGATCGCTATATGTAAACAACGTATACACGAGAATAGTATTTCGAGTACTTAGTTTACGAGTATACTTTATGCATAATATAAAAAAGGTACGAAATTTCTCAACGTAGGTATATACCATAGTCGGTCTATAATTGTTTACGGAATCGAGTATACATACCGAACCTATAAACAAACCTACCCGATATTTATACCGCAAACACGATTGTGTTTGAAAAATTTGGTCAGTAAACAAGATTGACCAAAATATGCTTTAATAGATCGCCTGATATAGCCTGAAATCCAAAAAAGTGAACTTTGCGACTTTATATTATAATTATTGTAGATATTAAAAAAAATTCACATTCTATAAATTGTATACGTAATATCAACTATATAATTATATAATATACCTATATAATTTGACAGAAGTCCATATACATTTTTATGATACCTAGTTCTAGTTTATAGATAATTCAACTATAAAACCTAATTGTTCCCACTGAACCATTGGCGCCATTTGGGGGAAGCAGGGTAGGTCACAACTCATCTATTTTTTACCTATTTTATCGCGCTGATACATAATATGCAAATTCCAACTTCATAATCTACAATAACATATGGACTTATTGTATTTTTGTATATTTGTACTATTTTGTCGTTTATATTTTGTATCCTAGTGGTTTATTTAACATTGAATAATGATATATTTTTAATACAATTATAACTAAAAAATGTTGTACATTCCTAAAAATACATTGCAAATGAATTTGTCAGTTACTAACATAATTTTAATATCAAACAAAATTCGGCGTAATACTTAGCCTGCTTCAATTTTCTCTCCTCCTATAAAAATACTGAAATGACTGAACGTTAAAGAAATCGATAACCAGAGTACGGTACTCCCATAGTGTAAAACTTAATAGTTAAGTTTCTAAATTTTATCATAGTTTGTTGAATTAATATCTGTGTTTTGAATTAATTAAAAGAAGAATTAATTTTCGAAATTGTTTTAGTGTGAAACACACCATCTCTTTCACTATAAAATCTCTGAATCGTACCACCGAAATTTCTATATTTTTATTTTTGTTACGCTTAAAGAGAGGTATGGGTATAAAATGCTCAAAGTGAAACGGGATGAAGTAACATTAGTATACACATTATCAAATTATTCAAATATTACTGACTGTCTAGTGTAATTTATTTATTTAAATATTATCAGTATCAAATTATACATTTTGTATTTAATTTTATTATTTATTTTATTGTTATTTTTTAGCTTTTTTAAAGTATATATCGGTTTATAAGTTTTTAACACCATGCATATTATTAAATTATTCAAATATTATTGACTGGCTAATGTAATTTAATTATTTATATATAATCAATATTAGGTTATAAGTAATAAGCTTTTAATAATATCTTTCATACCTTCTTATTATAATATACAATATTCATTAAATTCTATATCATATAAGTTTTAACACCTTACACTGTAACAAATTAGAAGAAATAAAATATTTTAATATCTATCATACTATTTATTTACACTATTCAATAAAATCTCTATCAATTAATTTTTAAAAACATAAACATCATTAAATTATTTAAATATTATTGTCTGGCTAGTGTGACTTAATTACCAATTTAAACATTATCAGTATCAAATTATAAATAATAATATAGGCTACATCGACGCCCACATGAGTTATCAAGTACTGCAATTGCACTGGTACACAACAAGAGACAACTGTGTTATAGCACGTACACAGTGTAGTAGCAAATTCGTGTGTGTGTTGCTATTTTGGATGCCAATTAAGCGTTTTGGCCATTTACGCCCATTTTTAGATAAAATTAAAAAATAAACACTGTTTATAAGATATTCAAATATATGAAAAAATTAAAGAAGAGGAGCGAAATATTATTATTTTAATACCTATTAGGACTCCAATAATTTTGAAAAAGAAATTTTTGAGAGGAGTAGTACCTACGTAAAGACGTGTTTATAATTTGGATGAAGAAGAAAAATTGTCATTAATTTTAAAATATTCTATATTTATTATTATATATATATATTCTATCTTAAATACAGGTATAATTATATAATTATACCTACAAGCAATTTAACAGAAAATTCCGTAATGAAATAACGATTACACAAGGTATATCGGTATATTCATAGCTATAACAATGTGATGATGGCAGGACCGTATATTAATGAGGTGCCAGAAAGCATAAATGTCCCCCAGTGAAACTTTAGGCGCGGTAAATTTGAATTTATTCGGTTATTTTTAACACCTTTCCACCCCTTATACTACAAAAAGGGGCAGAAATAAAAAAATGACCCACTCGGACGCTAAATTTCTAAATAGGTATGACCCAGAATGACGGACAATAATATAAACTGCAAATATAAACATTAAATATAATTTAATTTCTTATATTATTAAACATAATGATATCTATCTAACAACGATAAGTTATTAATTATTTTTGTAAACCATTTATTTGCATAAAAATTTTTAGACTAATACCATTTAAAATGATATAATCATATAATATCATATTAATTAAAATACATAACTAAAGACAAATTGTTATTAAAAATAATATGATTTAAATAATTAAAAATTTCATATATATATTCATATTATTAATATTATAATAATATTATATTATATTATACATACTCATAAAAATATATTATACCGATTTGCTGTTTTTTTTTTTTTTTTTTTTTTTTTTTTTAATAGCATCAAATGACGATCCTTTAGTATTAATGATTAAAACTCTTCGAATGTATAATTATAAAAATTATTTTATAAATATAAATATATTAAATGTTTTATATTAATTAACAAATTCATATTACAAAATTGTAAATTTGTGCATTATTTTATTTCATGATTCAAGTAGGTATGCACATTTATTAATACGGTTGCGAAATGTGACCGTGTTTTATAGACATAATATAACCTAATCAAGTGTTGCGCATTATCTAGATAAAATACAGTTATTTTTTTATTTTGTCTAGATAAAAGATATTTTAAGTATCTTTTTATCTTTTCTAGATACCTAAATAAATAGCTGACTATCTAAAAATAATCATCTAGATAATTATTATTAAGATAATTATAAGCGATAATTATTCGCTCGATGATTTAAAAAATGTTGACACAAAATTATTTTAAACCGCGCTATGTAAACACTATTTATAGTAGTTTTAACTAGAGCATCTGGTAGTTTATAATTAATAATAGTATTTACAAAATAATTACTATAATAATGACTATGATTTACACTGAATACGAACATTGGATCTACAATATTAAATATTAATTATCTATTTATCTCATCTAGATAAATTATGGGTAATCTTTGTACAATACTAACCTAATCTATACTGTATTATTAAAATTATACAATACACTTTTTGAAATAAGTTGTAAGTAAAAATACAGTTATTACATATGTTCATGTCTCAAATTTTAATTCAGCGATTTAATAATAACTTTATTATAATATAATAAAATTATTTAGTAAACAATAATGTTTATTTTTTATTTTTTATTTTTTTAATATAATTTATTGCGGGTTGCAGAAAGTTAATCAAATACTTAGAAGACTATATTAAGACTCAAATTTTGATTCAATTGTTGTATGACAATTGATTCAACTTAATCAAACTTTTATATATTACAAAACAATAACATTTAAACTACCTAATTAAACATTTATTTTATAAAATTTAATAATATAATAACTGGCATAAAAGTGCCACTCACCCTGAATAGTACCTATATCTAACAATCTAACGGAATATGTACTTACCATTAAAAATTATTCCCTACTCGTAAAAGTCGTTTGGTTAATTTCAAATCTTAGTACTCCCTTTTATATCTACTTGTTCAATAGTTATCCATAAAATGTTGACTATATTATTCATAAATTATATATTATCTCATATAATTATGTCATGGTAGTTATTTATTTTTTAAGTATAGCTCTAGAGACCACCTCAGAAAGATAACATCTTTTTGAATTTTCGACGAAGGCGACGCTCTATCATTCCAGCATAAATTCTGCACTCATACTATTTTTAAGTATTTTTTCAATATTCTACGTTCATCCCAAATTATCATATTCATTTCACATTCTTTTTGTAATATATTCTAATTTTCATCACAATATTTACTCATCGGTATATTTTGATATCTATCAAATTATTTATTTATCCTTGGGATCATAATATAGTAGGTACTCAATTATGAAAGAATAAATTTGGTTTGGCATAACGTGAATTAATACAATCCATTACGTAAGTATAATCATAATTTATATAAAACGTGTAGTTTACCACAATTTCCACAATAAACCTCAGCTAAACTATTCGTTCTAGAATGTATTGAGTATTTGAGTTTATACCCTATTCATTCATTCCAAAAGTCAAAATGCATTTGAGCTATATTTAATAAAATTAATTAATTTTATTTATGTTTTTCTAATTTATTATTAAACCGTGAGTTTTCTGAACACAATTGTTTGTTATTATCTGAATAAAATGTGTTTTTACCTATTTTTGTAGTATTAATGAATAAATTGTATAAGAAAAAATATTATTATTGATTTCATTTATTTTGGAAGTTTGAGCGAAGCGATAAAAATTGTTTCTCATAATTTATCAATTATACGAGTAGATATATGTAACGTAAATATTCTCCATATTATTTAGCAATACATCACTAAGTATATTGAAAGTGTATTACAAGCAAATTTTTTTTTCCGATTTGGTAGCTCCTTTAAAATATTTCCCTGTAATAAAAACACTAAATATCCACCCTACTGTTACTTAGCAAGGAGAAATATTATTTCGAATGCATAATTAAATGAATAAGCGATAAATCTAGAAAAAATGTACACGTTGTTAATAATTTAGAATAATAATATGGCAAATGATGATGATGCATATTATTATCGTACGAACCTTATAATCAATTAAATCCTAAGTATATGACTTATACATTTGTACTTATACTTACTATGTCAAAAATATCGCAAGTTTTATAAGTATCTTTAACTTGGCGATCGTTTGTTTTAGCGCGAGGTTTTTGACGTAATATCATCGTTCATTTTAAGATAATCTATAAAGACTTACAAGTTATAAAGTTGTGTATAATTAATATTTTTTTCTCAACTTAAAACTTCTAACATCTTAGGTTAGACACCGTAAAATATATTATATTAAATATACCTAATGCTTATCATAACTTCCTAAGCATGTAAATAAAAAATTATTTTTTACTATTCGATGTCATAATATTGATTAGAGGTTCCCAAACTATGAGTAGACATCCAAAAATGGTAAGTCTTAAATTTTTTAAAAATTACTTTTTTAAGAAATTAAAAGTAAATTAAGTGTTGCATTAATATATCATTTATACTGTATTTAAATGTAGTACAGTATTTCAATGCAATTTGGAATATTACCATTGATTATAGAATAGTCTATTCTATTCTCAATTCTATAATTCTGTAATCAATGGTATTACTTATCTAACAAATACATGGGTTTATCATTGGTATATCATGGTATATCATTTTGTATTGTAAATTTTATTTTTTCATTTAAATTATTAATCTTTTTTATTCGATTTCGATTATTTAATACTGTAATATTCTAATACAAAATTTTGGGTTTATTCGACATAGTGTTTGTGTGTACATTAAAAATATCAAATCAATTTGCAGATTAATCTACATAGCATAGTAGATGGTATAAAATTGAAAAAACTTAAATTAGACATGATGATTATTTTACCTTACTACACTATGTTTGATCAAAACATAATAGGTTAGTTAATTTTCATTTAGTTAATATTATATTACTGAAAATTAATATGAAAAAGAAATTTAAATTATAATAACAATTTTGACAAAAATATTATATAGTTTTAGTAAGATAAAGTAATCAGCCTTTTGCTTAAAAAATTATTGGAAAAAAAAACTGTAATTTTAATGACACTAATTACGTACTTATAGTATAGTCTTGTTCGTTTATTAGATTTCTATAATAATTTATTAATATTAATTAAAGTATATTAATACTCAAATAAATAAATAAGTACGAACAAATAGCATTTAAATAACAAAAAAAAACATGCATAAAATAAAACAACGTGCACATTAAATTATTTAATTCAGTAACAAAAGTAAAATAATACGAAAATAATTCGATCAAACAGTAAACTATCTAATAATAAAGGCGCTTTTTAATTTAAAACTTGATATACAATTATTTTTTTTATAATTTAACGCCGTTATATATATGTAGGCAATTTCAACGTATTACGATAAAAATATGATCCGGTATGGTAAAAAAAATTAAATTCCCTAAACTGATTATAAGTATAAAAGAAACGTCAAGAAAATAACTCGTATTTTTTTAAAAAATTAATAATTAATTAATAACTATTAAACGTAGTCGTAATTTCAAAAGAATTTCCGCTAGTTTTTTTTTATGAACAATTATACATTTCTTATCATCATTATCTTATAGTTATTATATGTGTTATTTTATTAATTTTTAAATATATAAAATAAAAAATATATTTCTCAGATATCGTTGTTATTTTTTATAATATTATTAATTAATTTTGTATGAAAAAACTCGTTACTCGTTTTATTTCCATCGAATATAATATTATAGAAGTAGATTTACGTCATCGCAATTAGATGTATATTATAATAATATTTTTCCTCCCATTTTCTTGCTATAAAATAACTTCAGTTTTCGTTTTTTTTAACAATAAAAATCAAAACATATTAATACGCGCATATATTATAATTATTATTATCGTGATTTCACAGTGAGCAAATAAGTTTTTATGGCCATCGGTCTGAGAAGAATGTCCGTTTGTTTCGTCTCCGATTCTGGTTCTTCGGATTGCGGTTTATTACCATGATTCCAGCGGTAACGATTTAGATCTTTTTTGGCTAAATTCGCGCTTAGCGTCAGCTCTTTATAATCCAATACGTCCAAACGTGAAAACAAACTCTGAAATAAGATTGTTTTATATAAAAGATTTGTTTTTTTCCGGACAATTGATAATCGAATTGTCGAACTTGTATAATAATATTTAATTTACAAACAACATGGTTATAGAAAATATTATCAAACACACCTGATTTGTGTAAAAGAACTGTAAATTTTATTTTAAAACTTTTAGACAAATACAATACTATACCTAATCCTCTACGTTTACGGAAAGACACTTTTATTTATACATCCAAACATGCCGAAAAAGATAAAACTACAAATGTTTCCAGAAAAAAAAGTCCAATATTTTATTATTTTATAAATATCAGCATTTAGCTTATCCTTAAATCTTACAACACACATTCGGCTATTAAAAATATAATGCTTTTACACATCGAGTCATACGACTTTTATTCACCGATTACGTTATTTTTATTATGTCATCAATTCTACAAAAGATTTATAGAAATTATTATAAAGTCAATTAATTCAAAAATAATTCTAGTAAATTTTATTTTTATGAGAAATTGTTCAAATCATTTATTTGTATTCTTAAAATAATAATTATAATACTGGTTACTAATTATAAAATATATTATAGTGAAATATGAAAAAACATTTTAAATTTTTTATCGTATTATTCGAATAATATTATAAAATCACTTATCTTCTCGAACGTATTGTCTTTTTGTTCTAAATAATCTCAAAGTTAAATTATTTTCCAACCCTTATAAATTTGCTAGTTTAATTAACTAATTAAATATTTTGTTTTAAAATATAAATCCATAGTATACCGTCTACAGTTAAAACAAAATATATACGTATTAAGAACAAAGTTATTTGAGTTTTTAAGTAAAATAACTTACTGAAATCAAATTGTTTACATTTAAAATGTTACTCTACTTATTGATTGATTTTAATTATCTGACAATAATTAAAATATTTAATCTCGAAAAATAAAAATATTATTTTTACTAATAATTATGTCATACGGCATACTGTCATACGACAGAGAAATCTTTTAAAACATATCGATAATAGATCGTTTTATTAGAACAGCTAATTTCATTGTTAAGCCAAGGAACATTATTGTCGAAACATTTACTAAACAAAATGTAATTTCACTTTCTAGATACTATAAGTATATATGTATATATGTATGTTATGTATTGTTTAGTCTTACTGTCAACGAACAGAATTATTCATAAATAATAAAAAAAGTTGTAAAAATAAATTTAAAAAATATTATTTTCCGATATAGAGCGAAGCAGTTAAAAATACTACATACTTGAATTCGAACGTTCTCGGGTAGTGATAAGAATCTATCTTCATCCTTTTCAAATATATGTTCTAATCTCAATAGAATTTGATCTTTTCTCCAATGTTCCAACGTCAAAATATGTATATTTAAGGATAGCGCACTGTTCAACAGGTTATACTAAATTGTAGTTAGACGAAAAAATAAAAAAACATTTACTTAATTAATTTGAAATCTAGGAGGTTTTGTGATATAAACAACATAATTTGTCTTACCGTCATCGCACTGAACTTTGAAACCCATTCACTACTTCCCAAATCGGTCGGAGCCAATGTGACAACGGGTTGCATGACGGTGTGAAGTGCAGACAACCTGTGAGCTTTAGCCGCCTTATCCAATTCATTAAAATGCAATATATGTTTTCCTCTGGTCACCATTCCTTCGCCAAATTGATTCTCGTCCAATGGTTCGCCGACTCCTTGGCTGTCATCATATAAAAGTCGTCGGTGAAGCTAAGAGAAAGAATAATATAAATTTAAAAAATATATTTTACACGTAAAAAAAGTCTTGTGTAAAGTGTTTTTTTTTTTTTAAATTTAAATTTAGTACAAAATATACTGTTGTATGTAATAATTTTAAATATTTATCAATATTGCACTATTGCATTTCATACTTATTACTGTTATAAAACATATTACAACAAAACATCAACAAAAATTTGAAGAACGTAAAATAAGCATTTATCATTTTTAAAGATTAAGCTCTCGTAAAACAAATATTTATTAATGTTTAAACTTTAAAATAATAAATCAAATATTTATTATGCGTTTACTATTCATAATTAATTTCACGAATAATAAAACAAATATTTATCATAATTTAAAATTCAATTCGCGAATAATAAAATCATATTTTATTGTGCACATTTTTATTTTTACTTAACTTTACAACAACTTAATATACATATGTATTATTATTATAATGAAGTATACTGACATTAAAAAATAAACAACTTCGTTTTTACCGAGGGAAAGAAATTCAATAAATTTTGCATTATAAATATAATCAATAGATAAAGTGTAGATTTATTATGTGAAATTTTAAGATAGACGGTTAGAAAATAAAGAATGAAAGAGTTATTTAATCTACAATATCATGTCATGCAAAATTACAATATATTATTATTATGATTATTATTATCAGTTATTAATATTACTCGGAAAATTATAATCGGTTTCGTAGTTACAACTATATATTTATTATTTGTTTAACATAATATTGAATATTTATAATATGAATTTTACCATATAATAAACCTACTTACCTAAAAAATTCAGAACTCAAAATTAAGTAAATATAATCAAATATAATTATTAGATTAGTTGACAGACCATAGAATCGTGGTACCAAGCAGACTTACCATAAGTTCCAATGTACCGTCTTCGATACTTGTACCACCTTGAGGTCGATCGGTTATTACAGTCGCTTGATGAATGGAATCTCTGATGGCTATGCTCGAGGTAATTGGATAATAATTAGATGCAATGGGTTCGGTTATTGTTAAATTCCAAGATGATCGGTGATTAAGTTTTCTTTTCATCCATCTTCTTCCATTTGAATCTGTATAAAACGTGCCATTCGAAGCTATTTTAGTTGTATACTTAGTTATTACTTCCTTCCCGATCCATTCCCTATATGATACAAATAATTTATATTAGGTTATTATTAGGATAGGTTAGATTAGGTTAGATACTTATATGACAAATAAAATAATGTTATAATTGGAAAAAAAAAAAATGTTTTTTTTATTTTCTTGATACTCATAGATTTATTTATTGATGTATTTATTTCTGCATTCATTTATAAACTCAGTTTTATAATCGTCAGTTTAACCAGTCATACACTAAGGTAAAATATTATTATAATATGTTTAAATATTATCGTCGATTTATAATTATATCGGTAATTTTTAACAAAATTATTTCCTCCGTATAAATAATAAAACTATTTATGTATTTCATCGATCATTCCTGATTTACTCACATGATTGGTATAGGTCCAACGAGCCATTCGAATTCAATTGATTCTTGTTGATCGTAAATTCTTACTACTTGACTTAGCCAAGAGCTAAACGACTGGTGTACTTCGTGTACGTTTTTTCCTTTAAAAAATTGAAAAATATGTAAAATATGAATGAATTACATTGCAATAGAGTACGTTTTTTTAAATTTTACGTAACACAAAAATTACCTCGGTAAATTGTTAAATTAATTTTTTCTGATATAACCGTAGGCAGATTATTGGTTGGCCTAAAAATGTAAGCACCACTGGCACGATTATCCGCATTGAAGTTATAACCTTTCATAGCTTCGTAATAAAAGAAATTCTGTTGCAAAGGATGTCTTGTGCCGTTCTTCTCTATCCATTGGATGAGACCACTCGTACCATTAAAACCTATTTTCAATTTCTACGCAATTGTATCGAAACACAAAACAAACAAAACGCCATAACATACGTATTAATATTGAATTTTTACTACACATATAAGTATATTATAGTATATTTTATTTCGCTAAACGGAACTTTTTAATTTTAATTTCTTTAAATTTTTCATAACTTAAAAAAGTATAGTATATTATTTTATCTTTAAATCATGATTTTGCGACTTTTTAAAAAATGGTTCTTTTCTATGAAAAGATTCCAGACCCATTGGTTAAATAGTTTGGTCATGTTATAAATGAGTACTGATGATTTAAACGCAATGAAAGTTCTGGTGAAATCAATATAAAAGAGATAAGTGATAGAGGAGAGGAAGACTGCGAAAAAGAGGTGGATGATTGACGGAATAGAAAGCGCTATGATAATTGAAAGAAATGTTAGTGAACCAGAGGTAAGAGATCGAGTCTTAGTAGGACTGGAGTGTCCAATAATCCCCTAATATAGTTTGGAGAAGACGAAGAAGAAAAATATTTACATGGTAATAATTAAGTATAATATTAAACGAATCGATATGATAATATTATGCTATACCCCGTTTTCTATTGTAACATCCTCAGTGCTATTATGGATCGTTGGCCTCGGCGGGGGTTCTAGTTCGTTAATTCTCTCCACGTGATAGTTAACTAATCCTAACGGAAACACTTCGCTAGCGATAAACACTAGCTCGTGCGTAGCGTTCGAACTGCGCCCTCCCAGTCGGAAAATTTGGCCGGACAGAAACACCAGTTCGTATTGTACATTGGACCCTGAAAAAACGCAATGAAATTATTATACGAACAAGTATCGATCATCGTAGACATATAATATTGTAAACTACATAGATATGCACAATACCATATATTATATATTAGACGTTTATCAATGGACAAAAATTAAAAGTCAATAATACTCATAATATATTTAGACATTAATTTCTTTTTCTATATTATAATAATATTATAGTTTGAACCACGGTTTTCGAATCTCCGATTTATCACAATTCGCGTTAAAAAAAAAAAAAATTATAACTTTTGTCTCTTTCCCCCCTTGCCTATCTTATTTCAATATTCGCAAAAATCGTTGGTAAAACTATCTGCACAGTTCACATGAATATAGTATAGTATCAATACCTGGGGGGAGCAACCTGTTTAAAATATTGTAAATCGGTTCAAATAAAATATAATCAAAAACCTGTAAAATATTGATAGTAAAAAAAACTTTTGATCAAATATTAAATTATAATATATAATTTAAACAATATTTTTAAAAAATCAAACCAATCTAGTTTTCTTTTACACAATAAAAGTGGCAAGGAAAAATTGATTGCTCTGAGCTCTTTAAAAATATGAATTTTAAAGTACCATCTTTCTTCTCTCATTAGGGTTTTTCCTTTTTTTGTACCCTTCTCTAATACTACAAACTATGCTAATAATCAGGTAATTAATAGATTAACACAGATTATTAAATATATGGACCCATTTTTTTATATTTAATATTTATTAAAATATCGGTTTCATTAATTTATTTTATGATAATTATTTCATTCCTTTTTTGAGAATTAATCAGTTACTTGTATTAAATTTATAACTGAAAAATATAATTAATTCGTTCATTTTAGAAAGATATATGAACAGTTTTTATGATAAGATCAATGTCAGCTTTTTCAAAGAACGACAACTTTTGCGATTAAAACGTTTGATGGTTAAAAAAGGTGTGATAAAAAATATATATATATTTTTTTTTTACTTGAGCATCTAAGATAACAGGTGATTTATGTTGTGATTTCAACGAGATAACAATTTACCTAATGAAAATTACTATGCCAGATGCGGCGAAACATTTCCCACAAAATTAAAAAAAATATGACAAAATCTTATTAGGTATATGTTATTTATATTAATAAGTATGCTATATTATTGTATTTTACTTGTATTTGTATTATTATTGTTAATTAATTTTAAAATATAATACATTATAACTGACTGTATTTAAATTTAAAAAAATACAATATAAAATATATTGTAATAATTTAACCCATCTATAAAGTGGATTTATCACAAAGTCAGCAAATCAAATTTATAAAAACTATCACCTGAGTTTGGACATGAATATTTTCCACTCAAATATATAACCGTTTGCCTTTTTTTGAGTACTAACATATTAGGTAATATTTACGTTTGGTAAAGTTAAGTGTAGTACAAGTGTGGTAAAATTTTGAAACGGATTGGTTAATTTTTTGGTTAAATATAGAGCTTTAAATTTTTTTCAAAAATGTTTAATATTACTTGCAATTTTTGGTTTAACGGTATGAAATTTGTATAGAAGCCTACTCATATACTATTTAATCTATTTACAAAATATTTTGAAAATCGTGACTGACAATATTTATCATGAGATTATAACTCTCTGAAAATTGATCGTAGGGATTTTAAATTTATTTTGCATATTTGCATATGTAATTTACACTCGTGGTAAATTTTGGAATAGATTATCAGTATAATATATTGCAATATATTGAGATTCGCTCAAAATCGTATTTTCTAATGCAATATCATTGCATTCAAATCTTAATAATTATAATAAGCCACTAATTTCTACGAGGACCGAAGGGACGAAGGAGGACAATCCTAAATTGACGTTCCCTTATATTTAATATTATTTAATTTACCATTAGGACCAGTGACTTTGTAATCCGCGTATTTGACGGGAATGCGCACCGGCGTCGTAACGGAGTGCGATAATGGGTTGTATAGTGTGATCACGAATTTCGAATTGTTCTCTGAAATGTCACACTCGCTGATATTGAGCAACTTGCAATACTGCTGTTCGGGAAAATCATTTCCAAACCATTTCCTGTTAAATCCATTACAATATTATAATAGGTACCAAATGTTATATTATTATTATTATTATTATTATTATTACTCTATTGTGTGTGTTTGTGGAATATTATATTAACTACACGATATCATATATTCCAAAGTTTAAACAATCCCTCGAGTTAATAATAATTATAATATAAATTATTAAGTTGTACGACATCTTAAGTTTTAAATAAATAAATATAGGTAAGTATATATATTGTGATTTTTTTCATAATTATCATACCACTTATTGATATCACGTTCAAATATTATTTAATATTACATTTTACACCATAATTAAATATTTATATTATAATATTATAAAGACTTAATTGGTGATATAATAAAATGTTTATTAATTTTTATTATTATTTGATTCCAGAATCGAATACAAAATTGATATTTTTCGTTTCATATTATAATTCAAACTTAACTCTTGTATCTATATATAAATATGTTATGGGCAAAGTGGAAAATTCGGGCAATGTATACAATGACCGAACATTGTACACATTGTTCGAGGTATAATTGGGCAATGTAAATTGTGAAATATTTATACAAAATATACTGCATAATATATTATGTTTTTATTGCAAATTATTAATATTACATTAATAATTATCAAATGATAAATTAACTTAAATTATACATTTTTTTCAAATATTTTTTTTATACACGAATAAATAATAAAAAATGTAAAAAAAATTAAATGTTTGTTTAAGCACTTCACGATTTAAACTGAGTGTATTTATACTACAACTAAAGTAAAACTGTACGTACCAAAATTATATGAGATAAGATATTATGAGTAGATTTGAGATAAATATGAGAACTGATATATCGGTTTTGTTATCGGGATATAAAGTAAATTCACATAATGTCATTAGTGTTTAACCAGAGGATAGACGTAGCATATAACTATTTATACTTTATGAGAAAAAAATTGTATGAACATTTATTTTCGTTTAATGATTATTAATTATGTAATTAATATAATAGTTGTACTTCACAATTATTTACATTGAATAAATAAATTGTATTAAAAAAAAAAAAATATTTGAAATAAATTTATAATTTAAGCTAATTTATCATTTGATGATTATTAATTATGTATAATAATGTAATATAAATAATTGACAATAAAAACATAATATATTATGCAGTATATTTTGTATAAATAGTTCACAATTTACATTTCCCAATATACCTCGGGCAATGTGTACAATGCCCAAATTTTCCACTTTACCCGTAACATATATATATATATATATCACCATCATATTGTTATTATTACTTATCTAATTTAATTATTTGGTATTTTATAATAACAAGTATTACTTCGTATATCTGGTTAGGAGTGTGGCCTATTAGCGCCCTGTATGCCTCTATATATTGAAAAATATTGTAATACACATTTAAACCCGTTTTATCTTTTAACATGATCGTTGTATTCAAACGAAATAAATAAATAATGTTTATTGGAAAAAATAACTAGAACATCATACTTTTTATCATTACATTTTTTTATTTTTTTACTTTTCTAAACTAATTATAAATTGTAATATATATTAACAAAAGTTATCTATGCAAACATTCGCCTTAAAATATTTAAAAATTTGATAGAAAACGTATATACACACATAAAATAAAAATGACCAAAAAATACATTCCTCACAATTCTTAGAATTTAAACAAAGTAAACGATAATGTTGCATGCTAAATTGGCGCATATGTTCCAATCCCAAGGGACGAAAATAGTCTACTCTGTGGCGCAAACGATTTTCTCCGCTGGTTAAGTTAGGTTAGGTTATCTGGTTTATATTTACTTCTACGACAACAATAACTCCAACAATAACCTCTGGTTATGAAATTTATCAATTTTTGCCTCTAAATTTAAAATAATCATCTATACTCCCCGCCTGGTTCAAATCTTTAATTACATAGACTTTCAATTCTTAAATTCTGTAAATTACGTTTAAGTCCCATTCATTATGAACGAATACTACAGTCTCATTTTTACAACATTCTTTACACGACTCCACTCTTTGGATCCTTCATCACTACAAAGTCCAAAGAGAAGAGGTTTTTAATGTTTAAAATCTGTTTAAATTTAAAATTATTATCGTTCAATATTTCCTCGAATAATGAATAAATCACAAATTACATCATATCCTATATTCTGAAAACTGGTTTAGTCTTAAAATTATTTTAGTTTTTTGTTTGCTAAAATTTCTAATAAAAAAAATGTACAAATAATAAATATAATACTTATGTTATGCTATGAGTAAATACCTGTAAACCGCCGTCAAGACTTTTTGTGACTCTCCGATTCCTTCGTCCAAATAAAGAGCATAATCGTCGGACACGTGTTGCTTCTCTGTGCCGGTAATGGAATCGTGATGTTGTGACTGAGCGACAGCTATAGCTAATTTTTGAACGTGTTCGTTTCCCTCTTCGCCTAATATCGAACTAACTTGCTTCACTGCCTAATTAAAAACCGTTATCATTACGAACGGTGGAGTAAATTCACGGGATATGAGAAGGAGAAGAAGGGTGTTGTGTTAGTTGAACGATTTAAAAAACTCTGTTTCCATTTTATTTACGTTTCAACGTAGAGTATAGAATTTGGATAAATAATTCGTTAAAAATGAAAACAAACGGCACAGCAGTAAGTTGTATACTCGCCTGTAACAAGTTATTGGCTTTACTGATCATATATTTCAAATTCGACCGTGACGTGAAGTATCCCGTCCAGTAGGAATGTTCGTCGTGCGCGTACGGAAAGAAATCGTCTGTATCCTTGAGGGGCCAAGTAACGTTTTCCGACATTTGCAGTGCTGACAAGTAACATTCGGGAGTAGAATACAATACGTTTAAGTCTGGTTTCAATTTATTGACATGTCTGCAACGAGTCGATTAATAGTCGATATTATATTATAAATTATAACACATCTGAACATATATAATAAATTGGTAAATTATACAGGCACAGTGAATTGAAAATATGGCATATAAATTGCTTTCAATGCAAACATATACTTTTGTATATTATCGTCAATAACGGTTTGATCGTTTAAACTACTTTTTGTGTACATAATCGTATTTTACGTATTCGAATTGAAAACAATTATTGTTTATTTATACGCAAAAATATTATAAAGTAATAAGTATATATATATAATAAGTAGGTACTTGATCAATTTGTCCATGTTCCTGAACCACGACGAAGCTACTGAATACGAGAAATCGCCTCCCATTGTTATCATGATGTTGTTCGTTTTGAATGCCGACGCATACCTTTGGACGTGATTCGCGAAGTTTTCTACCTTTCCGAGAAATAAAATAATATTCAGCTCATTAATTGTACATGTACAGACGCTCGTGTTCAAGATGTTTAATTATTACTTTTGAATTCACGTTGTATCCGTGGAGTTTTGGATTATCCAAAATCGGGTCATCGTTACAAAATGCATCGAAACAAAATCCTTCGGGTGCCACGTATAAGTTATACAATACGCTTGTAAACAATTCGCTGTCTTGTCCTAAATTATGATATTTTGTAAAAGGTCATTTTTCCAACATTCGCGTTAAGAATATACTTATCATTTGCTAAATTCCAATTATAATTTTAGTAAATTAGGTATGAAGGTAAGTAATTAGTAATAGTAATAATAAAAATAATAACAACAATAGTAATAATTTACTCTTCAAAGCCGCGGGTTTAGGGAACGTATAGATGATTTTTGTGAGAAGATCGAGATCAACGTTTTCAAAGAATGATAACTTTTTAGCAGACGATTAAAATGTTAAATGACTTGTCTCATTCCTCAAGAAAAACAATTTCTATTTTTAGCTTATTTAAATAGATTTAAATTGATTCATCAGTTGAAAATTACAACACCATCATTAGTCCTTCTCATAAAAGCCATCCATTATATTCCTACACATTTTATTTTTTGAAATACGTTATGATAATATTGTATTCGTAATCAAATCAGATTTCATTCTTTAATGAATATAAATTATTTATATACATGAGATCATTTTACGAACAAATAACTATACTACGTGAAATATGTTATTTTCTTAATTAACAGAATAAATTAGTATCTAATTGTTTAGCCAGACATAATAAATAATAATACGCCACATATTAATTATGTAACTAATTTAACACCATATTAGCATCATTTAAACACAATGTTTTTTTTTTTAAATTGACCGTTTACAAATATATTTTAGTTAATCCTACTCTATAATAATAATAATAATATAAATATCTTGGAATTCCAAATACAAAAAATAATATTATATTAATATTAACGTTTTATATACCTACATACAATTTAATAAATCTATATGCTATATATTCCATAGAATCGTCTAATCTAATCTAACTTTTACAATAAATAGACAAATAATGTAAATATATACAATCGAAGTTTTTAAAGGGCATGAAAACTATTTATTTAAATGATATTATAGTTGCAAAATAGTAAATACTAAAAACTTTTAAATATCAATGTCATATGGAAAAAGAATTATGATCAATTATAAATCACTTCTTGCGAAGCTAAGATAATTTATAGAAAGAACATTTTAATTACAAAAATAAAATTATTATTTTTCATTGAAATTTGCTTCAGTCGTATAATATAAATAAGTAATAAAAAAAAGTATGTAATTATGTAACGTCTTCTTTTTTTAAAAAATAAATGAAACTTTTTATGATTTAATTCATGTAAAATTTACTAAAAATTGATTTATCATATAATTTCCAATAATTAATGCTCAGAGTTTTAAAACAAAATTAATATTTTTTTAAGTTATGCTTAAATTTAATAAAACATTTACGCGTTATAATTTATATAATTTTAATCATAATAATTCTGTTTTAACACAATATTTAATACGGATTATGGACCTAAGTGAAACAATGAGACTATAGATAAACCAACTCGAAATACGCCTAATAAATAAATAAGTGACCTTATTAAAAAATATAAAGCTACTAATAACAATAGTGTGTAAGTCATGATTACCCTTGTTGACGTCCGGTCTCCATACCATCTCCATTGTCTTATGCAACTTCCTGCTGGCAATATCGCCATGATCAATACGACCCAGAACCAATCCATCGAAACCCATTTCGGCAAATTCGGCGGCAACTTCACTCGAATGGCCAAACGGATCTATTTGCCATGCAACACGAGGTCGAGCACACTCGCCGAACGTATCGTTTATGAATCTAATATCCGGTGTAATCATTATTAAATATTATTCTGCTATTTCTATTACAGTGTACTTAAATCTAAATAAAATTAGATCGTGTACAATGAAATCACACGTACATTTTTTTAAGCTAACAAAACTATACGTATAGGATCCAATGTTGAGATGAAATTCGTTCCAAAAAGAACGGATTCCCGGAACGAGTTCTTTTTGTAGGAACTCCTTTCTTTGAAAATAAAGGAACGTGAAAATGGATTCTCTTTTTTTAAGATCATAAACGAAAATCATAGTTCCTATAAATTTTAAAATTGTATTGTTAAGTACTTATATAAAATTGTAAGTACTCACAGAAAGTCAAAACATAACTAAAGAACAAATTAATTCGATATTTTTATACATTAATTTATAATAGTTATAATATTCATTTTCTGTTTAATTTCATCGAAAGTTGTTTACCTAATTAAATTTGTTCATTGTTCTTTACAGCATTAGCATTCTTTCTAGCATTAGAAATAAAAAGATAGTATTTTAAAATGAAAATTTGTTATCTAAATTTTAACTTAGTTAAAAAAAAAAAACTAAATATTGAACAAGATCATTTTTAAAAGACACTTTATCTGGAACGAGTACTTATATTAGGAAATGAACGGGGAACAGAACGAGATCTTTTTAAAAAGGAACTTTCCCAATATTGATAGGGTCTGACTGCTATACGCATGCCTTATCAGGTTTATTGATTTCAAATTTCTCAAAAGTGTTTTTCTTGAGATAAGAAAACTACCAAAAAATAGTTAAAAATCTATGAAATTCTTTGCGAAAACTTTCACTGTGACGAATTTGATTTTAATTATTTTAAGATAACTTATGCAATTCTGAATGTAGGGACTTGAAATTTTAAGTATTCTCGTAAGTAGTCTAAATAAATGGAAAAGTTTTGGAGTGGATTAGCAGTTTAATATATCTGTATATCTGACCGAGTTTCGCTCAGAATCGTATTTTCGAACACAATATCAATGCATTTAAATCTTAATTTTAATAAACTACTAATTTCTCCTAAGACTGAAACGCCTGGAATCTACTCCCCCCACTTTTTTCATTTATATATTAAATATTGATTGTATTATTATTTTTTCAATTAACTAATGTGTTTAAAGTTTCGAATTGTAATACAACAAAATATAATAGTCTACTAGCACTTACTTTAGGCCCAGAGTCATTTGATCGATAAGAGCTGAATAATGAGGCACCGCCTCGTCGCTCATCACCCATCCGCCGTGCAACAGTTGTAACTGTCCGTCGTTGACAAGCATCATTAAGTTTCTCCTGTTCCAGTCATCTTGTTCTTCCCACCAGCGCCACAAAAATGCAGTTTCCACAAAAACGAATCTGAAAAGTAAAATACGTTCATTGCAATTATAGTGAAAAAAAAATCAGTAATAAAATAAAACAATCTTTACTTTCGGTTTTTGTTTTTCAACAGTTCTGACACCACAGAGTCCAATATATATTGTACACCGTAAGGTGCGTGCGCCTTATTACCTTTTATAAAAATACAAAAAAACGTGTTTATAAAAAAATATTCTTAAATTAACAAACAATAAAAAATAATTATTTTTAATAGGTACAGATAATAATGGTTTTTTTAAGTATCCACTATTATTTGACAATGTAAATGCAATGTGTAACTACGTATAATATATGCAAATTAGCAGAAACAAATTCGCGGAAACGTTTAAGTTTAATTTTGAAACAATTAAATAAAATTAGTAAAATTGATAAGTATACGTATATTTAACTCGTATTAAGTTAGGTTAGATTAGATCTAAATTAATTTTTTTTTAATTCTATATAAATCACATTTTGTAAATATATACCATTAACTTGATCATAATAATCGAGATAATAATATAATAATTAAAAAAAAATATTATAAATTTATAACTACTATGTATGAAATATGAATAAGTTATCATCGGAATTCCAACAATTTATAACGGGAAAAAAACATTATCGTTAAAAAATTTAAAGGCTTAGGTAGGTATACATTTTTTTCAAAACGTATAAATCCCAAAATATGAACAAATTAAACAAATGATAAAACTACCAAAATATAGTATTATCACTTTCATTTTTATAGTTGTTAACAATTACATAAATAATTTTGTATAACTAATACTGTAAATTGAATGCATTTAATAAAATTCCCATAGATAAACGGTTTAAAATATACTTAAAACTTAAATATGGATTTAAAATTTCTAAACGATAATACACTTCAATATATATTATTCAATACTTATTTTCAATTAAAAATGTTTAAACTATAAAAACTGTAGTCTTATTAATATGTAAAAAACGTATTCTTAATATTAATTATAATTGTACAAACAATCAAAATTATTTATTTAGATATTGTTTACTATTTATAAAAAAAAGTTTTATGATATTATGATAACGTTATGTCGAAATAACATTCGAATCAATTGATTATGTACATTGTGCATACTTATATTAACCAATTTTTACCAACTAATCAATATTGTATTTTCTAGAATTTTGTATTTTTCTCATATTTATTTATTATTTTTTACAATGATAATAATTTTGATAATTTAAATTACGTGATAATATTACACAATTTAGGAAAATTAAAAATGTAAAAGATCGTAGCAGTGTAAGTATCTACTAATATTATTTTTATATCTAGATTTTTCGAGAAAAATGAAATTTAATTTAACTAAGTATATATTTGGATTTAAAAGTAAAAAACTATATTCTCTCGTAAATAAAGAATTATGTTAATAAAAATAAAAAACATTAAATACCAAATGAAATGTGTATATTATCATTAAAATACCCTATCAGATTTTTTATTTGTATACGTACAGTATCTGACTAATGTTATACAATTTAAAAATAACTACGTACGAGATAGATAATAACAATATTCAAATAATTTAATATTACTATACTAATATTTATTTTGCTTGTTAATAAAATGGTGTGCAGTTTGTGTAAGATTATAAACATATAACCACAAAGTTAGGTCGAGACTGTATTGTAAATTATAATTTATGACAATTTTGAATAGTCACTTATTTGTATAATATAAAGTAATGAAAGTGTATAATTTAAAAAATAATAATAATATTAACGCGCGCGTTTGAAATATATTACATAGGTAGTTTGTTTACGAAATAGGTCAAAACTAAAATCTAGAATGATATAATTATTTAATTAAAATATTTAATAATCTCAATCGCTATGCTGCAGTATGTTTTGAACGCAAAAACTTGATAGTTTTGATTTATCTACAGTATGTAAGTGCGATTTGGAAGCATACAAATATATGAAATTATCATTAGTTTTCGATAAGTTGAATTGTTTTTTTGCCAATAATTTCGTTGATAACACCGCATAAATTTGTCAATAATTTAATAAATAGTTATTAATTTCTTTGCCAAATCACAATTAATAATAAACAATTACCTAGTAATTACTAAGAAATCTTAAACAATATACAACGAAATATACGCCCAAACCGAATATATATGTAATTATAGATAATATATAAAGGGTTAAATAAATTGAAAATTATACCAACTTCCATAGTAGTACTGATCCACAGTTTTAAGCCATCCGACGTCGTCATGTGTATGAGCTATCAGATGGACGTTCAACTTGTTCGGATCGATATTATTGCATGACTAAAAAAAAAAAAAACTTAATAATACATTTTTTTTAGAAAAATTTAAAAAATCACACTATGAAATACATAAGTATTTATTTTTATAATCCATAAATTATTAGAAACATCGATTGACTAAAGTTTTTAAAATATTGTTTTTTTATACAATAAATTTGTAATAATTATACGCGTTTATCGTAAACGTATACTATATATAGATATAAATATTTTATTTCACTCGAATTTGCGAATTGAATCATTTGCGGAATTGACATCAGTTTGCTAATAAAAATCTTTGAATATCGTAGTGCAATTAAAATATCATATGTGTTCAATATACAACTTTTAAACGGCAACAATTATTATACGCTAATTAGTTCAATTTGGGTGAATTTTTCCGTCTTACTAATTTGGAAGGACATGATAATTTATCACAATTGTTTTTTATTATAAAATCTGTAATCGTACATGTTTACAACGATAGTAAAAATAACGTCATTCCGGAATTGTCTGTGGTAAAAAAATGCGATATATTAAATAAGCAATATCATAATATTATATATTTAACATGTTCCCGGATCCAAGGTCATTGCCAACTCGATAACCTATACGGTATAATATTCTTTGATGACTGTATTGATAATATGGTTAATGGTAAATGGTTTATCTAATATTGCATTATGTATTTGTACGGTCGGTCGATAAATAAAATGGAAAGAATTACGGTTAACACTTATAAATATATATTATTATTATTATTATTATTATTATTATTACCATTGTTGGTATAAACCTAAAGTCGTAAATCGATTGGGTTAAGTACGTATACATAATGCATTGTGTAACAACGCAACATGTTACCAGACAGTTACAGAGAATAAGGTGTAAAGTAGTTATAATTTCTAAACTGAAATGTAAATATTTATAATCAGTACTCCTTTGGAACGCAGTTTCTATCGTTATACGTTTAATTAAAATAATTAAACTCATCGAAATATGTGCAGGTATACAAAAGAGTTATTCTAATTTCCCGCCATTTAGAAAGAGATTAATATTATACAATTTGTAAAATCAATCGTAGGTAACTTTAAATTTTAATACAATTTTGTTTTGCACATTTTAAAAATAATAACTGTTTTTGGTCATAAACAAGATTTTGCATCCGAATTAACCCGAACACGTGACACATCTAAAAACATTTAAAATTTTTAAATAGAAAACCCGAAACCTTTATTAATCCAAGTGTAATTTATTTTAAAAAACAGAATTAACACATAATCCGAATAAAAAATTCGAGTTAACTCAAAACCCGAATAAATTTTCCAATTTAAAAATTATTCTGATACGCTTTTTTATGCATTTTATGTTCCGAATGCAAATTTGGTATTAATTTACGTATCATAATTTTATGTTAATGAAGGGTCCAAATATTCCGACTTAGATAAGTTTAAGTTAAGATAATTTCTTTAATTATTTAAGTGTTTACCGTGCACCCGTATTAACCAATATTAACCCGAATAGTAACAGTGATGAGTATCACCTACCCAAATGTCTTGTAAAATTTTTTTTTTTTTTTGGTATTTTAAACACCAAATACCATCAACAGACGAAACCTATAATAAGCTGAATAAATAATTCGGGTGCAAGTACCTGATAATAAAACAATATTGTAAGATAACTAAAAAAAAATATTTCAAAGTTCTTACTAAATAATTATAAGTGTCATTATTAATTAATAATACATTTGTGAAATGTGTTCCTTTTTTGAAATATTTCAACAAAGCCGTTTAGTATTTAGTTTAAAATAGAAATACCATTTTAATTTGAAATATTCAACAAAGCATTTTAAATCGATTTTTTAGATGTTGAATTGTATTTTATTTTATTGATATTTAAATAAATCTATCCGACCTTATAATTATTTACATAACTATTTTAATTGTTAATTAAAACAATTGACAGAATAGGTTACTAATTTAAACATATTTAGTTGCATTTATAAATTATTATAAACAAATTTAAGAAATGTTACTTTTTTACTTCTTAATTTTTTTTTTTTTAATGAAATTTTTATTTCACTAATTTAAATTATATATTTATTGAGTTATTTGAATCCTTTAAACACTCCCCCAATGGCCAATATGTATAATGTATTAGAAAAATGTATTATTTTTTTATTTCATTAAAGGTATTGTCAATATTAGTTATATTTTATAACAACAAAATCGATAAATTTCATGACATTTTAAAATCACATGTTGTGTTCGGTGTCATAACAGCCGGCAATATTGTATTATCAAGATTGGACATTAACGAGTTAAAAAGTTAAATTTAAGTTATTTTTTTATTAAGTTAATTCGAATAATATAATTTTATGAAAAATAAAATGTTTTTATATTTTATTTTGTTTGCAACAAAATTCATTAAAACAATGAAATATTGAATTTCTTAAAATATATAATATTATTTTATTTTATTATTTTACTTATAACTATAAGTAAGTACTAAAAAAAAGTAAGATACAAATTGATGGTAAAACGAGAATATATATATTTATTAATACATTCGTTTTTAAAAATAAATATATTTAACTTACATTAAACATTTTATCAAAGTTATATTAATTTTATTTTCATTTACCATAGACATTTCTAGAATAACTTAATTAAACAAGTTAAAAATATTAGTTAACTTGTCCAGTCTTAGTTATTTATTATATAACTGTGTTTACCGTAAAAGTGAGCCTAAATATCGTAATAATAACATTAATCGATTATCTTTGTCTATATATTGATATTATAATCGAGCGTTTCAATTTCGTGATTAAATAATTCCAATATAGGAAATATTATATTAAATTAATATTGAATCGAAAACGTGACAAATATAGGTACGACGACATTGTGTCAAAGGTCAGCCTCGTCGCATAATGTTGTTGTGTTACGACAACGAAATTATTATTGCAAAGACTCTTCAAACAATACAAATATAAATAATTATTATTATTTTTAAAAAAAAAAAAAATGTTTTTTTTTCTCCGCTCGTCACCACCTCCAAACGCATTTTTACCAATTGCTTTTTAAATTGCTCCGTATAAAAAATAATAATACATGTAGGTACGACATTACGTTCAATTGGCTCATAAAAGAGAAGCGACTTTTTCTAAGTCGGTTAACACACTACTTTACACAATAATATATGTACACAACAATAATAACAATAATAATATGTTTTTTTTTTTTTTTCTGCACACGATTATGCCGCGATATTAATATTATTACGTTGGCGTCAAAATGGGTTTTTGATTTATTTATGTTTATATTATAATGATATGAAGAGAAAAAAATTAAAATTTTTTTTAATTTTTAAAAAAATTGACGACGATCATAAAAAAACGCTTGCACTTCGGTATCGTAATTTATTATGCAATTCGGAGAGGAATTTTTTTTAATTAATTGTTTGTTGTTACCTTTGGACCGCATTTCGTACCGGACTCGACAGCTGAAACGGACTGCGCGAACAACGCGCACACGGCGACGACTCGCGTGACCAACCGGTACGACCGAACAACACGTGACGACGGCCGGTCGAAGAACGTAACCGCAGCCATACCTACCTGTTGGCAAGGCGATCATGAACTGACTGACCAAATGAAACGAATAATATTAATAATAATAATATTTTAGACGTCTCGTCGTAATCGTCGTAGTCGACGTCGTCGTCGTCTATATTATCACTTATTATTATTATTATTATTATTATTATTATTATTATTATTATTTCCCCTACCGCGACGACGGAACGTATTTAAATTATTTATTCACTATCGATATACCGTCGTCGTTTTTTATCGTTATTATCACGCAACAATAATCGTATTATGTACGACTGTACAGATTTGCATCGTATAGTGCATATACTTGCATAATATTATACAACAGTATTTACCGGGAGGGGTTTTATGGGGGATATATCCCTTACAATGACTTTTTTTTGTCAGTGATATTTTTCGAAAACTGATAAAAAATAAATTATTTTTTATAACTACTTACAAGAATAAGAAATTACTGACAATAAGAATATCGAAATTGTTTATGATGGTCAGTGAATAGGGGGGGGGGGGCTTTATCTTGGTCAATGAAATATTGCCATCCCATATACCCTCCCCTTGGCAAATACACTACAGTTATACAATAGTTGGAGCGCGAAATTAGAGGATGAAGCAGATACTATTTTTATGTTCTATTCGTTCGTTTTTAATTATTTCATTTTTTTGTCGTCGTCTCAACTAAGTTCTAGATATGTCTACATTACGTTTTTATTTCTTTGCGTCTACCGAAAAATCTTTATAAAATCTTACAAAATCGTTTTACAATTTTTAAATAATTTATAAACGCGGTACAATTTGGTATGTGGCTACCCCGTATAAAGTGTAGTAATGTGTGACACGTTAAGTTCCCAATCGTTACCACAACGTTAGATTGAGTTTGAGTATCGAGTAACAACCGGACCACGATATCTACACCCAGTAGCGTACGCAGGATTTTAGTTCGGTTAAAGTTTTAGTAACCACACTAAAAATAAAAATGGTTGTTTTGATAATAATTCCAATAATCCCAATCATTTCTATTTCCTATCTGGTTCTTATATGAATATAGTTCTAAGTTGAAACTTTAACTCTAATAAGATATTAACGGTTAGAAACGAACAAACAATAACGACGTATTTAAGCCAACGCATTATTTTTGTAATATAGATTAAATACCATTAATTGGCCGTCTATTTATTATATTGTCTTTATATAATTAATAAATACAAATTATATAATTAATTTCTCTTTAGTAATACATAGTTTTTAATTATTTGCAAAAATCGGTACAACGTATTAATGATAATAAATATTAAGGTTGATTCTAAATAGATATTTTAAGTTTTCTAGAACTTTTAAAATAATGTCTTGTTTTTGTCTGGTTCTGGAGGTTTTTTAACCAATTCTGAAGTGAAACTTCAAATTTTTTATAAGGTTTTAACGACTAAATTATTTCTTATGGTCCGTTTAACGAAGATGTTGGAAAAATGAATGTCTATGTTTCTGCTTTAATTATAATAATAATTTAATTTATATTCATTTCAAATATGAATATTCTACACGTTAGATTATACTATAGGTTATACTTATATTACTTCATTATATACAATTTAGTGTTACCTACATAAACAGTGAAGTTTATATAGGACAGGTACGGTTTTCATTTTATCTTCATAATTTTGTTCAAATATTGTATTCTAACATCAGTAGAGTAGTATCTACCAAGTTCCTAACATTATTTTGTCAATCTTATAATCATTGAATTAATCACTTTATCCAATTGCTAAACAAATCATTTCATCTTGAAGGTACATAAAAATATACATACGAAGTATTTGTAATCAATACTATTACATACATTTCTTTTTTATGGATTAAAATTATGTTACAATTCAAAAAATGTACTTATGTCCCCAGGAAATTATTAAAGTAACTTCATCCAGAGTAGCCGTCAGTATTTTGTTTAAACCCAAAAATTACGCCTATGATATCTAAAATAATACATATACACTATACACTAAAGAAAACTGTTACCCATGTGTATAACATATCAAGTATTTATGTTGGACCATCGAACGATGATATTAACCCAGTTCAGTCGAAATTTCAAATTATATTACCTATAAAACGAGTATATTACACAACGTTGCGTGTTGTAAAAGCTGTATTTCAAGGTGATATCGTTTGAGGGTTCTAATTACTTCCAAAATAATTGTTTTCTAGACTAGATAATAAATATATAGGTATATATATATATATAATATATGTTTATTATCTTTATAATCGTCTAACCGGAGTAATTGTATTATTATAACATATAGATATAAGAGGAATATTTATATTGTCGTATGTGCATGACGTAGTATAACTTATATAAGGTTAAGTTATACGTCTATTCGGGCATATAAATAAACACAATATTGTAATAATATATCAAGACGAAAATCTGACTACTAAAATAAAACAGGTATGTATAGTGGTAATAGGTGTAATAGTTGGTATGTAGTATACGTATAGTGTACTCAGTATACTATATAGTATAATATGATTTAAGACGAATGACTACGGTATAATACGTCTTCGTCCGCTTTCTCGGAGCTTATGTTCAACAGCTTGAGGTGCTGTTGTATCATCTTCCCGAAGTCTCGTTTGTCTCGTTTGTTCACCTGCAGCATTTGTCCACGAAACAAAATTAATCAATTTAATGAAATAATAATAATATTGTAATATAATATTTTATTGTAATAGACATACAAGATAATAATTAATTCAGACAATAACAACAAAATGTTAGCTCCTACGAAAATTGCTTTTCAAAGTGCAGAAAATTATATGTTAAACAATAAATATAATAAAAGCAATAAGCACAATATTATAATTTTCATAGATTTAATAATTATTTGTTAGTATAAATATATATATACCTAATTATACCTAATTGTTGCACTGCAGAGTAATAAGTACTTTGAAATGTTAAACTTTTTAAAATAAATATATATAGAATAAAATATATTATACTTAATGGACAAAATTTATTTTATACTATATCTACCTAAATAATTGTATTTCGCTCTGAAAAATATTTATTATTTTTATATACGAGTACCTAGTAAAAATGAAATTAATTACCTATATAAGTACTTTTTTTCAGGAAATAATAGAACGTCTTATATTTATATCTACAGTAAAATACTTATTATTGAAGTCTGAAATATAGTTTAAGCAAGATTATAATTTGAATTTGAAAAACAAATAAAGCATTCAGTAAATCGAAAATACTATGTATATTTTATTTTAAAAACATAACATAATTATTATATACTTATTCACGGAAATATAGATATGTACCACTGAATATCCTGGTCGGATGACCTCGTACACTAAAGCGGTTTATTATTGACCTAGGGTGCACTAAAATACATATTTTAAAGAAAATTTAAACTGTTTTTAATCCTTTCATTGTGTATTTTTACTTTGAATAAACAAATTATTTCTACATTTTCTTTTCCTAAACCTAAAACTTATGAGATTTAATTTTAAAAAAATTATAAAATTATTAAGTATTAATCTGGTAATGTTATTATAGCAATTAATAATAATAATAATATTATTATAATAATAGCATTATAATGTTATTATATTGCTACCAGTTACCACCTGTGCATAAATAATAAGTAATAAATAATAATTAATACATTTTAAACACCCAATATTATGTTATCTGCAATTTAGCTTAAAAATATAAAGTCGCGATAAAAAGAAGAAAGTGACGTTAAAATGTCAGCTCTAAAATGTGACCTTTAAAACACAAGATTTTTTCGTAAAATCAGCTATACCTTGATAAATTTTAGAATCATAATTTAGTTATTTATAAAAAAAAATATTTATTAAAATGTCAAGTAAATAATAGTAGTTACTTTTTTTAAAAATAAACATACCGAAGTGATTAAAAAGTGCAATTTCCTCTAAAATATGTATTTTAGAACTAGCTATATATATATAGTTCTTTCAATAAATCTTTTTAAATACAAGGTCATCCGACCAATCAGATATTCATATGGCACTTATTTCCGTGAATACGCTGTAGGTAGTAATGCTCTATAACGCTATAATTAAACACTTACACCTATATGGTTATATAGAACTATACAACTATAGTTAAATACGATTAATATTTAAAATGTATTGTTTTTAAACACAATTATATATATTATTATTATTATTATTATTATTATTATAGTTATTTGGAAATTAACAATATTTGAAAATTAAAACACATTTTATTTCGTATGTAAGCTATTTTATTTTTATTAAACATTTATTAAGTTTAAAACTGAACTTACGATAAAACTGATATAACTGATATAAGTAAATTAATAATGTTTTCAATGAGAATATTAGGACTTTATTTATGTAAAAATATAACTTTAAAGTTTCTTAAGAGTTTATAACCTTAGAAATGTTATTCTAAATAGAGTATTACTTCTATAATTGTCTATCTGAGTGGTAAATATTTGGAAAGTGAAGTAGCAAATGTCAGTTGCGGAAATTAATTAAAAAAAAAAAAAAACAATTATCAAATACTAGACAAAAGTAAGTATTTTCACTACTAAATATTGTTTTTATTTATTAGCTTTTAATATTGTGCGCTAAAATAACACTTGTTTACTATTCACTCGTATGTGGTATCTATATTAAAATTACCTAATTTATTTTAATTGGAAAATAGCGTTTTGAACAAAATTTATCATATACCTAGGTAGTAAAAGTTTTTATTCATTTTCGATGTTAGAAGGCAAAAGTAAATGATATTTTTTTCAAAATCGACTATTTTTACATATTATTGTCAGCAACATAATTATTCATCGATTAGTTTAACTTAAACATCGATATCCGAAGATTACAATGAACAACCCATGCTTTTATGAAGTGCTTAAGCGTTAATGAATTGACGGGATTGAAAAATATCACATGTAAACGACAATTAAAAGACGTAAGCAACATTCCGAAAAACGCATAATTAACCGTAATTTAGCTCTTCTAAATAATTATATTATAAATTATATTAATAATATAAATTAATAAATTTATAATAATATTATATTATATTATAAATATAATAACGTTTACACCTTTCATCCTTCTATAACCATCGTTTTGGTACAGTTCATTTTTCATGTCTATATTATAACTATCAAACCTTCAAATACCTATTTTTATCTAAAAATAAAACAACTGAATACTTATGAAAGGTATTTTAATCCCCACGATAAAAAATATGGACTAGATTTAGACTGGTTTAATTAAAGTAGGTATTAAAATAATAATTGGAAACACTAATGCATAGTAATAAAATTTGAATATTATTATTACAAAATATTCAAATACGTGTTCGGAATAATATTTTTTGTGAGTATATTCATCATTCAAGTATTTTACCTTAGTCTGTTAATTTCATTTGAATATATTTGATATATATATTATATACTTATGATACCTGTATATCATTAAAACTTTAAATTGTATCTTACTATAATATATCTAATTAGTTTTGTATAAATAGGTATAATAGTCGAAATCATTTTAAATCAGTTTGATATTATAATGATTATACCAATTGGCTATTATATATATTATTAATAAACCTAATGATTATTTTAATTTATGCCTATTTTTTAATTATTAATTAGATTAAAGAGAAACAATATGTTTTGTGATATAATTTCGTAAAACAAACTTTACTCACGCGAAGTATTTTTATTTCTATTTTTTTTTGTTACCTATACATAATATTTGTGTTTATATGTTTGCTTACATCTTCCAAATGCTGTTTTTCTGTCAGGTTGCTAAATAATAATCCAAGATCAATGTCAGTTAAAAAAATTGGAGGTCTCGTCGACGACTCTTCTTCGTAAACCGATTCTGTCCTGAAATATTGATTAATTAAAAATTATAATCTATTATCAAAGTCCAAACAAATATTTTATCTTTACGTTTTAGAATGTAACTCCGCTGGTCTCACTGAATGCAAAAAGTCTGCATCGACATGTTCATCGACATCCGGCAATATAGGAACCTCTAAAACAATATTGCAATTATCTATAAGTTTAAAACTTCTAAGTAAATATTACAGTGAATATAATAATTAACAACTAAATTAAAAATTAAAAAATAATGATTATAATGCATTTTTTATTTATTTAATGAATTACTGCTAATTAGTATAATACAACAATAATGAATATTTAGATATTTTATTGATGTTTCTTATCGACAAATATGTACTAAAAAATCATTATATAATATGAATATATTATTAGTTTAACGACTACGTATTATTATATTACTATTGAACAGTTTGAAAATATACACATAAAACAATAATCGCGTACACTATAACCTAACCTAACCTACGAACATCGTATAAAATTATAATATTATATAAACTAATCAACGTATATTTTTATCAATTACTATGAATTTGTTTAACCATACCAATGTCCCGGAAATGGCTATTTGAATTTTTTTTTTTTTCGTCTAAAATAATGTTTTTGATTTACGTACTTTGTATTATACCGGTCTCTTCATTAAGTTGCATTTGTTTCTTCCGAAGGTTTCTAAGTATACATTATAAATTTATAACATTAACTAATGTTCAAAAAACACCCGGCGATTAATCGATTGTGTTCACTTTAGTACGGACATAGCACATAGCACAAATTTATCATAATTGAAAGGCCTTGTTTTTAGGAAATTATTTGAGACTTGTATCACTAAAACTTTCCAATGGAAATCTGGGATAAGATTGGAGTGGTGCGACTAGTACTAAAATTTAGGAGACTTTAACCACACATAAAAATAACTTAAGAACATTTTTTTAAAATTATCTTGTTATTTTATGGAGCCATGAGTAATTTTATGTGGGCTAGGCCCCGTCTCTAGTTACGCTTATGCATATCACTAACACGAAATAGAGAGGGTCGACTTAATGACCCGGCATAAATGCAGCTCAACGAAAGAGTATAGAGTTAGGTTAGAAGAATTTTATATGAAAAGTGGTATGATATTATATCATATTCCTGCAATATATCAAGGGAATTTTGGGATAATTTTGGAAAGGACGTGGCACGAAATACGAATAGAGAGACAAAAATTAATCAAGACTAAATGTAACGAATTTGATTGTAACAATTCAAATTATCGGTACTCTAAACTTATATGGACAACTAAACATATTTACCTTACTTAATCGATATTTTTTTTATTTATCATAATTGAAATTCTATTCCTGGACGTAACTAAGGGGGCTTGAAAGGACTTAGCCCAATATAAACCATTTTTAGCCCTCCCTAAAATATTTTTCTGTTTTTAGTTTTTATAATATGTGTGTTTATAAATTATATGTTTATTAGCCTTAATCGCTACTTACTAAAAAGCCTAGTTACGTCTATAGTACTATTACAAAATAACGTGTAAACATTTAAATAAAAAGTACAATAATGTATTAAACTACCGTTATTTATCTTGGTACTTGTATTGGTGCTAGATTTTTTCCTTGAGCCAACAAAATTATCAAATTTTCCTCTACGAAAAAAAAAAAAATTAAAATTATTTATTTTATATATTTTTAAAAGTTAATTATTCCAAAATCATTACACTTTACAGAGAAAAAATGTGTATAAAATAATTTATGAAATACTAAATAAAAATATTATACCTCGATGATTAAATTTTCAATGTAGTATCTATCTAACATATTAATAGTAGGTAAGTACGAACTACTAATTACATATCATTGTAGTTCAGAAAAGTATTTTTTTTACAGTATAGTTTCTTAAATTATGAGATAAAAATATAAAACAACCCAAAACTCTCGAGATCAAATTATTGTTGAAATTGACGTATTTTAATATTTTTATTGTAATTATTAATTAAATAATAATATTTATAACCTTTTTATAGAATATATTAAACAAATATATAAAATATAAAAGAGGATAATAGAAAATAATTAAAATTGTTTACTATAATATTATGTTTATATAGGTAACGCATTATTACAAACGAAATGTTTAATCAAATTTTAGATGAATTTAAAAATAATAAAATTGACTTGCTCTTTCTACTTTATTTTTTTATAAGTAATAGATATACACTAGTTTTTAATAATTTAAAAATTTTTGTATTTTAATTAAATTTCTAAAATTAATAGTAAAATAATATGGAAATCAGAAATTAAAACTAGTACAATATTAAATTAGTACCTGCCCAAAAATTTCAAGATAACTATTTCAAAATGATTTTAAATTATAATATCTGAGATTTTAAAAATATAATATAATAAAATAAATATTATAATAAAAATATAATATAATAAAATGATCGAGTTCGTTTTTATTTATTTCTTTATTATACATTTAAATAAAATAAAATAAAATTAATTCATATTTTCACCCAATATCCACACACTAAGTGAAAACAATTCAACTTTTTTATTCTGTAGTCCTGTCCATTCAGAAGATTAAACTATATTATTCATTCTATTTCCATTTATTAAAACATATAATTTATTTCTAAACCTAAATGGTTTATAATTTCATTAGTAATGAACCTATTCAATGCTGCATAAACGAAACGTTTTTTTTTAATTTTAATACTTACTTCATAGTTTCATCGACCCATCGACCGATTTTAGATTTCGTTCGTTCTGTCTAAAAAAATAATAATATCAGATAATTTCAGATTTGTATAATATTATAATATATAATTAACATATAGATTTTATATGTAGAATGTTGTTTTAATCGATAATGCAAAATACATGCATTGGACAGTATGGTTGGACTTTAATATCGAATTACACAAAGTAATAAGAATTGTAATATAACTGTATAATACACGTTACTGTTTAAACTAATTTTGATAAATAATTTATTGATCGCTTGTACTATGTTGGTATTTTCTCGTATTTTATTCACGCTATTTTGTACTATTGTATACTGCGATTTTCAATTTTTAAATACTAAAATATAATTAATTTCACCAGACATAATTATTTATTTTCAATCAAATATTAATTATACACTTCACATGTACAATATAATATCAAATTATAACATGTATAATAACACAGCCCCAACGTTGATATGAAACCAGTGTGAACAAATCAACCTTATATAATAACACATAATTTTCAATTATATCTTTTCAATGACTTAAATATAATAATACTGTGCATCAATATTTAAGTAAAATTATTTTCGCGTAAATATCGCACTATCGTTGAAGAGTTTTTAATTCTTAATTCTTAAAGATTATTAAAATAAGAAGACAAATTATTAATTAAAATGTTATATAAATTATTATTAACAATGATAATATAAATTTGTTAATATATATATAACTATTTACTACCATGAAATATGTTCTCGTTTTGTTGTTTTTATAATTCGTATTAATACATTGTACATCAAAACTAATTTTCCACATAAAAAAAAAACTGGAAAAAAGTTATTTAAATTTAAATTTTAAATTAGAATTTTTCACAATTCGAATATTGTCAAAAAATTATAAATAATTCATAATAATATTGATTTGTTTACAAATAACGATGAGCAAATAATAATAAGTATATTCGTATGACTCGAATCGTATTATTAATAAATTTAATTGATTTTTAATTCAATGGTTCTTTTTTTTATAATTATATATTCTATAAAAGTTGACCGATGGATGTACCTCATCTTACCTAATTACCCTAACCTGGTAAGTTAAGTGAAAATATAAAAATACGTTTAGATATAATATTATTTGTTTGGCAAACGTTGAAATTCAAATACTACAATAAATATAATATATGTCGTCCGCACAACCTAGTTTTTTCTGGACCTGCAAAGGTTGTCGATAAACTGTAAAATAAAAATTTGATCTACATATTATATTGTTTTTGTTTGCACAAAATACGTATAAGCGTGTTGACATATATTGCTAAATCGCGTAGAATAAAAATAAATATACGTTGAAACTTCGTACAATGTCAACCTACCCAAAATGTCAGCTCTACGTTTAATATAATATTAAAAAAATAAATAAATGAATAAATACACATTAAGTGTGTTATTTTAAAACTTGAATATCAATCATTATATATTACGAATATAATAAAATTAATGATAATAATATTACCGAAAAACTCGACGTACCGAAAATAAACAAAATTATAGTAGTTTTTGTTGTTACTCGCAGACGTTAATATGAACGAAATCGTACTTACGGTCATGATCGTTGATGATAACGTTGAACCATGTACAACATATAATTTTTTACTATTATTGTTCACTACAGTTGATAAGATACGTCTAAGAATCGTTACTAAAAAATTAATAGTAAATTTTGAATTATTAGTTATATATTATTATGATGATAACAACTCAGTCTCAGACGTCGTCAGCTGTATACCAGCTCCGATACCAAACCTAACCGGCTATGCACTTTAATATAATACGTCTCCATAAAATATGTGCTACCAAGGTAACAATGCACAACAATATATTATAGGTATACGTCATCATGGTATACCTGCACTGATGATTCTAAAGAGCTCTGAAACAGGTGAATTCGTATTTCAAGGACATGGTACAATAACCGCGGTTAGATTTTATTGAATATACCTTACACACATCCTTATAAATGGACGAATGAATAATAAAATAAATGTAATTTTTTAGTATCTACCAAATTTAAAGGTAATTATCTCCGGAAAACATTAAAACTGAAAATAATTTATAAATATTAAACGATAGATAATAAATATAATAAATTTACACTTAGGATTGTTGTAGTATATGATGTAAGTACGTCGTACATAATTATACATATTATACAAATGTGAGCAAATTAAAAAGTAGAATGTACCAAAATGTGCCATATTGAGTGTAATATATTATATATTATGTTTACCGAGCGAGTATTTTTTGTTAAACTAACGAATTCATCATACATTAAAAAATTAATTTTAGTTATAAAAAAAAAACTTTAATCACTGTTCTAATTAACGAGTTTGTTTTTTTGGTGTTTTTTTTATAACTAATGAGTTTTAATATAATATTAATATGTACTCTAATTAGATAAACACACAAATACATGATTGGAAAATAAAGATTCGCGTTGTCTTGAGAATATCTATAGTCAGCGTGGCAGTGAATTAATATCAAGTTTAATTTTCTCTTGAGTTTTTCTGGCGATTGGCTAAAAAATACTCCGAAATTTATTTCTCTAATAAAATTTAAAAAGTTATAAAAAAGATTGTGAAAAACAAAATAAAAATTTTATTCATTTCCTAAGTGCATTCACAAAAATGTATATAAATATTGAAGTAGGCCCTTGTTTTGCCAATTTATGTGATTGTATCCGTTGATAAGTACCTATTATACGCATTTATAGTTTATATCTATATTAATAATATTATACTAGCAGGTAGTGAAACTGAATTGTGGTTAAAAAATAGCCAAAACTTTTATGATGATAAATTTGATTGGGAGTTAGGTAAATGCATAAGTGGTAAATGTAGTACAAAAATTATATATATATATAGAAGAGGATAGTCAACGCAAAGATATACTAACTAAAGGTAAGAAAAAAGAAGTTGGGTAGACAACTACACATTGTGATTAACTGCTATGTAGGTATACTCAAAAAACGAATACCTACCATACATTTTTCTTCATAAATATAATATTTCTGCGAAAAATTATCAACGTTCGAATCCTATGTATAATATGTAGATACATAATTAAAATGTACGATAAATAAATCAAATTATTTTAAGTAGCATACTTTAATTTTTTTTACATATTTGACGAATTTAAAAATATAATATTTTTTTTAAATAATTTGTCAATAAGTAAACTTTTTTTTATTATTATTAACATTTTAAAATTTGTTTTTCAGTGCATTAGTACATGAAGAAGAATAATAATATCTTTAGGAAGTTTAACAATATTACATAATCTTTTTTATTATTATTTAATATGTTTTTTTTTATTAGAATTTATTAAAATACTATTATAAACTCTTGTGATTAATTAACAAAACTGCTTTCAACGCATATTTTTAAGTTTTTAGGCTCATAATGTATGCAGGTTGTAAAGTTTATTATGGTTTTTATAACTACAAGTCTTCTACGTTCTACCCTAGTTATAGAAATGTTTTTGAAATTTAATTTAAAAGTAAGATTATATTTTGTACAATGGATTATATTTATCTCTTTATCGTTAGTTTAAGTTTTAATGTTCAAATAGGGCATAAGTAATTCTTCATTTTTAACGTCTACCAATAATACGAATAAAATATTAATAACATAATACCTAATCATAAAATATATAAATACATAAATAATCATAAAAATTAGATACTCAAAATCTATGCAAAATTTGTATTTAAAATGTTAAAAATGATCTATTTTATATTATTGTAAACAAAAAAATATTGTGAATAAGTAACAACCAATATAAGGTATTTATATCATTTGAAAATAGTAATACATGTACATTTTACGCTGTGGTAATTATTAGTACCTATATATTATATTAATTTTAATACAACCTAAAGAGTTACTTATCTTAGTCCAATTTTCACCAATTAATATAAGTGTAATTAATCAAATAATTATCCATTAAATTTACATTCATCACGATTCACACCAAGTTTGGAATAACAGTTATAAAGATTTTGATTTCTTGTTATACAAGGTGATCAAAATTTCATGTTACAAAAGTAGTGGAAATGACATACGTTTTCAATGTTACTTCCATTATTTTTGTAATACAAATTTCTGATCACTCTATATATGTATGTTGTAAGTGAAAATCGAATATGACAACGTAAACTTTATATTTTGAACCTTAACTTATAACTTATAACCGTTAAATGAATATTAAACAATCTAATTGAATTTTGATACTTATTATGTGGTTCGTAAATAAAATAATTTAAAATATTTTCTTTTACTGAAATTATTATAAATAGGTACTTACTTAAAGTTAATAAAAGCTATAAAACTTTTTGTGTTTTAAAAAGAAAAAAAATAATAATTAATATAGACTTTATATTTTATGGACACATTAAAATCGCTATAATGGATTTTTACCATTTTTTAGTGCACCACTATAAAAGCATATATTTTTATTAAAATCATTTTACGGAATGTCCAAAGAAGATTTACTATTTTGACATGATGTTAGTAAATTAATTATTTATAAACCTAAACATTATACAGTAAAAGCGCATTTTTAAAATACTTACAATAAAAAATATTTAAAAGATAGGTATCAATTTTATCATTATCTTAAAACTTGATTTCCAATTTATTATTTAAAATTAATTGAATGAGATGAAAAAAAAAAGCCAATCTAATACACTTGTTGGACATTCTTACGTTTAGTTTCTTATTGTCAACTACCCAAAACTATATTATACAAATTCCGGTTCAACCCTCTTAATTTTTAAACATCAATTCACATAAAGCTATGAAGATCAATTTGTATTTTATTATCAAAATTAACAAATAATATTATAGTCTTTGGGTCTATCAGAATATTGAATTATGTACCCTAAAAGGCTAAAACCTCATATAATATAATATATACACATTGATCATGAATAATCTACAAATATATACCAGCATACCGCATAAGACTGTGTTCTGTTTTAAATAACTTAAACCAACATTAAACATTTAAAAATAAATTTTACTTACCGTTGTTTGAATTTCAATGAATTTCCTTCAATATAAGTTTAAACAATTCTATTGAACAATTGAATTTCAACACTTAATTATTTTTCATTCGATTTGACCTTTTTCTTTTTTTTTATCAACACTACATAAATAGTTATATTTATCTTAGATTATTATTATTTATCTCCTTTAAACGAAACATAAAAATAATAACTTATATTACTTATATTACTTATAATACAAATTATGTAAAGTTAATATAAAAAATGCAAAGATGCGAAAGATAAAACATTTTTTTTTTAACGTCAGACGATAATGAGAATTAAATACTCTATAGTTATTCTTAAACAATTATTATAGGTACTGTTAAATTATAATGGATAAGTTATTTTTTAAACTTTAAACGAAATACTTTGTAATAATACTTGAAATGAATTAAAATTGACTAATGGATATTATTTAAATATATGAAAAATTAATAATTCTTAGGTATAACCGTATAAATAAGTTATAAATATATCTTATGGTTACCATGTAAGAGCTTGAGAGGGCTAAGTCCTATTTAAACCATTTTTAGCCTAAATATTAAAATAATAACTAATAACTCTATGTATTAAAAATTGTATTTATTAGGCTTAAACCCTTCTTACTAAAAACCCTAGTTACTTATATGGCTATACTTATATAGTTGTTCGTCACATACTGCGTAAAAAATATCTAAAAATGATTTATTCATAATTAACTTAAATATAACCAAACAATTGCAATTAAATATTGACATTTTGTACTTAACCATAATAAAAATGACATCAATGACACCAAATATTATTTTTAAGAAACATCCACTCGTCAAAACACATACCAAATTAATATATTATTATTGCTATTATATTATATATTATTATATCACATTAAAAATTGTGATGAAAAATATTAATTAGTATCTGTAATTAACTTACTATTGTTATTATTATTATTATTTAAGTTGTCAGTGGTCACTCCTCGATATGG
>CM023358.1:50985009-51074529 GCA_013282895.1 Eriosoma lanigerum
TTCCATTCAATATGCTACCCCTATTTATTTTTGAGTGTGCGCCACTGCCGATACCTTTCAGAGGTGTATTTATGGTAAGAGGTCGAACGGGTTTAAACCCCCCATGACCAATAAAAGAACAAAATTGCTATTAATAATATTATTTTGCCACTTGTTTTAGATTTTGCATTATAATATATACAGAACATGTTTATTTTCATTTTTTTGCAATTAATTTTTTTATGCTATCAAACATAGTGGAGGGGTTCGGCTTCATGAAAGATTCTAAAAAAAATTTGAACTTCCATCCCCCCTTTATAAATTGCTAAATACGCCTCTGGTAACTTTTATATATGAGTATTGTAGTAAAAGTTCAAAAATCTACCTAATATTTATATGATTTACTTTGAAAAAAACTTAATATTATGAAATTTCAGTTAGGTGAATTAAATTAGTCAATATGAAAAAATATTATTTTAACTAATAAAAAGTTATAAATATAGATGGTTATTTAAAAGTGCAAACGAGTAGAATAATAACATATATTTTATATATATTATTATAAACATATATATCATAATATATAGTATATACTTATTTCATTAACAATATTAAAAAAATAACAAATGTCAAATAACGATTAAAACAATAATGTTAATATAGTATACTATACATAATATCAGAAAATAAAATTCATAAGCAAAATCGGTTCAATTATTAATTATTGCAGAGAACTTGTATGAACTAGGTAGGTTAACTATATATTTTATCTAGTAATTTTATAATTAACATATTTTAGCCAAATAGGTAAATTTATATTTTATACTATATTGTATATTTTATCGAAATTCTGATAGTCGATTTTTACTTTAATCGATCAATATATAGGTTATAGGTACACTCGTTTTGTTGAAATATTTAATATTTTATTATTGTTAATATTATTAATATAAATTATACGAAATGTTCTTATTGTATGGCCAATTTCAACCAACTATACCAATAACCGGAAAAGATTTCGCGCGTGTGTTGACCAATTTGACGGAGAATTCCAAACAAGCCTTGCCAATATTAGTAGTCACTAGTATTTTCCCCTTGAATTGACCGGCTATTGCGGACAATTGTAATTTATACTTGTTCACGTTTATCGATTTATTATCAACGCACACCACACCCTGAAAATGTATAATAAACGATTTATGCACCACACTACAATGACACACATTACACATATAACAGTAAACATTTAAATATCTATATCCACTAACCTACGCCGGGAATCGAAAAACAATATCAATTACATAAAATTATTAAGACACGGAATCGCGAGACTTGTAGCATTAATAAAATATTTGAAATTTTAATGTACAAAATTATTATTTATTATAGTAGAGTATCTACATAGTTAGCTACATATCAATTTCATCATACGTGAAAGGAATGCAATTATAGTTCAAAAATTGTTTTATTGTTATCAATAATAAGACAACGTTCTGCGTTTCAGAAGATGTTTTTACAAATATTATGATATTTAGCGTTATCATTCCATCAAATTTATCATATTTTAAGATAAATTTCATTATTTTACTATTTATATTCAATGTATCTATAATAATAACGTATCAAATAAGTAAAACGTGATCAAATATTGTTACGTAAAAATAAATTATATTGGGCGCAAGAAAATTATTAGGTACCGTGTTGTCGATTATCATTTTTCCAATTTTTTTTTATTATTTTGATTTTACTATTCTGCATAGGTACTACATACAATATTATTTTTAAATGTAGATTTTATGTAAAATTCACAAACATTTATTTTACGGGTTTTGAAGGCATATTAAAAGGTATATTTAATAATAAAATTTTATTATTTTTTACTGCTAGAAGTCTCGAGACATCATTATGATAATAAACGGACCTTTTCAATGGGACATTTTTTCGGCAAACCAAGTACGTCTATGCCTATATCATCGGAGCCCATCAGTTTATTGTCGACTAGTTGATTGCAGCCGTCCTTCTTTCCCGTGCGCTTCATTAAATCCTTATGAAAAGTATATTCAACCTGATAATGTATAACTGAATATATTATTAATATAATTATTATTTTGTAATGTTTCTAACTTTTATAAGTATTTAAAGTATTTTTATAAAAAGAAACAATATATATATATATAATAACAATAAAATGAAGATTTTTTCAATGTTTTCTTTTCATACTAAAAGCTAATTAATTATTATTTGGCTATCATACCTATCGGTTATAATGGACTATATTGCCATATTGATGTAAGGTTATCAAATCCGTAACTCATGGGAAAATTATTTAAAATATTATTGTAATTACTAAGTAAAAATAAAAAATACTAAAACATATTTGATTATTCTTTGATGTAGTATTACTTTTAAATATTCGAGAGTTGTTTTATCAAACAAATATACATTATGTACATGTCGTATTATATTACGATTAATACGTCATGCATAATAATATTATTATTGTACATTATATTAATAATAATATAGAAATATTACCTAAGTTATACAAGATAATCCATACATTTTTATTTGTAGAATATAAAAAAACAATCCATACATACGCATTTAAACATGTTCTGCTTGAAAATAATCTTATCTTAAAATAATTATAAAATATAAAAATGATTTTATTATTAAAATTTAAAAATATATAATTCGAGTCAACTAGAAATGTCTACCTATATAATACCTAAAACATTATAAATATATAACTGTAGAAAAATTATTTTATAGACATTGTATGTTTAGCTTAAATATAATTAATAATTATATTACACATAATAGTTGCATTATACGAGGTTAATATATAATTACAGCTAAATAGATATATATCAGTACTTATATCATTATCAGTATTATTTACAATATATATATTATATTAATACAATGTGAAAAAAACAAAAAATATATAGATTTTATCTTATATAGACAGAGAATTTTATTTTAAACATTGGTGTTTTCATTGTTTTGCTAGAGGACTTTTAAATATCTAACTTATTTTATTTGTATTGTTTTAAATTTTTATTTCAATACAATAATAACTTTAAAAAATTATTGTGTTTGATAATAGTATTATCTATATTTTATCTATATATATTTTATGTTTTGATTTAAATTGAGACTTATAAAATATTCGAATAAAACTATTCAAATAAAAGTATCGGTATACTTTATTCGTATTTACTATTCGAGATACTTTTTATCCATTACATTTTAATATGTGTATCCTAAATAAAATTAACAATTAGTTAATATAAATACAATTAATTACTTAGTATTTTAATTTAGTATATTCGATTTTCTAATTTCATACCACATCTCTCCCTAAGTTAATTTTTTACCTTAAACTTATAATTTATATATATTACATATTAGTCATTAAAAATGTTTAAATTGGTAGGTATGAAAAGTAAAATAATTATTTTATTAATTTAGTATAAATAATTTTTATCGGGCACTACAAGTTCAAATTTTAATGAATATTATTAAAAAGAATTATGACTTCCTATTATTGAAATGCAATTAAAAATATATTATACAACTTTTATGAATTTTCAGTTGTATTAAAAAATGAAATTTTTATAAATTAATTAAATTAAGTACCGACTAGACAAAATGTCTACCGGAAACATATACACATCGAACTATTATTTCTACTCAAAAAGATTTTACAAACAATTTTATTTGAAAATGTCGATTTTCCATGCTATATTACTAGGTGCAATTACTGGTATATCAGAATTCACCAACCACAAGAGATACAACTATGCGTTAATTAGAAAGTCTGAAAATTGTGCGCTGTAATTATACTTCTGAATGGCAAAATAATGACATTGAGATGTTATTAAATATATTTTTTAAAAATGTCTGCTATTACTCATATTCTGTTTATATGTTTTATATAGAATATATACATAAAATATAAACGCTATCGGTGCGCAACGATTAAACTATGTACAATATATCAACTACTAATAGATACTAAGTTAGTACTACAACAATACGATTAGTCATAGTAACCTTTATGTATGTAGCTAAGTACATTCGTATTTTATCAAAATGAATTTAAATTCTTTACACTTGATGTATTGGTTTGAAAAAAAAACAGATATAACATAACTCGGTCGTATGTCTTATAAAATTTAAATTATTATATTATATATTTAATATTTGTATCATTGATTTAAAATCATTTCCACCAAAATTTCCCATAAGGCTCCATTGCTCCAAAATAAAAATAAATTTTCATAAAATATAATTTAATTACATTTTTTTTAAATTGAAATTTCTGTACGTATGTACCTAAAATATGTGTTCGATAACATCGATTTAAACCGATTCGATATCATTCATTCAAATGCAATAAACGGACGTTTTTCCTAGAGTTGTAAATGCTTATACTTAAATGCAGCAATTTAATATTATTTTGTTTCCGTAGGTACGTGTATTTTTAAAACGCACGTTCGTTCGCGTGCATTCAAATCGCAAAGTGTAATACCGTATTACTGTCTTAATACTATACGAGTATAAATGTATAATATTAAACCAAAATGCAGATAGAAATCGATAAAGAAAAGATTTTAATTTTCTAAGACATCTAAAACGTAGTAAATTTTTTAGTGTTGTGAATTAAAAAACGTTCTTGTTTTTTATAAAATCGTAATAAATCATAACGAGGAAATGATAATATTATGAACGAACCCCGATAGATATTTTGTTTAGTTTTTAGCTTTTTACCTCGGCTCTGGTGATTGTATCGCGAATCGTAATGCAACCGGTAAATAGCAATAAACAATTATGTGTCATGACCACGCTGAAGTTCTTAGATATTTCTATGACGCTATCCGATTTGCAGTTTCTAAAGTGTTGGACTTCTAGATTGAAACCGCCCTGTATGCGCGATAAACAAAAACATATAAAATTGAATATTAGTAATTGCACTTCTGAATAAAATCTCAATTCTAAGCCTGAACGTCTCTACCATCATGTGCCTGAACACGATTGCTAATTGGTGTATATATATGTACCTTCCGCAATTTGATAATTAGGTTAGGTGTTTGTATATTAATAGATATTTTTAAAAGTATTTAACACATGTAATTTTCTTCCCCCGCGGTCTGCGAGCGCCATTGTAGGTACCTACAACCTAGTTACATCTTTGATCATATATTCATATCCCACGGCTAATTATGGTTAAAGTGTAGTAGATATCGTTTTTATGATTTTTAGTACCGTAAGCACACATATAAATGGCCTATAATGTCATCTACGTTCTTTTAAAAAATGTATTATATTCAAAATATATTTCGGTAAAACAAGAGCCTCGATAGTAATAAACTAACCTAGCCTACTGATAACACTATCATAACAGTATTAATTAATATAAAACTCTGTTAGATGTAGAATATTTTTAGAAACATTAAGTTTGATTTGGATTAATTAAATAATTTATACAAATAACATGAATCACAACAAATTTGAAAAAAACATATTATATTATTTTGTAGATATGTCATAAAATCATAATTATTATTTTATTTTAAAAATATTATAAAATCTAAGACAATTGCCTATTTTGCCTACCCATTAACCGAGTTCTGCATATATTATACATTATATTGTGCCTGTTATGGGAACTTGAGTTCTTCTATTATGATAAAAAGTTATGCCATTTGTCCGGCACTGACCAGAGCGTGGGTTACATAGATTAAATTTGGTATACCCAGGTTAGAGTTTATACTTACACAACCACAAGTGGTCTTTGCAAACAGGACTAAAACCGTCACCCAGAACGAAACAATCGTCGCACCAGTGTTCATTTTGATCGAATATAATAAACTATTTCAACAATGGTAATATTATAAATAAGAATTATCTCGTCTTTGGTCCGCTCGTGAAATCTGCCAAATGCGGTTAGGATGAGTGCCTGTAGATTTATTTAAAGGTATTTTTTTTTCATTTTAATTAAATATCAACATACCTATAAGTTATAATTTATATTTATTTTCAGACTCATTCATTCATTCAATTGACAATATATGATAAAGCTTTTATTCCTAATTTTTATCTTTTATCCCATCTTTCCATCGGTTCCAATGTTAATTCGAATTATTATTTATTAGTTATCAAATTATTAATAGAAAAAAAAACAGGATGAACGAAATTATTTCGAGTTTGCTACTGCTGAAGACGAGGCCAACGCGTGCAGTCAAATAAACATAATATAAAAATATAGAAGTTATTATATAATATATTATATTGTGAACACGGCTTTAAATACATTGTGAACTACAACACAAACCGTATATTATATGAACCACGGTTTGGTGGTCAGGTACCTTGTTCATACTACATAGTATAATATATAGCCAAATGTATTATTATTTTAACCTATGATTACGATTTATAAAGTCCTAGAGCCCTTGTTCATGCATTTGATAATTTTAGAGACTGTACCCGAATTTTTTCAAAATATATACAGTTGTTAGGTACACTAGTACTGTTTTAATTATTATGAGTACTATATATAAATACGTGATATTATAATAAGTGTTAGTAATGTTTTATTAATATTACATACAATTGGATGTTTTTATCACCAAACGATTGAATTATAAAATTTCAAAACCAAAACAAATACATTACTGTATGTAAACAAAGAAATATATACCTAATTATACTATAATACCATTAAAACTCATCTAGTTCATTTTGACACCTGGCGACAGGTTATGTATGATATCTAAAATGTCAGTGTCAAGAAATGGATGAATTATACTGTTATTTATACACAAAAATAGTCAATATTGTTAAGATATTATTATCTTAATAAAATATCAGTAAGAGGTATCTATTTCAAAAAATACATTGAAAATAAATGTACCTAATATTGAATAATATATTATGTGTTAAATGGAGAAGTTGTTTTGATAACATTTTATACTAAGTCTCACAAAATTTTAAATACTTATGATAATTTGTTTACAATTTTATAAATAGATGTGTTCTTTGGAAATAAAAAATATTTTGTAATATTTAATAAATCCTACTAATACTATTACTATACTACTCTTCAATATAAAAATTATGAATCAATAGTCATTGAAGAATAATTATTACTAAACTTGTACCACCTTCTGTTGGTAGCTTTTTATGTTTTTACTATTTAAATTAAACAGTTTATAAAGAAAAAAATAGGTAACTAACCAAATTAATTTCTATTGTTTAAATTATCAAATTATGAAGTTTATAATTAGAAATCAGAAGTGAAAAACAATACATTTCGGGAGACAGTTTAATATTTTATTTACTGAACGTGGCATTACAAAATGTACAAAATATGACTTTTATATAAAACTTTAACAAGGTCTCGCAGGGTTTAACAATGTTTCTCATAGATTTCAATACATTTTGTTTAAATGTTAAAAAGTCCAAGATTGGTCGCAGTATGCACATTTTATATTTATTTTTTTTTAAAAAAAATCTATTATACGACTCCCAAAAGAACTAACAAAATATTTTTTTTATAATATGATTATACTGCGACCAATCTAACAATTTGTTAAAACTAAATAGAAAAGTCGAGCAATTTATATATTAATACATTTTTACGGAAAATGATTTTAAAATAAATTTATAACAAGACTAAAAAAGAAGGAAGAAATCACAATACATATTAATTTGCAAAAATAATTGCCAGTAATCAAAGTTAATATAACAAAATTCATTCTCTGATCACTGGCAATTCTTCTTGTACAAATTATAATTTTAACTATATATCACATTTTTCATAGTGATGATTCTTCATAAGAAGAAACATTAACTAGGGAACAGAATTTAGTTATAACAATGTAACTGATGATATTGTAATCAACTGCATTTAAAACAGATTTTTTTATAATTTAAATTTTAAATCGCCAACAAATGTTATGAGCAAAATGAAAGAAACTTGAAAATATTAATTGGGTCACAATATTAAAGTATAATATTTTATATAATTACATATTAATTCATAAATATTCTAGTTTTTTTCTTTTCATATTGGCGTAACAAATAAACTGAATTTAATCTCTGAAGGATTCAATGGAAAAAAAAATAAAATTCATAATAATCATTTGTAAAGAACGAGGAAATAATAATAATAATAAATAAATAACAGTTACTGAACAACATTTAGCCAAAGCTAGCTCACAATTATTATATCATAGAGTCCATGCATGATGGTGGATTTTGAGCTTGAAATAGCTGACAATCAAGATTTTTCTGTTGAACTGACAATTGTTTTGTATGACTTGAAAAATGCCGAGAAACTATGAAATAGAAAATTGTTATATTAGTTACAAAAATATATTTACTAAACACTTATAATATTAAATTAATAACTCAAATATAATTTTAAATAATTCTCACTTTTTTATTGCTTTTACTAAATGTGGACTAGGATCAAATGAGTTGGCTATATCTCATGACTCCCGAATGGTGGAATATATATGGTATTGCCCATGTGGCGCTTGGCCAGATGTTGTTTGATGATGTTGGTGTGGATGGGAAATATATTGCTGTGGATGCTGCTGAGGTGGTGGTTGCATTGGAGGTGCTGAACCAGGTGTATTAGGTGCTGGTGGCTGTTGCGATGTGGTAGGAGTTGGTAAAATAGGGCACATGATTGTAGTACCTGCAGGGAATGGGGGTGGTTGAGATTGTTGAGGTGGGGGTTGTTGGAAATTAACTGGAGTTTGAGACTGCCCAGGTGTTTGTGGAGGTCCAGGCTGTGGTGCTGGAGACTGAGCAGTTTGTTGTTGATTCATTATGTGATGTTGTGAAGCTTGGTGATGATGATGATGATGGTACGATGGAGGACCTTGGGGCACACCACTATCCATTTGGCCTAACTGACCAGCATTAGCAGGATGATAGCTAATTGACGTTGGCACTAAAGTAGGCATCATACCTCCTCCTTGCTGTGGTACCATGCGAACCATCTAAATCATACAGAGAATATAACATTAATTTCTTAACATTTACAAATATTTATAATTTATACTTAAATTAGTATGATTATTTCTATAATTATAAATATAGTACAATAAAATTGTTAAATTTTGAAGGAGGTAATCAAGAAATTGATAGGACAATGCATATAATTAAGATGAATGATGATGTAAATTGATAAATTTAAGTATTTTGGATCGGTAATGCAATCTATAAATAAATCCAAAGAGGACATGAAAAATAAAATAAATGGAAGGAGTGGAGGGATGAGTCAAAGATTAATAGATAGGTACTATAATATGCTTTAAGGCAGTAATATTGTATAGTCAGTGTTGGACAGTGAACAAAAAAATAGAACAGAGTATTAATATAGCAGAGATGAAAATGCTATGATGAAAGTGTGGAGTCATTGAAAGAAGATAAATATAAGAATACACAAGAAGTGTAGGAGTTGCATCAATTGTAGAAAAATGTTAGAGAATAGGCTGAAATGGAAATAGAAAGTAATATGGAAAGACTGATGAACAGGTGGATATATGGAATAGAATGATATGTAAATAGTGTGAATCCTATGGACCTAACCTATGAATGGACAAGGAGTAGGAGATCGATAATTTATGGAAATATACACTTTTGCTAACCGACGTCATCTAGTTGGATGTGTAAGACAAAGCAGAAGTTATAATTGTTATAATTTATAATTATAATTTACCTGAACTTGTTGATAAGCTTGAGGTGTGGGCATAGGTTGTGGACTATAACCGGGTACAGCAAATTGTGCTTGAAGTGGTGCTGGAGCCAAAAGAGGTTGCCCAGTTGCAGCAGCTACTTGTATTTGTGAAGCTATATCACTTCTATGCGACATTCCAACTGTCACTAAATCATTTAATAAAAAATAATAAATTGTATTTATTTAAAAAAATTAAAACTAACTTTTACGGAAGCGTCCAGCTTGATTTGGTGGTTGTGGTGGCATGGAGTGAGGATGATGATTAAATGCAGCAGAATTTGAAGTAACAAACACAGTAGGCAACATAGTGAACGCCGGATGTGGATGAGGTGGTGCTTGATGTGTAACCATTGGCCCAGTACCAGGTGCATGTTGATGGTGATGATGATGATAAGCTGCTGGAATAGCGATTGCTGGTCCATGCTGTGCTTGTATCATTTGTTGATGCTGCCCAGATGTAGCAACTATATTTGTAGTTGGTGTTTGTGGTGTAATTGGTCTAGATGAATTTGGAGTACTAGGTGAACGCTGTGAATAATCATTTAATATATTATATTTTTATTAAACAATTGTATTAATTGATACAACTATACAATATAATATATATATAATCAGAAGCGCCGAAGTCCATATTTATACATGGCAATTGCCATACATTTAAAATTTTGTTTTAGGGGGTATATATCTGAGGAGAAGGTGATCTGTCGATTGTAACTAATGTAACTAATAAAAACTAATTATAATTTGTTAATCAATGGAAGCACTAAAAAAATGAAACCTTGGGATAAAAAAATTGTTGTAAAACGAAAATTAATTATTAATAATGGTTATAATGTGTATACTGTCTATATTTTATAAATGCAAAAAAAGTATATTAAAAAACATATGACCTCCAAAACCCCTATTTTTAATGCTATACACAATTTTTGAGATTTACAGATGCAAACAACCTATAGTGTGATGCTGGCATCTGAGAATAAAAAAATATTGGATTACATATCGAAAATGGGGTTTTAGGAGCCAAAATATGTGGTGGTAACATCTATTTTTTATTAAAATTATAATTTAGGAAAGTTGTTTGGTATATTATAAATATTATCAAAATTAAATTTTGTACATTATTAAAAACAATATATGTTTATTTGTTTTGAAGTATTTTATAAATACATTCTTAAAGTACACATCAGCTGAAAATATTTTATTACTTCATTGTTCATTAACATATTGAATGGAAATTGATAAAAGATATAAAAAACGAATACAAAAGTTTTTCCATATATGTTACAGAATGCATATATATCTAATTTTGTAATTTTTATTTCAATAACTAAAAATGTAACAAGGTACAAATTATTATGTTTAATATAAATTATAGAAAATAAAAAACTTTTATTAAGTTATAGGTACACAAGTCAAAAATTGGCCAAATTTTTTTCCTAGCCCAAGGAAGTCCCTACAAGAGCAATACTCATAGCAGATATAAAATATTTTCCTACATTATTTATTTACATATCTTATAAATGCAAAAAAAAATTAAAATACCAAAGTACAAAAAAATAAAATAAAAACAATTTCAACTTTATATTCGATTATATAAATATTTAATATCTATATAATTTACTTACTGGAATAAAAGGTTTTGTATTTGGGTTGAAAACAAATTCTTTGGCATTAGGGTTAAGTTTAGATGTCTGCACAACAGTTTTATCTGGTAGTTGGGCTATATTTTCTTCTGCAGTTTTTTCAATTTGATCGTTTTTAATATGATCAACATTTGTTTCAGGTTGTACTTCTTGGAGCTTATATAAAGTTTGTGTAGGTGTAGCTGGAGATTCAATAGTTTCTTCAGATACTTGTGATACTTCCTGTACAGATGGACAAACTGGCTCGGAATGTAGTGGTTGAGCAGGATGTTGTTTAGGTATTTCAGACACAACTGATGCAGGTGAAGTAACTCTAGGATCAGTTTGTGGTGATGTTGAAGATAAATTAAAGTCAGTGCTAAATCGCTTCAGTTCAGAATTAAGATTTTCATCTCTAACTGTTAACATAAAAGTTGTATTAATAATTATTATTGAGTTGAACTTAATTGTATATTATTTAATAACGAAAAGTTTTAGTCATCCTATTTTTAAATTAGGAAGGACTCATGTTACACTTTTGAGATTGCATTTTATTATTTAATATTTATTGAAGTTTTTTCAATCATTTATTAAATGGTTATAATAGTATTTTTAAGGAATTGTTTAAGAGTTTATTTTAGTAATTTAAAATGCTTAGGAGTTATTTTTGTAAATATTTTTCTTTAGTATCAATATAATATAATAGCCTAATAAATTTGACTTTTAATTAATAACCAATTAAATAATATAGTAGAGTAAAACAATATTGTAAAATTGTACAGAAAGTATAACAATATTTTATTTCTAATTACCTCTAATAGATGGAGGAGGTTGTGTTTTTGGCACAGATTTATCAGCAGCTGCAGCATACGACGTACTAACACTTGCACGAGAATTTGCTGTACTTGTCTGTTGTGTGTAAGTGGTAGGTGTTTGATATCTAGGAGACACACTTGCTATTTGATTATGATTTTGAATTGTTGGTGGAGATGATCGTGATGAAGATGGTAATGATTGATTGTCATTAGAAGAATAATTATTACGACCAGATGCTAAATAAAATAAAACAATAAGAACAATAATATTAGTATTATTATCAATAGTAACAATATCAAAAAGAAATGTTTAATTAAATACCATGTCTAGGTCCAGATGATGATGTTTCTCTACGATTGTTACTAGGTGCTGATGAACGTTTATCACTTTGACCATTAACAGACACTGGCGATTCACGACTATTGGCTGCATATGTTTGATTAGAATTGTTGTGATATGAAGGCAAGGTAGATTTATTCACGTTGCTATTACCATTTTGTTGATGAGTATGCCCTCGATTTTGGTTATTTTTTGTTCCCGAACCAGAAACACATTCCCATCGCTCATTAGAACCACTGCTTGGATATTTATCTGTATGTTTACGATTTCTATTAAATAAATTATAGGCACTGTTGGCTGGTTGTTGTGGCCCAGGTTTACGACGATTAGACATAAATTTGCTATCATTGTGGTTATTGGAAATATCATTATTAGATGGTCTAGAAACAGCAGCATACCTTTTAACAAGTATACAAATTTTATTAGTATTATTGTTGTTCTATGAATTATAAAGAATAAAAGAATTATATATAAATTAATAAAGATAATAAAATCTCAACTTATAAATTACCTTAGTATAATTGTTTAAATCATCTCATTATAATATCATTAACACAGCATACCATGAATATTTTCTTACTCTATTATTTTCACATTAACTACCCACATATATTTCCTTATCAAACCAATTGATATATTTATAGCATAATACTCTACTTTTTTGTTTTAATTTAATTTAATTTTAATTCTATTTAATTGAATTTGAATTGATAATAAATAATTTTTAACCAAATATTTAAATTTTTTTTGTTTATTATTAATATCAAGGTAATCAAACTTTTATTAATTAAACCACCAAATTTATTAATTCATAAATGTACATTACTACCTTTCTTCTTCATCGCCATTTTCTAAATTCGCCCGATTTTGAGAACTTGGATTGCTTTCAATTTCTCGAGCTAAACGAGCAGCCTTTGCTTCTTCATTCCTGAACATAATTGTATTATTTTAATACAAAAACAAAAATTTATAATATGAGATATTAAATGTTTAATTTAAAATGATGAAATATGGATCAATTAGTTAATGATACTGTCTCTGTCTACATAATGGAGAATATAGTAAAACCAGAGTAAAACAAAATTCACATTATAGTGTTTAGGTTGAATTTAAAAGTGTAAAACATATATTAGTCAATTTAAAGAAAAGCATATTTTGGAAGGATATATATATCATATCAGTTTTGTAAAAAATCATAGTTATAATTAATAAATATTTAAGTTATAATGTATTGATCTTTTTATTTTTATAACATACTGTTATTTGAAATTGGGATTTATTTCAAATTAAATATATATGATAATAATAAATTACTTGAAATTTGATAAATCTGTTCGAATTTCTGTTGTATAACCACTTAAATTTTGGTCAAAAGTAGATGTTACACCATGTTCTTGCTCATTTCGCCTGAACATATCATCTGCATCCCAACCATTCTAAATTTTAATAATATTACATTGTTATAAATAATACAAATATTGTTCATACTATATAAATATGACATTAAATTGACAATATTTAATATATAGATAAATACATAAAATTACTTACAGCATTATTATTTCCAGAATTTAAATCGAAGTCATCATCTAAATCACCATTAATAGGTGGTTCCCACATTTCCAATACTTTTTCACCTAATGGTTGGCCATTATATTTACTAATAGTGGTATCAGTTTGGAATGTATCTATAAATGGAAAATTAATACATTAAAACATTTGCCTACAACACAATACTGATACTATAAATTTAATACAAAAATAATGTTTACTAACTTCGAGTCATACTATCTAAATCTGTTTCATATGCAGCAATTTTTACTATACTATCAAATTTAAATATCATTTTATCAGCTACGATCTGTAACCCTACAGTTTGACTTGATGGAGGAGGGTCTGTCCTATGCGGTAATTCTAATACAACATCAAAATTACTAGAAAATGTACGTAATATACCAGAGTACATTTCTTTTGAATGAGTTACTATCTGAAACAAAAATAATTACAATAAAAAAATTAAATATAATAATAATACATATTATACAAATTCTTACTTCAACTTCAAGTCCAATTAAACTAGTAACACGATGCATAAATGTTTCATTTAAATATATACCATCAGCACCAGTTATTGGGGTATTCACTCCATTACCACCTGATGATGAAGCTCTAGCTCGAGGAACTCTGTAGAAAAGTAATAAATTATAAATATATTAATACAATAAAATTGTTCTAACATGATATTATAAACACCCTGCATACCTAATTCTATATATTATACATATATACATTATAAAAGATCTTATTATTAATTATGTATTTTTATTTTAAATAAACTTCTTAAATTAAAATAATTAAAGGTGGTACTGTAAAGGACAACCTACAAGATAGGTCTATACATTTTTACCCATCTATTACATCTTTTCAAATTAAGAATGTAAATATAGAAATCTCAATTTAATCTTTTCAATAAATTTTTTGTTCCTTAAAATTAAAAATTAAATTTTGTTTTTTCATTATTTTTAAACCTCGCTTAGACTTTTAAGCTTTCTTGTCAGTTTGATTTTTCTAAAATTTCTTTTTAATTTTTATAGAGTATTCTGGGGGTATTTATGTAGTTATAAAATATTTATGTTTTAGACAAGATCTACACGCTATGTTGTTGATTCATATGTGGAGTATTAACACATCACATGGACAATACAATATATGGCAACTAAAGTTTAACGTTATTTAAAAATCAAATCGCATGTGTAACCAGACCAGTATGTTACAGACCATACAGTTGTTATTTATTTATAATTTTAATTCATTATAATTTAATATCTATAGATAATATTTGAATTGTATGTGTAGATAACTAATTAATAAAAACAGAGCAGAAAATATTTTTACTAAACCTAAAATAAAACTTAAAATTATATATATATATATAAATTAACAATTTGTATTCTGTTTGAATATCATAAATAAATAAATATAAAGGTAGGTAAATAAATCATTTTTATCTCAATTTTTATTGCATAATTTAAATTAATTTTAGAAGAATTTTGACCTTTTAATGAACATTATTTACATACAATTAAATTAGATGATATTCCTACATACTCTTTATATCATCACTATTAATAATTTACTAATAAATCTTTTATTATTTATCTTCATGCAATTATGATAAGAAATATAATATACTTTAATACTATACAACACTTAACAATTACCTACCTACATACATAATAAATATATAGGTCATAGAATATAACACTTTTATAATAATAGATACAGATATAGAAACATTCATCTTGGGAGAAATAAGTTGCAAGAAACACAAATAATCATTTAATTAAGTATTTTAATTTGTATAACTTTATATAGGCTAATATTAGGTAAAGGTATTATATTATTAGGTGAATATCTTAATAATTATCAAATACATTTTTCAAATTTTTATATGTGTATATTTTATTTTAATACAAATGTATAATTACTTTGTTAGATTATCAGAAAATTATCTTTAACTCATTTATAACTGTATTGTATTATACAGACAGAAGCATAATTACAAATTGTCTACCTATTATCAGTTCTAGAATAAATGTATTATCCTACTAACCTACCTTATTACAATTGGTGACAAACATAAAATTATGCAAAAATGTTAATAAATACTCTAATTTAAAATGTATAAAAATAGAAGATATAACAATAGACGTTCTTAATAAAAAATTATACATTTTAAATAAAATGAATTAAAATATTTTTCTTAAAAATAAACTTTCTTCGATTAATTACAATATTTTTTCTTTACGTGATTATTTTCTGAAATTTTTAAATTGACTATCCAAGTTTATACATGTCATTTTTTTGTAGGTAAAAAACGTTAAATTATGCACTTAAGAATAGCGATTCTGAAAACATTCCATATACCTACAAATGACACAAATTTAAAGAAAACCGTTTTCGAGAGGTACCTATGTTTCTTTAAAATATAACAATAAATAATAACCTTATTTTTCCTCATACATTAATGTAAAATGTAAATAAACTACTGGGTTACCAGCAGCTCCATAGATAATAGTAGACAAATTCCAAACAAAATGGCGACTGTGTTGACATTGATTATAGCAAAATAATAATATATAATATTATTCCTGTCATTAAAAAATACAATAAATAATAATAATGTATTTTAAGATATTGTCGTTATCGCTTCTAAATTATAAACACATATGCGCGCGCTCGAATATATAATAATAATGGATTATGATATACAATGGGTAGTTTTTGTGTATAATAGTTATTGTACATAATATGTTATCGCTCTTTCGGGTTGGACAAAAAATTAATAAAAAAAAAAAAATGATAATAAAGAATGCGAATTGTTCGGGATATATTACGACAGAACACGTATAAACGTTTGCCAAAAAGATGCCCAAATTAAGACACAATGGTCATTATAGTATATTTAAAATGTGATAAACGTGAAATACATTTTTAGAATAACTGCCTTACCTCGTTCCGGTGCTGTTTGTGTTGGCGCGACTTTTTCTCTTCGTGTTCATCCTGCCGTCGTCGTTTCGGCCGGAAAAGGCGCAGTTCTTCGTGGGGACCGGAATTTTGAATAATTTCTAACACGGAACAAAAGATAATACGTTTGGACGCGGCCTTTTTTGTGATTTTATTATTTTCGTTTTTTGTATAGTATATTATACGATAGGTCGTTGCAATTCAATTCCGGTTCGACGATGTGTACGAACGTTGACACAAAATATCGAATCAATTGAGTTTCTAGAGCTGATGAATCGTTGAATGACGACCACGACGACGGACGAACGGACGGACTGCCGGCAAGAAACGCAATAGTTTAATTATAATAAATTTATAATATAAAATATATTTTTTTATATGCGCATGTATATATATTATATATATATAAAAAATAAAAAGGGGACGAACGATTATTTATACTATTATTATTATTATTATTATTATTATATATACGAACGCCCTAGTCAGTAGGCTAACGACACGCGCTGACGTAATCGATCAAGTTCACTGCACTCGGTGTACGTTTCTCGTATCCTTCTAGTTAAGTGTGCGCGACGGTGGCTGGCTGGCAGGCTGGACTGGGCCGCCTTTCGGTTACAGAACACCGGGAGAAGGACACGAATTTCACAGCAGACACAGCATAGTCGCAAAAAAATTTAAAAATTATTGGTATTTATTACTAGTAACTAGGTATACACCATACACGTAAGTGTGCACACGCGCACACATATAAAATATATGTATAAATAAACGGAACGCGCGTCGGCGAACAACACTATTATTATTTAGTTTGAAGAAATTTCGCGGGTCGGACAAGGCAAATGCAATGAAAACGAGAAAAAAAAAATTGTTTCGTATGTCTTACGCGAACACACACTAATAAAAATATTACGAGTATGCGCGAACATCCATCCGCGGTTGGACTGATGGAGTGACGGTGTGCGGAAAAGCGGTGGCAAAGTGGGAACGGTACGTTTGTCGGATCAACCAACAAAAACATTGAACCATGGAAACGCGAATCACTCATGGAAGAATCAACCGAAACATATGACTACACGATTCCCGCCAAACGGTTCCCAGAAAAATAAAAACAATAAAGGGCTTTGTAGCAACAAAGATGATAAACAAGATCTGTAACACAGTAGCGTACGCAAGATTTTAACGATCATTTATAGTATTTCATTTTAGTAACGACACTAAACATAAATATGGTTATTTTGATAATAATTCTAATGACCATAATAATTCCTATTTCCTATCTTTTCATATCTTGTGAATATAGTTCATAGTTAAAAACTTAAAAAACTAATATAATATGAGAAATATTAATAATAATAAAATAAATCATAGATTTTGTTGCCAATCTTAAATAAAATTTTGATGAAGGAAGAAATTTCTGGAAAGGTTCCACTGCATGAACCCTTCCACTGCATACACCACTAGTGTAACAATAATATTGTAATGGCATTTGATTTATAACACTGATATAATTATTAAAATGTTGTTTTCATTGCAAATACGTTTTTTTACAAAATTGTAATTCATAAATCGATATATTATGTCATATTGTCATTATGATAAATAATAAGAAAACAGAATGAATAATATAAAACATGGCTATGATATAGAATATTGCATAGTTAATAAAATTTGTTATCACATACAGTAAATAACATTAATTATAAACATGATAACATATTAATATAATATTATAACTTATAAAATTACATAATAATTTGTAACAAAATAACAATTAAATAATTAAATAATGGCAAATCAAACAATGTATGCATGAGTAACAAATAGATAATTAATAACATTGAGAATATTGTATTGCTTAAAAATATGACTATATAATAACATACAATAATAATATGGTAGTAATAAGATAAATAGAAAAATATATTTCACATTTCTCCCGAATAGGATATACTACTTATAAAAAATAATTACTATGAATGAATAATAATTAAAAATAACATGAATTCTTTCAATTTTTCTTAGGTTCTAATGGATTGACAGCAACACTCTCAGCAGCGAGTTTTACATATCCATCAGTATTAGTACGATTATGTTGCTGATTTAATTTATCTTAAAAACAAACAATAATAGTTCTATCAGTTATAATTAATTAAAAAGGTTTATTTTTATTTTATATTTAAAATAACATAATACATACTACATATTTAATTTATACTAACCAATAGGTGTTTTGGAAATTAAATTACTTGTCGAAGAATTGCTGAATAAATCATCATCACTTTCATCGCCAAATATTGATATTGACTTTATAGATTTATTTTTGTTAAATGTCTGCTTAAATTCAAATTCATCATCGCTATCAAATATATTAGATGATGTTTTATTTACTTTATCTCGTCTTGGAGAAAATATATCATCATCATCTCCATCATCGAATAAAGAATTTGATTTATTAAGTATTTTTGTATTTTGAGTAATAAATTTGGAATTTTTTTTTTCTAATTTGTTAACATCTAATGCTATAACTTTTTTATCACATATTGGTGAAATATCTGTATGTTTTTCAAAAATTAATTCTTCTTCATTTTTTGCTTCAATATCTGGTTGTTTTTCATTTATTTGTTCAATTTCTATATTGTGTTTATGAACCAATACAATTTCTGGTACTTTCTCATTAACGGATTTAGATTCTAATTTTTCATCTAATACGTATTCTTTTTTGTAACTATTTTTACTGTTTGTTTCTTCTTGAATTGACTCAAATGAATCTGAATCTGAATCAAATATATCCAAAAATTTTTTTTTTATTTCTTCATTTGTTTCCGGTTTTTTATTACTTTCATACATTTTATCATCATTGATTCCAGGAAAGTTATTATCAAATGGTGTTTGAATTTCCTTTTCATTATTTTCATCATTTATCAATATTGGACTAGCTTGATAATCAACTAAATCAGATGTTGAACAAGATAAACGAGAATTTTCTTGAATATTAGATTCATGTCCGATATCTATAGATGACACTCGAGCAGCAGCAATTCTAGCTTTTCGACTTTGTGGCCGTCGTTTTACTTGAATTTTAGGTCTTTCCTAGAATAAATTATAAAATAATATAATTCTATTTAAATCAAGTTTAGAAAAAAAAACATAATTCAGTACTATTTAGAAAATCATAAAAATATTATTTACTTTTTCAATACTAAAAAGTTTTGTTCCACTAGTTGGTAAATCACCATTGTTTTCATCTAGTGAAGCTGACCGAGGAATATCTGGTTTTTTCACTAGACTTTTAGAATTGGGAAGTAAACCAGCAATATTTATAAAATTACCTGCATTTTTATTTAATTTTCCTGTAAAATAATTTGATATAATCAATTTATTAAATAAAATAAATATACACTAGTTAAATAATAAATAAAACATAATACTAGTACATAGTAATACAATTTTTATAGTAGGGACATATTTTGTTGAAATATTAGAATAAATTATTTTATACTTTATTCAAAAGAATATTCAAATGCATATTTTTAGAAAATAATAAAAACATTTATTTTTGCACTCATGAAAAAATAAAAATGAATAAGAATATCTGAAATTATTAATAATAATACCTGGAAGTTTTTTTGGTGTTTCAATATTTGAATTTGAAGAACTGAAAGAAGAGCCATCTAAAGAATCGTCTGACAATGGGTTAATCAATTTAGTTTTAATTTTAGAGTCCTCAATTGTAATGTTTGAATTATGGGATAGTTCTTGTCGATCAATTTTTGAAAATATAGATTGAATTTTAATTTTTTCAGAATTAGCCAACATTTCATTTTTGGTTATATTTCTTTCTTTTTCCTCGACTAAATTTTCATTCATATTATTGAATACATTTTCATTTTTTGTATCCATTTGTGAATTTAAAAATTCTTCAGAGGATGTACTCATTTTTTTAATATTTTTATCAATATTTTGTTCATTAGATATATTCATAGAGCAATCAGAAACATTATTGAAAGACAAATAATCATCATCTTCATCATCAGACAATAAGCTAAGATTAGTATTTCCAGAAGCTTGTATCTTATCTATATTTTCTAATGATTCTTTTTTAACAATTATGGCACAATTATCATTTGATTTTGGTTCCATAGTTTTAATTTCTTTATAATTAGTTTGTTTATTATTTATTGTAGATATCAAATTATTATTTGATTTATTAGTGCTAAATATATCATCATCAGAAGAAGAATAAAATATTTCCTTTTTTGAATCAGTTTTAAATTTGTTGTTTGTATTCTGTGTTACATTAATTGAATCGGAAATGATTTGATCATTTTTAATGTAATTTGTTTTTACATTAAACAATGTATCATCATCAAAATCATCTTCATCTGATGAAAACAAATTATCAAACTTTTTTGTATGTTGGAATTCTATATTTTTTTTATTACTTTGTACTATAGTGCTATTTTTACTCTGGAGGCTTTCTGTAATATTTATAGTATTATTATTTGATAAATAATCAGTCTTAATAATTGTATTATCAGCTTTTTCAGTAGACTCCTCTGCATTACTTTTTACTTCATCAATAATTTCCTTATCTAATATTTGTTCATCTTTAATAGATGATTTTGATTTTATTTCATTCTTTTTTAGACCCGATTCACTTAATACATTATGTACTGGTAATGAAAATAATGTAGATTCCTGTTTTTTTACTATTTTTTTATTATTTGAATTAGTACTAAATAAATCATCTTCAGATGAAGAATCTAAATTGTTGGTTGAATCATTATTAATAGTTGAATGAGGAACTTTTTTCATTGTAGTCGATTTTAAACTTGTAAATTCTTCATCTGAATCAGACTCTGAAAATATAGGTCTAGATAATTTATTATCCATAATTGGATTTTCTTTTTGTTTAGAAATGTCTGGTTTTGTCGCTGGAATAATATTTGATGTTTTTTCAACAAATAAATCCTCATCATCTGAATCCTGTTCAAAGAATGAACGGGTTTTAGTTGGTTTCGGTTCTTTTTTAAAATCTAAATCTTTTTGAGTAGAGGTAACTTGTTTGGAATTACCAAAAAGTTGATTTTTTGTGCTAAAATCGTTATTAATAGTTTTATAATTACTGTCTTGTATTGCATCAGCTAAATTTCTACTTATCTGAGATATTGTTGTTTGCCTAAAGAATAAATGTAAAATAAGTTAATTAATAATAAGTAATTATAAATTACTAATATTTAAACACTTATTTATTTTAGACTTATGTACATAAGATAAGAACCACAAACAATTTTTATAAATAAATATTGAATATTTAAAAGATTAAGTTTGTTACTTATTAATTATTATTTTATATTATTAAATAATAAATATTAATTACTTTATTTTTTGAGCAGAATCAACAATGTGTGGTTTTGTATTAGCTCCACCAAGAATATTAACAGCTCCTTTTGGTAACTAGCAAATACACAGTTTATTATTATTAAATGATAAATTATAATACTCAATAAATTAATTTCTTTAGTACAACTTACTTTTATTATTGGTGATTCTACATTTATATTATCTATAATGTAATAATTTTAAATAAAAATGAATTATCAATCAGTTAATATAAATTATATCATTAAAATATATTATATAAAATAAATTACCCTTTTGGAACCGTTTACGTAGCTCATCATTTAATGATTGCTGTACACTATGTTCTTCATTTTTTTCTTGTACATTATACTTTAAATTTTGCTGCGGTAATTCATCTGAACATATTGGTAAAGGTGGCTGATTTGAAAAATTATCATCATCATCATCATCATCCCATAAGTTTTTTTCATCATATATATTACTATTACCATTACCAAATATATTATATTCATTGTCTAAATCATCGTCATTGTTATCATTAAGTAGAGGAGGTGGACTAAATAAATCATCTATAAAACAATTTGATTATAAGTTAGTTATATAATATAGAGCACATATAAATTTCTACAACACATAAATAACTAGAAGATATTTATACTATGTAAAAGTAATAATGTAAAAAAAAATATATTCAATAAATTTAATCTAAATTTATCACAATTTTATTCGTCCAATTCAAATTCTATACACAAAAATGTATTTTTAAATTTAAATTTTATTTAGATTAATAAGAAATTAGTTTAACATAATGATATTACGTCGTTTTAGAAAGAAAATAATGCTTGTAGTATACAAATTTATAAAAAAATTTAAGTAGAATACAATTTTAAATTAGAATTTTATGAACTTAAGTAATTTTTATTAATTTTTGATAGTTAATAAACAATACTTTAAAAAATTCAAACATTAGTTACATTTTTTACTATTGGATGTTGTATATGTACTAATCATACAAATTTGAATATATTTTTTGTAAGCTATGATATTGTCACATACACATATATAAGATGTACCTTCAGTATTCTCTGGATATGGGGGATCATTTTTATCATTTTTAGGTTTAAGTTGTTTTGGTTGAAATATATTGCTATATGTATCATTAGTAAGATGATTAGATTCATGTATCAATTTTGATTCACTGATAGAATGAAAGTCTTCTTCAGGTACATCATTGCTAGATAATGATTCCTAAATAAAAAACAATTTTAAATATCATTTAGTAGAAAACTATGCACATATTTGTACATAGTACATAATGTATATAGTATAAATATATGATAAAATAATTTACTTTAATTTACCTCATTTTTAAATACATTTGGGGGTTCTTGAACGTCAGAATCTGAATCTGAAGACATGGTGTTATTTACAATAATCTCACATTGCGTGTTACCACTTAATGAAGGGAGATTTAATTTCTTATAAAATGTCCGTGGCCTTAAAACAGTTTCTTCATGTCTGCAATTTATTAATTTATAAACATTAAATATTATAAACACAATGTCATTAATTTCTGATGTTCTTACTTTAGTTCATCATCATCATCAGAGTCACTAACCACAACAGTAATTTTCTCAAAATGTAAATCAATAGCTTTAAAACTGTATTTTAGAGATTCTTTTAAATTATTTACTAGTAAATCAGCATTATCAACTTTATTTTTTACAACAGGTTTCTATATCAAAGTAATAAAATAATTATATAAATTAATAATTAAAATATAAATTGTATTTACTTCAACTATTGTTTGCACTGTCTCATCTTCTTCTTGGACTTTATTTTCTATAAATTGTTTATCAGCTAATAACTGAAATTCATTATTAATGTTTGATATTTTAACAAAAGTATTTTCTACGTTGCATATCAAATCATCCAATTCATTTAATGTACTTTTTGCACCTTGAGTTATTTTCTGAAAGTATTTAGAAATAATTGTACTTAGTATTAAGTAGATAATCAATACTACCAATAACTAATATACATTAAGAAATATTTTAATAGTCTAACAACATAATTAGCTGGATATATCACAAATGTGTATATTATATTTAGCCATTTTAGTCGTGACAGAATAACTACAAGGAATAACTGAAAAATTACTAGGATAACTAACTTTCTAATTACCTCATATGTTTAAGTAAATTGTAAATAATGGTTTTGATAAAAAAAATATATATACTATTTATCTTGAAATGTTTAAACTTTATAAAAAAATTTAATTATATATAAAATCTAAATTTCACCACAGTATGAAAATAATACATAAAACATTTAATTGATAGACTATTGAAATGCAATTGTTGTGAAATTGTTTCCAAATACTTACTTATTGTAAATAGGTACAAAATAATAGAAAATAAATAAAATATTACATTCGATAGTTGTTGAAGGTATTCTGCTAATTTAGCTTCATCTCCTTGATCCCAGTCTTTGCGCCGTTCAATGAAATCACTTAAGGTCCACACATGAGATTCCTTGGGTGGTAATTTGTCCTATTTAACGTTTGACTTATTATAAAACAACAATACAAAATGTTGAGTAATACTTACCTCCATCAGACACTACTAATGATAATATGCTGTTGTTATTATTCAAATTACAACATCAACAGAAACGTCAAAAATATTTATTATTATAACTATAACATAATTGTTCTATAATTTGTAATCAATTCGTCGTGATCGGACGATATTGAGCTACAATAATTAATAGTTATTATCAAGACGTAAATCTACTATAATATATTTTATTTTATAATTTTAATAATTAATCAGTATTCAGTTGTATACTTGTATTCCGAATTCCGAGAATGTCACACATTAAAGATGATAACATTTTACGCTGTTATCAAACATTCAAACCTAAGAGGACGACCGAATATAAAAACCGAAAGGCCACAAAAATGTTTTTATCAATTATTGTAAGTTACTATAGTTAGTAATTAGTTGTAAAATTATTTTAAAATAACATAAAGAAAGAAGCATGGATGTACAAGGTATACATAGATGTATTAAAAATGATCTAATATTACGTATTTATTCATTACAAAAAAACAAATTAATAAATAGGTTTTGTAGCCTACAAAGAATATGCGTATTAAAATATAAAATTGAAATAACGCCAATAAAAAGAAAACTTAATTAGTGTTTTTTTTTAATTTGAAAAAAAAATTGTATTAAAAAGTTTACAATATGATTTTTTTTAAGTTTTGTCATAAAATGTAAATCATTCAAATTTTATAATTAAAAAAAGGCGACATAGAAACAAAGACGGTTCTCCCTTTTTTAATACTAATGTAGTTGTACGATAATTATATATTAAATAGTTATGGAAATGTGAATATGAGTATTCACAAGCTATTTATTAGTGCGTGACATAAGGTTTATATATTTATATTTGGTTAAAGTAAAATAAGTAATTACAAGAACTTAATACAATATTGTAATTATTTTATTTATTTAGTCTGTGTCAAAATACTATAAAATCATTTATTTTTCTACCGTGAACTTAGTGTATTTATTATAAGTTTTGATACTCCAAAAGTTACATATCAATGGCTCTAGTAAACAGAAGATACATCATTGATAAGGAACAATTAAAAATGCTTAATTTATTATCATTTTAACTAATTCTGTTGATAAAAATTTAGTAGATTTATTGGTAAATTGATTATTACTTGTTGCAAATTCTAATTAAATGTTCTTTATCGTGACGTACCACTGCTATTTTCACTTGATTAATTTACATACTCTTTTAAGATTATACATTAGGTCAATAAAATCTCATCAGAGAAATACTGAATTATATGTATACAAACAATAAAATTATTTATTTATTGTTTGGTTTACCATAGAAAATAATTATTTTTTTCTAACGCATTTCATTATTTTAGCTTTTATTCTCATTTATACAATAAATTGATCGTAATTGATTCGTGTTGAATAGAATAATAAAAACAAAGCTGTTTTTTTATTTTCTATAAAAAGTAACTTCTTGGTTAAACAATATTTTACAAAAATAATATTACATTGTCCCCAAAATGTTTATCTTTTAATTTACTAATTGATATTTATATTCCAAGTTCAAGTACATCATTATTTTTTAATACAATTTTCATTAGCAATGAACAATTTTATTTTGCATATATAAGTAACAAAGAAGACTTCTCATGTGGCAGTATTTGGTCAAAATTGTTATACTTACATTTTGATTATATATCACACTAGAGTAAAAATTATTAATAAATACATAAAACAAAAGTATGCAAAAAGATATATTTTTAATTGCATCAACTGTTTAATAAAAAATAGTGAGTTATTGTTACATTACATAGTTTTACCTTATATATGACAACCAAGATTTAAATTTTAATTAACACATTTTTTTTATATCATATATAACAATAATATTATACATAGGTATCAATGTATCATTAACAATTTTAGAAAATCTACCAATAAAATTATTGTACGTAATTACAATAACAAAAAATCTGTTATAATGACATAGTATATAACCTAAACAAATAAAAATATAGAATTTAAATTAATTCAGAAACAACATAAATAATATAACAAAATAATAATAATTGTATATAATATAATAAAATGTTATATACTTAATTTATAACATTTTTATGGGAGCACTAACAGACTAGAAAAATGTAAACGTACAAGCAATAAAATAATAATAATCATAATAATTGTTCCAATATTTTTGATCTTATATATCAATATTAATTTTCTTAAATTTAATGTAACTACTAGTTAACTACTACAACCATATTTTATATTATGAATTATGGAATGAATTGTCCACAACATACAAATAAAAATGTGCAGACTGATTATGATTGGTAACTTTTTTAATGGCACAAGTAACCTCAGCGCAGTTTACATGGTCACTGCAACATTACTAAATTGTTATGGCATCTCCATTTTTATATAATATTTAGAATATAATAATAAAACTAACAAATGAAGATTGTTTAAAAAATATACCAATCGACCTCTTTCATTGATTTATATAATAAATAAGCTCAAAGATCACATCATTGTACAAACTTTTTTCAAATCAGAATCAAAATCTTGATCAAGGTCCTTAACATCGACAGGAACACGCCCAGATATATTTGGCATATACTGGTTATGACAAAGACCTTCACGCTCATAGAACAACATGTATGCCCCACTAGTGTCTATTTCACCAGTGACTTCCTAAAAAATATACAAAATATATAATAAAACAATTAATTTTATAAAATATAAATCAGAATTATAAAAAAGTTATACTAGTTAGTAGTTATAAAACTAATATAATCTTTACCTTACAACTACTGTCATTGTAACAGTACCATTTTCCGTTAGGATTACAAGCATAAGATACATAATGACCACCTCCAAGAATTCCTGAGTGACACTATTTTATGACATATAATTCTTATAAAGTATATTATAATAAATTAAATAAAAAATATATTAAATAACATACCACAATAGCATATAAGTTATACTTTAAATCTAATGGGTTTAATTCACCAATTAGCTTATGTTGATGAAAATCTTGCAAAGCTGTATCATCTATTGGTGTTCGTAAAAGTGAAGTAGATTCTAATCTTTTACGTTGTGAACCTTCCTCCAATTCTTTTAGACAACTATTTACATTTAATACACTATCATCTAAATAAATTTAAAATTTATGGAAAATGAAAAAAAAATTGAAAAATATAATAGACCTAAATATAATGCTATTATATATGTAATTTTCTTACCATTGGCCAATATCAATTTTTTTGACTCATCATTATTCAATAAATATTGTTCTCTGTTAAAAAAGAAAGTATTATTTGGTATAATGTAACTAATATAAGTTGTTTAATTCAATATTTTTAAATTCATAACTTACTTTAAATTATTAGTAGTATTTTGTAGCTCTCTATTTCTTAAAACTGTGTGTTTTGGAACTGAAGCCAAATAATCAGTTGGGTCAAAATTTTTAAAAGGGAATTTTACCACTTTATGAGATTTAACCCATTTTCCATGAAGGTATTGAAATCGTTTAAGGTGAACAATCTAAAATATTATTTTTATATTACCTATATTATTATGATACATTGCTTAAATTGAAAAGCTTGGTAAAACTCACTAAAATTGGAGGTAACCTCCAAATTTGTAATTTTTTAGATGCTAGTTGGTGATCTTGACATGTAGAACAATAATACTTTTCGGCTTCACTGAGATGTTCTTCTTTAGTGAATGCTGCAAGACATGATTCAAGACTAATTGGTTCTGTGTGTGAACACTGAGACTCTCCAACACATTCATGTTCCTTTAAAATATAAAATAGTTATAATAAATGTTAGAATTAAAATATTTAAAAAAACTTACTGATTCCTGAGAGGTTTGGTATCGTAAATGCAGAGCTGTTGGGTCCCAGTCTATAGCAATATGATTTGCAGAAAAATTAAAATCAGTATCACAACATAATATTGTACACCCTCGACAAAATCTATACCAAGGACACCAAGCACAAAGTGTTCCTTCTCTATTAATAGCTTTCAAAACAAAAGGAAATTCATAGCCTAAGCTATCATCGCTAAAATAATTAAAAATAAATTCTACAATAATTTTACTTAAATAATAATTGTTTAAAATTAATTTTAATAGTTAATTCATAGTGATCAAAATGTTGTGTTACAGAAATAGTAGAAATTAGATACATTTTAAATATTATCTCAATTATTTTTATAGCACTAATCAATTCTGACAATCTATATATTATAATTATATAATATAATTACCAGTCCATAGCATGGTTGGGTACAGTGGATTCTGATGGTGGCAATGGCGATACCAACCTAGCTACTTGTAGCCATACTGCTTGATAAAGATCTTGATTTGTAGTAGATTCATTACAAGGTAATATTATTGGTAATCCAAAAATGCTAGGTTTACTTTTATGGGCAGATATAAAATATACATCTTGTCGTGTCTAAAAAGTATTAATAACATTGCATATTTAAATAATGCATATACTATAAATGTTAAGGTGGACTATACAAGAAATTATAATTTTTTTTCTTATATTATTAAGAAATTTATTGATTTTATTAATATAAATATTTATATACTTCTAAAGTAATATTATTTACATTTTAATTTTAAATAGAAATTTTTACGGTTATATTATTATATTATATTTTTAATTTCTATTAAGAAATCAATTTGCTAATAAAATTATATTATAATTTGATTATTAGGCAGCTCTCTCACCGCGCGACGTGACAGAACTAGCAATTATTATATCACTGTTTGTTTTTCCAATATGTATAAATAGGACTTCCCCCATACATGCAGTGAAACTATTATCGCAATGATTAGAATTGCACGCAACTGTATATGATCAGTTTCATTGAAACCTTTGTGTTCGACTGTTGTCATAAAACATGGCTAATAAAAATCACAATAATGTGACCCGAAATTCGTCATATACGATTACTAGCAGTCGTCCGTCGCATCCCACTAGTGGGAGAGCTGTCTTAGCTGTAATAATTTTAATATTTTATTTTAAATTTATTATTAGTTGTAATAATTTAATTATTCTCGACCATTAATAATAATTATAATAATTAATAATTACCATTTTCCTATGTAAGGCTATAACATAATTTGGATTTTGATGAATTGTTTCACCACTATCTGTTAAACTAAAACTACTAGCACTACAATTCCCACTATCTGCCATTGTGGTTTGAATGGGTTCTTCTAAATTAATATCTGTGTCCATTTGAGATCCACCAATATTCTAAAAATAAATAATACATAAATACAACAAGTTGAACATTTAATAATCTAATAAATATTATATAACAAATAAATTACATCTGAATTATCAGTCGTAGATATGTCTTCATTTAAACTACTAGTACGATTACCAATTGACTGCACTAAGAAAAAAAAAATTTATAAGTATTATTTATAAACAATAATATCACAGACTGGAATTAATTGTTTATACTTATTAAGCTCATTAAAGTTATATAAACTTCTATCAACTTCAGAATATAATTTGTTTATATTATAATTTTTTTTTTTTCATCTTTATAAATCATAATAAAGATCAAATATTTCAAAAATAAAATAATTTTTAATGTGATTTAAACATATTTGTCTTATACAAACGCTCAAAATAAATAATTATAAATTCTTAAAAACTTACAAAGTATATTTCCAGGTCTAACAGTTCGCTGTATGGTTGTAAATGTTTGTGCAGCGTCTCTTTGAGTACCAGATTTAGTTGAAGAAATAGACAAACGTTCTTCATCACCAGATACTTCTGAACCTGGTCCAACAGATGTAGGTGGCGGTAACTCATATGCATACAATAGACTTCCTGGTTTTACTCTTTGTTCATCAACAATGATATTCTAAATAAATATATAAATATATATAATATATGCATATTTTAAATAAACAATTATATTAATGTTAAATATATTAGCTCTAACTTTAATTTGTGCTCCAATTATTTCTGCAAGTTTTAAATTATTAGCAGATATTCCACTCAATGAAGAAAGTTTTGATTTAACAACAGAATGTTTGTCATCAGCATTCATTCTTAGACCATACTTCACAGGAACCGTGCCATCCAATTTAATAACTAATATTTAAATAATAACATTAATAATGTTCTCAACACTGCCGAGATGCTTATATTTTAAATAAATTATTAGTCAAGAGGCAAACCCAGGGAAGAAGTAAAACCCCTTCTGAAATTTCGAGAAGAAATACAATACTCATAAAGATAGAGAACTATTTTAATTTATAATATATATTATTATTATTCATAACTTTGCCCTAAACTTAAGTATATAGTGTGTAAAATATAATATATTTACCGATTACTTGAAGACAAACATATGATTCCATTGGCAAAGGCAATGATAAATAATTAAATGGGTCAAATCTAACAGATTCGTGACCACATTCTTTACAAGTAACTTTAGATTTCAATTGTCCGTGAAATAAATCTACAATAATTGATTTATTTCGAACAATATGATTTTCCCATGCCTAAAAAATATTTATTGACTTGTATAGTAGTTATATAATAACTAATAAAATAACAATATAAAACAAACAAAATTAATTAGCCAAACCTCTTCCGCAACAGTGACATCAGGTCTACCTTCACTATCTGTTAATTCAGAATATGGTTTTCCATGTACGCGATTAAGATCTTCATGTAAACCATCCAATAAAAAAGCAAGTAATTCTTGAGAATCGTGTTGTTGAAAACCATTAAAACGTGGTGCATACTTTCCAATTGTCCACTAAAAACAAAATCAATTATTAATATTTTTAATAATGAAAGACATATAGTATTTACTCTTAATTTAAGTGGTGCTATAGTTTTAGCTGTTCCTCTCCAAATTTCATGAATTAGATCACCATAACGCTTAGCTATACATCCTTTCATTCCTAATGGATTATTTCTAAAAAATTAAGATAATTATTATTAATTTTAATTAAATCTACATCAGAAAATACATACCGATTAAGCTCATAGAGATGCATATCATTAATAAAATATTGGGTAAGAAGTCTAGTATTGCTTACACATTGTAAGGCAGAATTCATAAAACAAGTATTACCTAAATTATTTAAACCTGTAGCTCCTTTTTCAGCAGGCACTAAAATAAATATACCAAATAATAACAAATTACAATTTAATTGATACTGAAATATCATGACAGTAAAAATAATCCAATATATAATATAATATATTTTACTTACATTGTTTACATTTATCACCAGAATTAACAGAAAGAGAACCAATTTCTTCAGGCCATGTTAAATCTTTATTTCTTATTTCAATAATTATTTGATCTTCATCACACACACCAAGTTCTTCTAGAGTTTGATCTTCATCTTCAATCAATACCATATTATTCTACAATATAAATATAATAAATATATATTAATTAATTATATTTTATTTAAATTCAAAATTTCAAACCTCATCGTGAAAATGCCAAAGTCGCATGTCTTCTGCTTTTAATTTCAGTCTAACGCAAAGAAAATCATACACATGTTTAACAGTTGATAACTTACTAAACGATGCAGTGTATGCAAGGAATCGCCGTGGTGTAGAGTTTACTAGATTCGATACATAATTATAACCAGTCGAACCTTTATAAAATCATAAATATATTTTAAATTATTAACAAAATAAAGAAAAACAAATTTACTATAAATTAAGTTACTTAATGATGCACCATATCCTCCAACTAATCCTGACCAAGACCCTGTATTAGGTGTAGGTGTTCTAGTCACATTAGAATTAGGTCCTGTACCATTACTTAAAGTACCATTATGATGTTTTAATAATTTTAGATTTAATGGATAAAGTTCTAACTCAGTTTCACTTGAACCTTGATTAGATTGAATTACCTATAAAATTAAATATACTGTATAATACTTGATAAGTTATTACAAATTACAACAAACGTATTAGTAAATTCTTTATTCAATATAAAGCATACTCCTTGAATTAATTAATTTTTCTAGATTCTGCATTTAATAAAATTTATACCCCCTTCAAACACTGATTTTAATTATCATGTTCTTGGTCACAATCTACCTATTCTTATCTAATCGTTAATTAAATTATTGATATTAAGCATGTTTTCGCAAAGGCACTGAAAGGCAACTGTTTACTAAAATGTTTGCTCTTATTACTAAACACCTTCACCAACAGTTTTGTATTTCTGTTACCTCTTATTATAAAAATGATAATACAAAATATATTGTATTGTACACTACTAATGTCGTAGTGTCGTGAAATAAAATAGATATTTTAATATGTGATTAGGATTTAAATTTATATTATCAGTTTTCACTCATTTAAACGATGCATAAACTTGTTATCTAAACTTATGCGTATCAGTAAACAGTCTGTAAACATTTTGCTTTCCGTATCTGTCACGAAAACACATTTATAGTTAAATATGATACTATATTAATTAAATCAATTATCAAATTGATTGTTGAATTACAGAAGCTTTAATTATATGTAATTCATTATAATTAAATTTAGAAAATTAAACTGAGAATTATAAATTTAGCACACTTTTCTTACTTGCCATTTTCATAAAATAACTAATAAGAATTGCCTTGAAAAATTGATGATACAAATTTAAATTAATAATTTACCTGTCTAGGAAGGGCAGGTGAACCTCTGTACCATTGTACAAGTGCTTTCCACAATGAGCTAGGAACTAACTGAAAATCTCTACCGCATTGAAGCATATTTCGTTTTAGTTGACCTCCTTCGCCTGTCAAAGATGTTACTTTTGTGGTTGGTACAGACACAAGTCCAGAATTGTTAATGGGCCCAGGTTTACTAAGACTAATTTTTCTACTCAGAATTGGAGATTGTGTTGGACTAAAATAATTTATGATGATAAACAAATAAATAAACTCTTAAATTAAATTGAAACATTTATTACTTACGATTCTTGCAAAGATGAATAAGAAGTGATTGATCCAACTCTTCTATGACCACCAGTACTAGGATCTAAAGAGGTTATTCCAGTGACAACCACCTGTTATTATATGAAACAATTTTAGCTATACATGACTTATCTATTTTTTACAACAATTTTATACATACGGAAGAGTTATCAAGAGCAATACTGTTTTCTAAAGATGATTGAGATTTCTTTGATGTAAGTTTTAAACTTGAGTTTTTAGAAAATGAACTAGTACTTTCAAAAGAACAGTAACTAGACATTTCACAACCATTCTAAACCAATAATAATAATTAATTATATAAAATGTAATGAATATTTATGTATTAAATCAGTATTACCTTGGTAGTATTTGAAACATAATCATTCCAATTTCTCCACCAATCCATTGATATTAAATACCACAATTGACCAACTGCTAGACCTCTACGTTCTTCACGTTCTAACCAGCCTTTTACTATTTCTCCCTCCTCAGCATGTGAAATAGGTCTTAAACCAAACACTATATGGCAAACCTAATTTAAATCATAGTTATTTTTAACTATTATATTTATACTTGTTAATACCTATTCCAAACATATATAAATAAATTATTTCTTTTATAAAAACAATTATTTACTTGAAAAATTAAGTTTAGAAAATCCATTGGTAACGAATTATGAACAGTCCACATCAAATATTCTCCAATTACAAGACCTCTATCAGTAGAACGTTTAATCAAATCAGATACAATAATTTCTTTTACTAAAAAATAAGAAAATTGCAATAATATAGCAAAGAAAATGGAATATTGATATTACCTGACTCATCAGTAACTTCTTTATTCTGAGTGGCTACATTATCTTCACATATAAAAAGCATAACATCAACCATTTTAGAAATTTCATCTTTCGATAAATAACCATCCTGATCAGTATCAAATACTTTAAAACAAACTAAATTTGGAAAAAAATAAATACGATTTTAATAACAAAATTTAGACACAGTAAAATTTAAACTATAAAATTTAAATTACTTACATTTTTGTCTTTCTGTTAAAGGTCCTCTGCAAGCAGCTGATATACCACAAGCCATTTCTTTGAAATCTATATGCCCATCCATATTCTCATCAAAAGCAACAAACAAGCCAGAACAAACATTCAATGGCATTGGAGGACTTATTAATGGAATTAATGTTTTTAAATCTAATTTTCCAGAAGATGATTCGGCTTTTAATGACCAATAACATTTTTCTAATTCAATGATATCTGTTTCTTCCACTAAAATTTAAATTTGTTGAATTAGTAGTAAACCATCTTTTTTTTCTTTTTAGTTAGTAACTTTATCAATACAGCTTACTTTTAAGGAATATATTGCTATTTTTTTTATAATAAACTACTATTATATAAAAATTTTATTTACTTTTTGTTACTGCATTTATCTTATCTATTTATTTATATTTAATTTATTAATAATAAAAAAGAAACAATGTTCAACATAAATAATAAATTCAAATATGTATACATTTATAATATAGAATTAGCAAAAATATTTTTAAAATATAACTATAAAACTTTAGTTCATGAAATAATACATTTTTAAATTAAATTAAACGATGTTAATCCATGTTACACAAGAAAACATAACGTAAATGCAACTTATTTTATATCTACTAGTGGGATCCCAACCAAAACAACAAATCATATTTTGAAGAATAAGGAAAAACATTAAAATTCATTAAAATTGAAATATTTTGTTTTAATAATACAAATATGATGTAATAATAAATTATGAGCAAAATATAATAATTATTTTCATTTATATGATGATTAGAAATTCATGTTACAATAATGATGGGAATTACATATGTTTTCAATGTGATCTCCATTATTTTTATTAGGTAATACTTTGATTACCCTAAATATTTAATTTAAAGATTGTTTATTAATATAATATATTCTCATTTAAATTTGTATCACTTATCTTTAATTAATGATGATAATAAATAGTATTAAATAATAAATATTAAAATTATAATTTTTTTAATTAATTTTGTCATTAACATATTAATATGAAATAAATTAATAAAAATCATAGACGTAACTAGGGTTTTTTAGTAAGAAGGATTTAAGTCTAATATACATAATTTGTAATAATCATACATATAAAAGCTAAAAACAGCAAAATACTTTAAGTAGGGCTAAAAATGGTTTAAATAATAAAATAATAGCCTTCTTAGTTACATTCATAATACAAGTTCATTAAATTGTTTAATAATCATAATATTAATTAATGATAAATTTAGTACTTACAATGAGTTACTCCAGCAAGGGTTTGATAGAATGTGGGCATTTCTAATTCATTGCTAAGAGAGACAGAACATGGTTTAGTTAATAGCCATCGACTTAAAGATGTAGCATCAGGATGTCGAGTCAACCAGGTTCTGAATTCATCATAATTAACATGGTCTTGCTAAAAATAAATACAAAAAAAAATATAAATTAAAAATACATAAAAAGTAAGTAGAACTTAAGTAAGAGAACTTACTTCTGAAAATAAAAATTGAACATGTTCTGGTACAAAAACACAATCTGACACTTGAATGAGTCTTTGAAATTCTTCTCGTAAAATAACATTTTCACTTTCATTGGCATATAAATTAAATAAAACTGAAAACATTTACGTATAATATGTTTACAAACTATCAAATAGAAATATTACTATAATTATATAACTCACATTTGTATTTTTCTTCATTAGTACCTAAAGTCAAAAGTACTAATCCACATACTAAATCTTTGAAAATAATTCCTTTTGATGTACCACCACAGGCTGAATATATATACTAAAAAAAATTGATATTTATTTTATTATAAAATACTAATGACCCTCTAAATTTGAAAACGTACATCAGCAATAGACAATGGAACTCCGTCACCAAGAACTTCTTTAATAAATGAATGTTTTGAAATTGCTCCATTCAATGGCAACAGTCTTTTAAACGCTTCTCTCAGTCTCTTTAGTTCTGAATCACTGACTAATATGGAGAAATAGTATTAAAATTAATAATCATGTATAGTAGACAAAATTAACTGTAACGCCGATCAATGTAATATAAACATCATACTTCTTTTAACTGCATCCTCATAGGTTATGCAGCTGGGTTTCGAATCTTTAGCTCCCATGTTGTAAGGTCGTCGACCGGTCTAACTACATAACACCGACCAATTTTTTGGGGCAAACACCATTACAACCAAAATTTTTATTTACAACTTTAATAGTGCACCAAGTTTGAAAATAATGATTTCAATATTGCAACGAACGGAACTGATAACAAAAAACAAAATGCCATAAATTATCCGCCATTTTATTAAAAATGATAAAAAACAAATGAGTATAGATATATTTTTCAAAATTAAATAAATTTAATATTTATACATAATATTATATTGTGTTATAGCGAACAAGTGATATTATTATTATTCTTGAATACATTTACTAATACAAACATAATAATATGACGTAGAAAATCGCACAGTTACAACGTCGTCGAGATGGGGGGAAACAGGAACGACATCGATTTAAACTACGGAACAACCGCGTTATTATAAATCAATTAAAATAAAATATATTATTATTATGTTACGACAGACGGCGACACACGAGTGCGTGACGACGGGACCGTGCGCAAACGGACATGTCGGAAAATTAATAACGACCGTACATATTAGTATTTTGCAATAGCAACGAGGGTGAAATTGTAAACATTTAAATGCCAAATGGTAAAAGCTGCTGTATTTCTGTAATCCTTGTATAGAAATAATACATTATACAAGTTACGACTACTTGGTAAATAGATAACAACATTTCAGTAGTCTCAACAGTTTCATGGCCAAATAATGAGACATGCTCGCGAGATAAACCCACGTCGTGTATTGGTCGGTGGGACGGGGAAGAAGATAAATATAAAAATCATGGAGGAAACGATAAACCATCAATGTGCGATAGTCGACGAGTAAGTTTTTTACGCCGTATTCTTCACCACCGACTGCAGTTATGTAATGAAAATTTCAATGTTAAATTAAAATTTATAATCAAACAAAAAATTATGATATAGTTTACATCAGGGGTACCCAAACGTCGATCGCAGACGATGTCAATGTCAAAATCGATGTTCCATTGTTCAAATTAATATTTATAAATTTAGTATAGTAGATGAATGATAATATTATAAATACTCATAATTAAAACATTTTTTTTTTTATATAACGTAAATGCTTAAAATATATTCATTGTAGATCTTATCCAAAACAATTTGGTCACTTCTTGTAAAAGTATATTAATTGTTCTCTCTCTCTCACGTTATTCTTATTTGTGTGTGTTTTACTTCTGACTTCTGCGTATATAATAAACTCCAATAGCAAGAAATTACAATTATAAATTTACAACTATTATCATCATAATATCATATTCATATTCATATTATACTTGTATAATAGTCGTAGATATTGTCTGTTGACTATTATTAAAAATTATTATTATTATTATTATTATTAGGTATATATTATACACTAATGTCCAATATTAATCAACGACGATGACGATCGTTGAGGAACATCGAACATTCAAGTTCTAATATATATCATATTATAAGATCGGTTTATATAATTAATTAAGTATAGGTTATACTTATTATATGTTAAGAGACTTGGTGGAGCCTATCCGGCATAAAATATATAAATATATATACGACCTTTCCGTTCATAACAATTATTTTTCCCATCCACCATAACGTCATCACGAAGACCATAGTCAGTGTCAGACTAGCCCAGGCGGCCTCTGAGGCCCTCTTCTTTGTCTTTAGATTCTGAACGAAGCGAGGAATGTATTGGTCTTACAAAGAATTTTTTTTTTTATGATGTATGAAAACATTTTTTTGGGTAGAAATAATGGTCTGATTACCACAAATAAGGTTCATCTAGTTGGTACTTTATTGTGCTCATTTTTCAAATTCCTCAAAAGTATTTCCTCGTGACAAGAAAAACTATCAAAAATAACAAAAAACGGTAAAATTCACGGAAATCATAATTTTGACAAAATTGATTTTAGATTTTCATGAAAACTAATGCAATTTTAAATCTAGGGACTTGTAATTTTTTTTTTTTTGAGTATTCTCATATAGGTAGTTTACACACGTGATAAATTTGGAACGAATTATCAGTATAATTATAATATATTGTATTAAATTGAGTTTCGCTCAGAATCGTATTTTCTAATGCAAAATCATTGCATTCAAATCTTAATTATAATAAATCAATAATTTCTCCGAGGACCAAAGGAACGAAAAACGTCCAATAAATCGACCATCCCACTTTTTTGTGTATTAAATACTCTATTATAATATATTAATTTTATAATATTCTAAAAATGTAATTTTAAAGAGAGGATTCAAATTTCAGGAGGCCCTTTAGGGCCCAGGACGACACTGATCATAGTATAATATAAAATTATAGTGAATACTTTATACGATACACTATACAAAGCGCATCACCCATATGGTGGACCAAAGGGGCCAATGGTCCCCCTTACAATTTTTATATAGTTTTTGACATTTGTTTATAGCATTGTACTGTGTACAATTTATGTAATTGTATAAAAATTATTTAAATATATATAAATTTTTGTTGAAAAAAATGTATAGTATATTGTTCTACAACCTGTTACAATTAGTAACAAGATATCGAATATATAATAAATAAGTACCTATATCATTATGTTCTTCAAATAATTATGATCTTGCCCCGGGTGGGATTTTATCCTGTTGGCCTGTGGGTGCGCTTGTGGGTAATCACTAACCATATAATCCTTCAGCAGAATAATATCATAATAGAGAATAGACTCATAGCAGTGGCGATGGCGTTCACAGGAATTTTTAATAGAAGAGAATTTTTATTTTTTGAAAAGTGAGCTGTGAGGACACACTTTTATAACAGAAGATTATAAAACATAATCCGTGATAAAGAAAAATGAATTATTGTAAGATTTGAAAAATGATAATAACCTGAACTATTTTTTAAACTTTTTCTTTTATTGACATTTATTTACAAAAAAAAAGGTCAAATTGGATCAATCCCCCCTCCCCTGCGAAAACGCAAATATGACTCATTGTAGAGGTTAGTATGTTAAATGTTAAACGTCTTTTATGTACCTGATACATAAATTGTTATACAAACATATACATAAAAAGTAATGTATTTTTATTTTACCATGATCGATTTATAATAAAAAGTACATAGACAGTAATAATTTATAGGGCACTTGTCATTAATAGTAGAGGTAGAGCACGATTTGGTAAAAAAAGAAGCAAGATAAGTATTGAAAGTTTATAGAAATTTGTGAGTATATTTTTATATAAAAAAAAAATACACAGTTTTATTTTTATGTATATTTTTTATTTTTCCCTTTTTAAAAATATTTAAAAATCACCTTTTTCTTGCCCTCATTAATGCAATATAATACCTACCTTTCAATGTTATCAGCATCTTCGTGTCACGCAAAATACTCGACATTTTCCATTTTTCCACTTCATCCATCAACACTTTATCTTATTTTCATGTCTTCCTCTTAGAATATATAATTATATTATTATGCCTCCACCACTCGTAAAAGTGTTCTAGCTTTGCGCCTGCCTCAAGCGCTGCTCTAGAGCTCTCCATAACATAAATTATTTTATGTAATAATAAAGTATAATTTTATGTATATTATTATTATACACACTTGAGCATTTTGGCACAATGTAATATTACAGCCCGAATGTTCGTGTTCGTCATCTAATTGGTGCTCTAATATGTCAGGGTGTTGCGTATTTATTCGTGACATACATCTAGTTGACAAATACAATGGAGTACGAATCGTACCGAACATTCGCTGATGTTCGTCAGTTTATCTATAGAGTTCGGATTGACTCTGTAACAAATGTTTTGTTGCAATAACACTACACCGCATTTTTGTGCATTCTAGCGTAATGCAAATGTTATATTGCATCAGAATACGCAAGTGTTTCGCCGGCTTAATATTTGACCAACTGTGGCCAGTGGCGGACTTAAGGGGAGGGGGCACAGGGGCCTGGGCCCCTTTTATAGCTCTAATACTTACTTAATGAACTTACTTATATTAATATAGGTATATTATACAATATACATAATAAATATGTTCACTTTTTTTTTATAAATAATAGTGTTTTTTAATTTTTTTCGAATTTAAGTAGTTAATATATATACTATACTATATTATATCTAATACATTTTAATTTTTAATTTTATACACGCTTTATTACATTATTATAATTCAATAACAGTTCCAAAAGACGAGGCAAATACAAAAAATGTTGAACAAAAGAATCTGAGGGCTAAGATCTTAATAGGTACGTGTTATAATCACGGTTTAAGATATAATATAATAATATAAGATATATAAGATTTAAGATATATCTTTAATCGTGGTTATAATATACTGGCAGTGGAATATTTATGGATGGGTGATCAAATGGGTTTACCCCCCATGGCAAAAAAAAAAAATTACTATTAATAATATTATTTTGTCACCTATTTTACATTTTGAATTATGTATACAAATACAATGTATACAGATACAGAACATGTTTATTTTCATTCTTTGCAATTTATTTTATTTTATATTATAAAATGGTGAGGAGAGTGGTTCTGGCTTTATGAAAACTTTTAAAACAATTCTGAACCTCCCTTTTATATATAGCTAAATACGCCTCTGTATACAGACAGTGCTTGACTCAAAGAGAGTATACAACTATATACTTACAACTCTACAAGTGATTTACAAGGTAGCCGGTAGGTATAGAGTTTTAAATGTTTAACATGATATAGTATTATATACAATATATAGATTATAGTGAAGATATAAAGTTATATAATAATACAAATTACAAATTTTTTCTAACTTCTGTGATTTATTTGTATAAATATATATAATATTATAATTATATTTACTTTATAACTATAACTGCTATACATACGTAACTAATAGTTACTGGCTATAATATTTATGCATACCTGTATGGTTGTATGAATTACTATTATTAATGATGATCATAAAACTTGACCCTAAACTCTAAATGGACTGATGAATAGAGACTGAATAATCCCGACAAATTTAATATCATTGAACAACCTACAGAAAGTGTTCCGGGATTCCATTTATTCCGGAAGGAATTGGTGATCCTAAATAAACATAGGACTGGTCACGGAAAAACTGGAGAAATGCTCCATAAATGGGGACTTAGGGATACACCAAAATGCGACTACGGACATGACATCCAGACAACCAACCACATCGAGGAAGAATGTCCAGTACGCAGCTTTACAAGATGGAATGGAACATCTCCATAAGGCCATAGCAGCAGCAATAAACTGGCTGATCAATTTGGACATTGGAATTTAAGATCTGAAATCTTATATCTACCTAACTATTTATTACTTCATAAGCTCCTACATTTTAATAACATTCATACTTTTATTTATTTAACTGTAGTTATCATTCATGTTGTTATATATGATATAAACCATACGAAATATATATATAAATATATTAATGATATTATTAATAAGTCGTCTAGAACCTACTTGAAAATTTGTATAATAAATATAACAAAATAATTAAGATATTAATTTATTTTATTTTATTTATTTATTAATTATTTAATTATTAATTAAAATATTTAATTAAAAAATAATTATTTGGTATCTATAGGTATATTTTCAAAATTTTAAATATAATGTAGGTATTTAAACTCAGGCACGGATTGGCCAGGCGAGTTACTGAAAAAATCTCGGTGGGTTGGTAGAAAAATACATAGAAAATGTGTTGAAAAATAAGATATTAATGTTACACCCCAATTGTATTATATTTTAAAATAAAATTTGATAGAAATACTATAAACAATTTAGCTATATCATTGATTATAGTCTATTCTATAATCAATGGCTATATATACGTTTAAAAGATAAAATTATAAAATATAGGCCGGTAAACGTGGGCCTAATTTACCCAATCCGGCTTTGCTTATACTTAACTAATAATACTATAATACCATGAGTATAATGAATATAGAGTATAGACCAGCGTTTCTCAACCTATGGGACGCCAAATCTAAAAATTAACGTAATATTTAAAATTTAAAATTTAAAATTAATTATAATTATATTATAAATTCTTATAAGGTTAGGTTAGTAATAGTTCAGTATAATAGTATCGTGTAATTTGAGATTCTATTTATAGAGATTATATATGAATTTATTAAATATAAATACTCATAGATATGGTTATTGAAAAAATTAAGGGGGGTAATTTTTTTTTTTAATAAGGTTGCACGAAAAATCAGGTAATTATAATGGGTCGCATAAACACAAAGGTTGAGAACCGCTGGTATAGACGACAAGTATAGTACAACTGTAATATACTAATATATAGTAGGTATTACCATTGATTATAGAATAGACTATTCTAATGATATTACCATATACGGATAAAAATTAATTAACTAATTTTTTCTAGAGGAAAAACTATAGGTTTATCATATTTTATATGATTCTCGTTTAGTTAGGTAGATATTCGTATTTATTTATTTTCGAAAAGTATTTTCAAATTTTCAATGCTTACTTAGTGCTTACGGAATAATATTATACTATACTTGACACATTCTACATTTATTTAATTAAATGGAATGAGAGGGGAAAACAAGAACAGATATTGGAGTGAACCTGTTTAGCCACCTATATATAGGTACTTATTTAAATTTTAAATATTTTATATAATCGGTACCTGTTTGGTTGTACATCTGTACGTTTTTAAATATTTAAATGATGTTGTAGGAATGCAGGAACGTCTTCAATAAAATATGATTAGAATTAGAAACGTAAAAAAATATAGAAAAATAAACAATTTATATATTATGCTATATTATAATTCAATTTAGAAATCTATAATAAACGTTAAATGAATTTAGTAAAGTAAATAGAAAGTATTTTCTACATACAATTATATATAAATTCATGTAATCAGGTGCGTAGTCAATATTTTATAAGGGATGTTTTTATTAGGTATAGGTACATAGTAGTATATTACGTCTTTTTAAATATTTATACAAACTATTTATTATATACTTAATTATTTAAAAAATTTTAAGATAGGCATAACTTTTGGTAAACCTTGAAATAGACTTTATACTTCTATATTATAGACTTACTATAATAATGGAATTTGTATATGTATATGACGCTCGATTTTACAATAGCCTAGTAATTATTAAATGTTTAAAATATATCTACCAATATCAAGATTAAGTAATAACTAAGACGCTAAGTATTCAATAATTTTGGAAATTATTTCGTATTCCAAATTAAAATGTATGATTGTTGATTTACAATTATATGTGTATGTGAAAAAATTATAAATGAAAACATTATAAACTATATATTATATTAAATTGGGGAAATTTAGGACGCTATAGCTTGATGTATCAAATTATCAACTCACCAGGGGCAGAATGTATTTATTATTTATGACATAACTTGTATTTGTAACTTGTAAGTAATTTATATTCATATTTTGACATTTTATATTTCTAAGATTAGCAATAGGCGATTAATAATCGTTCCTTATAGACAATATATATAGTTAAATTTAAATGAAATTTTATAATAAACTTTTTTGTTTTCTAACGAATCTATTAAATTTCTACAATGATATCATATTGTTATTGTATATTTTAAATTATTAAACCAAAAAAACTTGTAAATTTCGATAAATTACGTTTAGATGTTATCGAATTATAATAATTATTAAATAGGCACATAAATAAAAAGCAGGAAGGTTTTAGCCGTTACTCCTTAGTCTCTTTGGTCCTCTGAAAAATTAATTGTTTATCATAATTAAGATTTGAATGCAATGATTTTGCATTAGAAAATATGATTCTGAGCGAAACTCAATATAAAACAATATAGTATACTGTTAAGCCGTTCCACAAGTTTACCACACGTATAAACCATCTATGTTAATACTTAAAAAAGTTGCTAGTCCCTACGATCAAAACTCAATTAGTTATCACGAAATAAAAAAATTAAAAAAAAAACAGAAATCATAATTTTGCCGATTTTTCGCCATTTTTTGGTAGTTTTTCTTCTCTAAAGAAAAAATTTTTGAGAAATTTGAAAAATGAGCTAACAAAGTACCAACTAAATGCAACTTTTATCCAAAGCCTTCCCCATTCATAATAATCGGACTTTTATTTCTAATCGAAAAAGTGTCTTCAAACACAAAAAAAAATCTTTGTAAAATCAATACATTCCTCGTTTTGCTCAGAATCTAAAGTGAAAATAGAAATTCGGAAGAATAAAATGTCTACACTAATTAAGTATAAGTACTTACCTACTTACGACCTATTCATATATAAATATTTAGGTAGGTCCTAAATTTACTAAACCTAGGTATACCGTATACTTATATCTATTAATAGTTGTAAATTGTAACTTGTTATATTATAAAACTATAATGATAATACCTACTTATTACTTATCCAATATTTCAATATTTCAATAAAATGTTAATTTAAATTATTATAAAGTTGATCATAATTAAGCTATTATTATTTATTTATGTAAATATGTAAAAGTGACCTTTTTCTTTGTTTGAAATTCTTTATATGATATTATTCTAATTAAAACAATTATAAAAATAATAATAACCATATCATTCATTAATCGTATATATATAATTTTATCCTAATTCACAACTATTTTATAATTATTGTACATTTGTAGAGTTATTATTATTAGAGTTGTTCATGCATTATGTTACATTGGCATATTTCTACTTAACTAACCTACTTTTTTATAAATTAGTTTATATTTTAACTAACAAAATTTTCAAACGAGTTTTTATCTTATTCATAAGATGAAATATTGTTATTAAGTGCTTAATCAATAATAATTAATACATAAGTAGTAGGTAAATACTTAAAACTTTTACATATTATTAAATTATTTTGATGAAATTATCACAAATTAAAAATGAACACAAATAAAATAAGATGTGATTTCATATATAATTTATTAATATTACATTCTAATGGTATTCGCATTACGGTAGGTAATAGTACAGAATAGAACAATAGGTATACAAATATATATGGTAACAGCTAATAACTATTAATATTAATTGTAATAGTGTTTTAAATTATAAAAAATTCAGTAAGTCACATTGACATTATTAAATTGTCACACTCAAATTATCCAATTAATCAAATTAAATTTTCAATCTTGCATGCCATATTTGTTATAATAATTGTAAATTTGTAATTAATAATGTAAAATTGTAAATAAGTACAGAAATGCGTTATTCCTATTTTATTTATATAACTATACACAGTGATCAAAATTGTACGTTACATTTTACATTTACAGTAGTTTTCACATTTGAAGGTTTAAAATTTTTAAACGTCATTCTAATACGATTTTCTAGGGGTTTTCATTATTTCAAAATTAAATATGTGAACCGATTTGTTTCCGTTTAAAATTAAACTGATACCTATAAATTCATATTAAGATTCTGATCACACTGTATATATTTCAAACAGTAAATAATAAATATATTTTTTGTTTAAAATAATTATTTATATTTTTTCTATATGAAAATCATGGACATATGTGTACAAGTCCGTGATGAAAATAAAGTTACGATCTTTATGTTTTATTGATCTCATGGAAAGTGGAAACATAAATAATTAATTTTAACATTTTAACCTAACTTAACCCGCGTTTCATGATATTATTCTTATTTCTTATCTTATCTCTGCGTTTGTTAAATCATGTGTAAAATATTCTTTCTCAAAAATGAAACACAATTTGTGATTGTGCCTTGTGACATCGTCTTTATTTGTTAACTTATTTGTTTGAAAAATAAAAGTATTTCGCGAACCTGCTGCTGTCTGGTGTGAGTGTAACGTGCACAGTCATTGAAGTCATTTTGTTTATTTATTTATTTTAATAATAATTATTAAAACGGATTTGTTCAATTTAAAAACCAATATTTTTTTGTATTCAAAATGAACTCAAATGATGACGAGGAAGACACTAAATATTGTTTCAATTGGTTTGTTGGTTTCGCTATAAATTATATTAGGTTACAGTGGGTATATTTATTATCAAATTAATAATTGATCATTTCACGATTTACATTGGGGTTGGTAAATATATAAATGAGCTGGAAGTAAAAAAATACTGTGTGCTATAAAAAATAGCATATAAAAATTGGTAATGACAATATCGATACGTTTTATTGTTTTATTTCGTGTTATTTATATGCAATTTTTCAAACAACTATAAATGCTAACAATTGATTACATTTAAATTAGCCATACTATAAAATACTAATTCTATTATTGATTTTTAAAATAAATCAGTTTTTTGGTTCATGTCTGAAGATATATAATATAATATCCATGCCTTTTTGTAATTTATCTAATAACTGATACAAGATTATAATGTACTTATATAGGTACATATTTTAAACTATTAAGATAAATAATTTATTGTGTTTAACTTATACTTGTATATGTTATATGTTATAGTATTATAAATAGCTTAAATGTCTTATAAAATTTGAAGAGAATAATTATATTTGGAGAGATTGATATATCCATTTTGTAAGATTTTGCCTGAAAAAGAAATTACTTTATACCTAGAAATTAAGGTTTATAGATCTATTGTAATTACAGCTATTTAAAAAATTGTAACCACTGTTACTTATTTCTTAGTAAATATTTTATGAGATATTTTTTAAATAGAATACTTATGTTAATCTTCTAGAAATTTAATTATCCTTAATTTTGTAATATATTTAAACATTAAATTTAACCTTAACATCTAGCATATGGCTACAATTTCTTATGAACATCAATAATTATTCTGAATTATACTAAAAAGATATTTATGATTTTAATACAGAACATAATTTAAAAATTGCTCTAAGGTATATTGATTTATCAAGTATGTATGAAATATTATAGACCAATGGAAAATACATTATTTATCAATAATTAATGTTTATTACTAAATTATATCATGTTTAATGTTTATACATATATTTAATAATATTTATATATATATAATTCTTAACAATTTTATAAGATCATATTTACTATTTATCTACACAACACATATTGATAGTTTTCCAGTGTTTTGATTATAACATATGACATAAGTTTATTTATATAAACATAAATAAGATAAAACGTGGTATAATTTTTTTTAGTCGAAGAAATATACCACTGATTAATCATGTAATGCATACTGCTTATTGTCATCGTAACCTGAAGCTTTGTCTAAAATGTGATGAACCGTTTCTATCAGCAGAATTTGAAGAGCATATGAAAACCATGCACGCAAACATTTTATGTGATGCCTGTTCTGAATCACTTGAAGCAATCAATTTAGAATCACATAAAGTACCTATTTCAAATATTTTTCATTTTTCTAAATTTTAGTATTTATATTTGAAATATCATTTAGTTAAACAATTGTTTACATCGTTTGCAAACATGTAACTACTGTGATATCGATGTTGAAGCTACATTGTTGGCAGCACATGTAGATATGTGTAGTAGTCGTACAGAACGCTGCAATGATTGTGGACAATTTGTCATGCTCAAAAACTTAGTTGCACACAGGGAGAGTCATTTACTTGGAAATATGTGCAATAGTAAGTATAACGATAACATTATCATAGTATAAATCATTTTATCTAATTATAATTTGTATTGCAGTTGCGAAACCGATATTAAATGACAGTCCAGAAAGTTTAGCAGCATATCCACCATTAATAAAAAAAGTGCCAAACACTATAAGCGGAACTGCAAGAACCACTAGCATGCCCACATTGAGAATTCGTGATCCAATCATGACCAATCACAGGGCATCACCTCCAGCCAAACGAAACAATGATCAACCACAAATTAATACACTCAATAATAATGATATAACAAATAAAGATCCAAAAAAGAACATTCCATTAGTAGACCTACTGAGCGGTAATATTTATTTAAATTTACATCTTATAATTTAAAATATTTTAATATGTATTAATTGTATTATACATCATATATTTATAACATAAGCAATTAATTAATAATTAAGGCGCTTAGTATGGTTTTTTATTTTATATTGGATTTTGATTTAAACAAATTAATACTTTTTATAAAAACATGATTTATTACAACTAATATTTTTATTCGTTTTTAACATTTTAATTAGGTTAATATTTTGGATTTCAAATTTATGTTTTATTTAAATTCAATCACTATTCATTTGTATTGTTAATATCATTATAGTTTTATACATTTAGAAAGGGCACAGTAGTATATTTAATTAAGATGTCAACACATATTTTATTTGTTGTTTATTAATAGACATTAAAGTAAAATAATAGCATTATCAATTTTAAAAAGAATATAAGACATAACTTAGTTATTATGTAAAATAGTGTGATTTCTGAAGAAAAACTAAATCGGTTATTATTTCTTTGTTAGACAATATTTTACAAAATGGCTATATTAGTTCCTTAAAGATATAAGTTTTAAGTCAATGTAAACATAACATATGAGAATGTGTAGGTTTTTGCTTTATTTCCTAAGGTGAAATACATTATAGGAAAGTATGCGTTAAGGACACACTTTTAAGTTTAAACATTTTTAATGCACTTGTTTATTTATTTATTATAGAATTTAACGCCAAACGGCTTTTTACATAAGTATGATACTGAAAATTAACATTAAATTAGTGTAAAATAACAATATAAAATAAGTACTAGAGTTTATAAAATATATTTTTTACGGTTTTCTTTTGTCAGATGATGATGAGTTTCCTATACCTGGAGCTCATTATATTCATAATAATCAATCAGAAAGTAACAATTATCCTTTGAAAAATGAATATAACAATTTTTCTGATGTATTAACGGGCGTTCAACTTCCATGTGAATTTTGTGAAAAAATGATAGATTCGGAAAATCTTGTTTTGCACGAAGTAAATTATTCAATACTATTGTTCTTTGTATAGCCAACTTTATTTGAGTTTTTATAATTTTGTAGACTGGATGCCGTCCTGATTTAGCTGTATTCCACAATGTCTTACATACAAATAATAAAAATACAAACAAACAAAATTATAAGTTTCCCGTACCACCTCTAGATTTGGATAGTAGCAGCAGTGATAGTGAAATAAACTTGAATACATTAAGTTTAAGCTCAGATGATGATGATGATGATAGTGAAAAAACTAATGTTGAAAAACTGCCTTGTGAATTTTGTGAAGAATTAATATCTATTAAGAAATTGTTAGATCACCAAGTAATTACTTTGTATTTATTAAAAATTAGTTTAAATCACATATTTAAACTTTTACTTAATTTACAATTGTTTTTTAAATTATTTTTCCAGATAAGATGTGAAAAAGGACATTTGGATTTACCTATAATAAATAATCTGAGTAAAGAACATCTTCAGTTGAATGGACTAAATACTAATAATTTACCAAAATTAATTAATACTCATGAAACAAGGCAAAATGTACTTAAACCTATGTCCGGTAAATATATTATTCTTATTAATATTTATGTATAATTTTATACACATAGCTTGTCTAAATTTTTCTCTTATAATTTTATTTGTAGCACCAGCAAACTTTTCTGGCAAAATAGTAAGAAAACCTGTTATCAATCCTCAACTACCAACATCTTCAACATATGGTTTACAAGCGACGCACCGATTACCTAGGGCTAAACTACTTACTATACAAAATAAGCAAAATTCAAATAGATCAATCGATAATCGTATTGTAAATATTTCTGCTAGGAACAACTATGAACAATTTTTATCCAAGTAATTGTTTTCATTAATCCTAAAAAATCACCTATTTTTAAAATAAATGTATTGAAGAGTTTAAGACTATAAAATTTAAAAGGATATAAGAACGATTTTTAACATATTGACCATCATGAGACCTTATATGAAATCTCATACTTTGTCCTCACTGCCAAATATTTTTTCATAGATCTAAAAAAAAAATTTCAGATTCTTTTTAAAATTTATATAATATATAAAAGATATTATCTTTTTATTACTATTCACCAGGAATATTATCGCCATAAAAGTTTGGATATTTGTGACCTGCAATGAGATCTTGTTGCAGTATACCAATTTTTAGTAATTGACTGCAAATTTAAGTAACATAGTGGAAAATCCTTTGGCAGTCAACGTGTTAATTATAATTTATTGAATGTTTTGTTAAATAAAGTTCTAGATTAAATCATCAAGAGTCAAATATTGCCAGGGATAATACTAATTTATGTTTCAATCCATCTGGTGGTGCTATTCCTAAACAAACAAATACAAAGACTAATAACAATCGAAGAGTAGTAAACGACTGTGAGTAAAATCAATATTTTTATTATAAGATTATATTAATATTTAAATTAAATTTATGTTATAGTGTCAAAGCAAAGATATTCTGATGACTCATCAAGTGATTGAAAAGCATTTCAATTATTTTATTATTATAATATATAAAATAAGACTATATTTATTGAAATCTAAATAGAATGTAAGTATGTATAGTAATGATACTATATAATGTAAACTGTTGTTCTTTACTTGTTTTTAAGATTTAATATTTTGCTATTATTTGTATATAAATAATAAATAATGAAGTTGATTAAACAATTTATATTTATTTAAAAACATTCTGACATAAAACTATCTTTTTCAATTAAAATAATTAAAAAAAACTACTTTAATTAATCATGACCGGAACAATAGGGGATTACTAAAAATACTACTTTTTTATTTTAACCGAATTAATAATAAATATTAATATTATTAATTCATAATTAGTATTTAGTAGAATGATACACCTAAAATAACTAATTTTTGTTTAATATGAAAAACATGTTATTTTAAACTAAATCTTTTTAATCTTAATACAAATCAATAATACTTATTTGTTTTAACAATTTAATAATACTTGGTTGATTATTTTTGTGGATTTTCTTGAAATAATCTTGAAGAGTTCTGCTTGTGCCTATTTAATGAGGGGTAAAATTTAGGCAATTTCTAATTACTTCGTCCACTTGTGATCTATGTGTTAGTCGTAAATGATTATTAGTGCGAGTGTCTATTTACGCACGCATCACAAATGTGCACATGTCAACGAGACTTAAGAATCAGACATATACTTACAATGTCCAGAAATTAAAAGGAACAGTATGGGACAAACATTTAAATTTGTAAATTTTATTGTACATTAATATATTAATAAGCTAGTTAAGTAAAGAGTAAAAATGTAAATATACCGTATGAAAAATTCTGATTGAATGTTAATTGATAATCTATTAATCGGTGAAATAGTAGCTACATTTGAACATTAATTTTTGTTTTTGTTATTATCTTGAAAAATTAGTCTAATCAACTGGATACATGAATAAACATAATAAAATGATGTAACAAATTAAAGTAATATACTTCAAGGAAAACATTTTATAATTGTTCATTTAAAATGTAAATAATTTCTTATACACAATTTAACATATAAATAGTACAAGTAGCACACATTTTAATATTATTATAATTTTAAGAACTAATAGTTGAATAAAGTTTATTAATAAAATTAAATAAATTAAATTTAGACATCTTCACACATGATCATAAGTACAAATTGATAAAAAAAAAAAAAAAACATAATGATAAATCTAAAATATTATAAAACACTCTTATAAGAATAATTATTGCTACAATTTATTTTTAACTAAATCATTTTGTGATCTACAAATAAACTAAATAGTTGTAATCTCCATTGATCTAATATATTAACAAATCTAAGAGATTGAGACCATCCATTTGGTCTTGCAATTGAAATCAGAAAATCATACATACCACCTAACTTTTCTTCATTTTTATACAAATCAAATATGATAACTACATGTTCCAATAATTGAATAACACGTTCTAATACTTTTTGGTGATTATTTTTGAAATAATTTTTATCCACAAAATCTTGAACAAACCTGAAAATTTTTTTATTTTGAATAATTGGCTAGTAGTACATTAATATAATATTTTTTGAGATTGTAATATTAAATAACATTATGGTACTACTACTATACAATGTTCGGATGTGGCTGAATGGTCTAAATATATGTTTATGCGAATAGAGTTCAATTCAACTCCTTGATAGCCACTAGTTCGTTTGTATGTGGTGGTGTCTTACCTTAAGAGCAAGCTGGCCACAATTGCCCAAAAAGATATAACAATTTGATTGACTAACCCATTATATTCTAGTTAACCAGGAACCTATTTAAACTTATTTACATGTGATTGGTGCCAAACAAACAGGATAACATGTCATTAGAAGAGTAAAACAAAATGTAAAACTGATAAAACTTTGTAGTACTATTATAAATTAGTAATATATACAACATAATGTAAACAAATTTTAACTTAATAATATGTAAATTTGAAATAATTAGTCATTTTTAACATTAGTAATACTTACCAATCATTTATATTAGATGGATATGGATTTATGTTGTTGGTTTTTCCTAAAAGTGACTTGTATAATTTGAATGTCAAATAAGAATATATTTTTTTCATTATTTGACTTTCTAATGGTAAAAATAAATCAATAACAATTTTCAATAAATTACTCTTTTTATATGTTGTATATAATTCTTGAGCAAATGAAATAATAGCAGTGCCGTCATCCTCATGCAAAGCTTTATTTAAACAAACGTTAAATAAATTTTTGATAACATTTAACATTTGTCCACAATGATGGTCAAAAGATATAGTAACAGCAATCTTGGCTAATGTTAACAAATCATTGTTATTCAATCCTTCATTTATCAGAATATTTTGAGACACAAAGTTTATGACTAGTTCAAAATTGTGTCTGTGAATTTTTCCATAATCGTTTATTTGACGTTTTTTTGGAAGCTTACCATCTAGGTAATTTAAATCTGCTCCCCAATTACACAAAATAACTTTAATATCCTGAAAATAAATTTAAATATACATTTATCAATGATTAAAAATAATTATATTTATAAGAATGATGTATATTAAAAGGGATTAATTTTTTTTTACAATACAATCAAATATTTATTTGAATACAAATAGACAAAAGGAAAATAAATAAATTGATTTATAATATTATTTGTCCTTTACAGAAAATAGATGTAAATGCATTTTGTGAAAATAACATTAGGTAAAATAGTTGATTGATTGTATGATTTGTATTATATGAAGTCACAAGTAACTAATATTAATTCACCACCTCTGTTATAGTATATTAATTATATTTATATAATGTGGATAGAGTAAATTGTATTTAAACATACATCCAATTTTAGAGACCAATTTTCTTGCTTCAGATAATTATGAATTATGTGAGCTTCTAGTTCATTTTTCTCAATTGACATTTGAAGAAATTTTTGTAAAAGCAATTTTGTTCCAATCGAATCTGCATTGTCTTTAAAGTATAAGTTATACTTGGAACAATCAAATATTATATAATCTAATTTTGGTGAAAATGTATTATTGTTTATTTTTGGTAAAGCATTTATTTCATTTATTTCTATTTGAAATAAATCATCAATAACTTTTAACTGTTTATCAATTTCTGCATTTTTTTCCATTAATACAGCGTCCACTTGTCTTTGTTTCAGAATTTTATTCATGTCAAATTTAAATATAGGGTTTTTCGGTTTTTTTGAATTTGATATAACTTTTTTTAATGGGTTTTGATTTTCATCATTCTTCTTACTTTTGGGCATTCTAGAACATTATAAATATATAAAATAATAATGAAATAATTTAATATAATTAATAATAATTACATAGTATGAATCAAAGTTTGATATATTATACCTACAAATATGTATACATCATATAATTATAATATGTACTAAAAATAAATTGCACTTTGAAAACTTTTACAATATCATATTTATTTATTTGTTGCAAATATGTAATTTATTATAGACAAAGATATAAGAAAACATAGGTATAGGTTTTGGGGTTCTACTTCTTCAAACTTTATATTTGTTGGGGTAGTCCCCTGATCTTCTGTAGTTTTTTTTATAAAAAAAATATTGTGCATTCAAAATTTTGCACTCTTTTAGTTTTAAATTGATAATGTTATAGTATTAACTATTAAGTATAATAAACCTTAGCTGAATCAATTTAATAGTATATAGTGGAAAACCAACAAATGTCAATTGATGATAAATTTTAAAAAATTTAGTTTTAGAATTATGAGTTACAAACACGCGCATTACTTGCCTACCTGAAACTAAATGGAAATTATGAAAGAATTTGTATCTAAAATCATTGATTACAAGACAACGCATTAGATAGGCAACAACATTGAATTATATTGCTTTACTAAAATAATAAAAGTAAATCTTGTCAGTGGTGTATATAGAAATTAATTTGGGGGGGTTAAAAAAAATATTTAATCAATATTATAAATTAATTTTATTTTAATAATTATAAACATTAAACATTAATTGTAATATATAAGTAAAATTAAAGGACAAAATTTGAAGTGTGTTGTACATCCATACCAATCATACATTTTTGGGGAGGATGAGGTTTAAACCCCCAAAACCCTCCTCTATATACACCACTGCTTTAAATATGCTAAATTAAAATTGTATTACCAACTTAGAAATTAGTGTTTTGCGTTAATATTTTTATATATTATATAACCTACCTAGATTTTTGATAAAAAAAATATGTTTAAACTATGAAAACTCTTAAATGTAATATTAATTTATAAATTATGATATCAGAGTTCTTAGCTTGCATAGATGATTATTTAAAGACAGTTAATACGTTTTTATGTAAAGTATTAAAACAGTTTAAAATTTACAAATTTCATTTTTTTAATTCATAAATAAAATATAACGAATCAATGAATTTTCACTTGTAGACATAGCTCATGGAGGGGTAGGGCTTGGCTGAGTGTTCTATACAAATATTTTGACGCGAGATTCTTGCGCATGGTGGCGTCTACTAGAGAAAGTCTGCCACAATACTCGAGAAAGCACAATCATTTGGTTAACTAAAACATCATATCCTAGTTAAACATGATCTTTCTTCGTGTTTTGACTCCTTGATGTATAAAGATTGTTAGTTCTTACCAGACAGGTAGCATAGAATGTTTTTAGAAGAGAGTTTGTGTTATGTTAAGCCTTTAATAAAAATAAAATAATACTTACTTTGTTGAAGAGTAGTATCATTGATTATAAAATGGACAATAATCAGAAATTAATAGTATTATTACCTATTAATTATTAAATCAAAATGATTCTGTGGTATTAAATTAAAGGTAGGTTTGAATTTAAATCTGCGAAATTGACTACCAGAAAATGGCAAAACACGCATAGCAAACTAAAGTACTAAATGATGAACTCAGAAGTCAGAATTGAATAAAGTTTAAATTGGAATTATATGAAATAGGTATATTATGTAAACAAACAAACCGATCTATTTTTAAATCGAAATTAAATTGCACAAAAGATACCGTGATTACATTACATTGTGCCGTTGTGTTATCGAATGTCACGTTTGATTGCGGTGATAAGCAGTTGTCCGACAACATAAATTTTGTGGTTGATATTTTTGATACCCACTTGAATATCTTCAACTAGTGGTCTATTTGTGGTGGGGGGGCAAGCGGGGGCTCTTGTCCCCCTTAATTTTATTGGGAATTGGCAAAAGTATAATTTTATCCCCCCCAGATAAGTCAACAGTTCATTACTAACATGTGTTTAAATATTGTTGACATAACATTTTTAAACTTATTATTATTAACACATATTAGCATTATTAGAATTATTTTAGTATTAGAACTTATTATATTTCATATAATCTGTGTTATTAGTATTACCTAAAATAAAATAAAAGTAATTCCCATGATTATAAGCCATAAGGCTTGTGTAGTAGTGTAAAAACAAAAAATTAGGTTTAGGTAAAAAAAATGTATTTTACACCCCTCCTTATTTACAATTTTGGTGAGTACATTATTTTGCCCCCCCCCTATTTTTTACCATGTTACGCTACTGTCTTCAACGATAAAATCTATTATTACTACTACTAAATTTTCTAAATGCAAATATTTTTATGCATTTCACTCTATTTATTTGGCTTTGATGTACACCAGTGGTGATTTTTACGAGGGATTTATTAGAATATGTGTGTATTTAAACAGGGCCGGATTTAAGAGAACCCACATAACTGCACATAATTCAAATTATAGGGGGTCCAACAAAATAATTATGTTATTACTTTATTAGACATTTACAAATTTTGGACGTATATATTAATATTGTTTTAATTATATTATACAATATATATATTTTTATTATTTATCTATGATTGTGGGACGACCATAGATCTTATACCATAGGCATTGATTAATAATTATACAATTAATGTATAATTAATCAATGCCATAGGTAAGTATAAATAAATATAGACTATAGCCATCCATATAGAATAGCTGTATAAATGAGCGGTCAAAGATAGAGGGCGCCTCTCTTGTGTGACTTGTGGTTTTTTACAATAGTACGATATTAAAATTATTGTATGAATGGAAAATGATGGTTACTGTTTTTTTACATTTGTCATTGATAAAAAATTTAAAACTAAAACTTTATTGTATATACTAAATTTTTTTATGTACCTACCTATTATTTTAAATAGAAATAAGAATATTAATTAATTAATAATCATTATTAAGATAATTATAATGACTTACAACTGTTTTAATTGTAAAACTGAATAATGGATATATGTAAGGATTCGAATATATCATTACATAAGTCAGGTATAAGAAAATTTATTTGCTATATTTATTCAGATGTTCAAAGGATGGTAGTAGAAATAAATTGTAGTTAGCTGTATTTGGTCTTAAAAATAATTTGTGACAAACATTTTATGTAAACTAGTTTTAATCAGTGGTTATTTGTAAAAAAAAAATATAATTAGTATCGGTACCGGTATCGAGAACTTAACGAAAAATTTTTGGAATAGAACAAGAACCGGAACTGATAGTTTTTCAGGAACCGGCCCATAGCTAATTATGTTATAAACTATTGTAATATAATAATAGAAAAATAAATAATTAAATAGTTATATACATTATTTATTATTATGTATTATATTAAATAAAGTACAAGTTACAAATAATGAAATAAATTATAATTACAAACTATAAACTATTTGCTAATTTTGTATAACCAACATTAATTATTACACAATACACATTCACAATTTGTAGCTTGCAGTAGTGATGTGCAAAAAAATTCGATTTTTGAATCGATATTGACGGTCCGATTTTTTAAAAAATCGATTCATTTTCGTCAGAATCGAATTGTCGATTTTTTTCCCGTATGGCGTATACCATCATTCCTTCAAAAAGGAACTTTTGTTCCAAAAGTTACTCTTGACTCTCTTATTTAATATAAATATAAAAATAGTTAAATTAATAATTCAGCACCATCTAGAAAAAAATATGGCATTTGGAATCGCACATTTAATGAGCCAATTTTTTTTTTTAGATAGGTAGATCTTTTAAAAAAATCGATTTTTTCATAACGATTTAAATCGATTCACTTTAAAGAATCGCCCATCAATAACTCACAGGACTACAGGAGTACAAGGAACAGATATACATAAACATAATAATAGTAAGTTTATTTAAAATGATTTATGATTGTACAATAATTTGTTTACAATAATTATATCATCGTATTATTGTATAAAAATTCACACAGAGAAGCGCCCTCTTTGACCAATTTGAATGACTAAAAGGCACGTCTATTAGTATAAGATCTATGTATATAGTGAATGGCCTCTCTATATTACTCTATGGGTTATACAAAAAATTTTACAGCTGATAATATTTGTGATACTATCACGATCACCTTCAATCTTTGGGTTCCCCATAAAACAGCAATTTATATTTTACATTATTGAAATATTGACTATTGTATTCCAGAAAAGATCAACTATTAAGGTCTATTAAAAATTTCAGTCTAACCAAATCAAACAGGTAATACTTTTTTCGTTATTTATTTCTAACGTAATCATTAGCGGATTGTCAGGTAGGTTATCTTTAAAATTGTTGCTTCCTGTAAAACATTTTATTAAAAAAAGTTTTATTATTAAACAAATTAACTATATTTTAATTTAAATGTAATTATATATCATTAAATGATTTTGCATTCTATAAATATAAATAATTTAAAATGTACAATAGTATGACAGAATATAGAAATGACGGCTATTGCCAGTTCAATGAGACAATCATTCAATACCTCAACAATCTCATTAGTCATTTTAAATTACTAAACAATGAATTAGTATACCTATCATGCCAGAACCAAGAAATTTGAACCCAATTATGTTTGAAATTGTAGTTTTTTATTATTGATATTTTCAGTCTACTCCCAAATTTTTTTACTCATGGGTCTATACTGTTGTTGTAACCAGTATCATCCAGAAATTTGAATAATTTGTATATTTAATAAGCTGGTGGCGCTGGTCATATGAAACACAAGTTAAAACTTGAAGAACATTCATTGATAATTTAATTAAAACTAATAATTAAAATTTAAACTTATATTTTCTAGGAAATACCATGTCGCTTGTTAAAGTAGTATACAATTCAATTTTGAGGAGGCCTTCTCGTTTCTTTGTTGTTGTTGCAGTCAGTTCACTGTTTTTTGAAAGAACAGTTGATATCGGTATAGAAAGCTTATATGATAACATGAACCGTGGAGTAAGTGTATACATATTACTTACATAATATATATTTATAAAAACAAAAATATTAATTTTATCATTAATTAAATAATTTAATCGCAAACTTACATTGCACACTATTACTAGTACTCTCAGTAAAATATTATAATGAATGGAATGATAATATACAATATTTTAATATTAAGTACATTACATCAATAATACAGTTTTGAGTATTTATGATTTATCTGACATTCTCTTTGAACTATTGAACAGTTTAATTAAAACAATATATACGATTTGATTTTTCCCAAGAGAAAAAGTGTTAATTTAATTAATAACAACTTTTGTACAATTTTTCTTCATTTTAATGTTGAATTTTATTCTTAAACGTGTTTATTTGAATTTTATTATTGCAGAAACAATGGAAAGATATTTGCGATAAATATGTTTAACAACAAAATACGAACATTCAAGATTATAGTAATGTAGAGTTGATGTGTCAATATTATATTAAAAAAATGTACAATAAATTGAATATCTATTCCTTTAAAATATAATTAAGCACAAGTTAATAGTATTGATTTTTTTTTCTTAAACCTTGCAAGTTATTAATGATACCTTTTTATAACAGTTGCATCCCAGAAGTAGTTGTCAAATATATTAACATTATATGGTTAGTATGGCTATCTATCTATCCTATAATTAATGGTATAATTAATATTATTTCATCACAACACCAAAAAATAGCATTGGGTATATGAGCACAAATAATTATAAAAAAAAAAAAACAGCAAGAAGATAAAGCATCATTTTCTATTGTGCATAGAAACTAGATAACGTTAAGTAAATTAAATACAGTACATTTAATTTTATTAAATTTAAAAAAAAAAAAAAAAAATAGAAAGCTGGGGAATTTATATTATATTTTTTGATCGAGTAGAATTGCATTAAAAATAATATTTGCTAAAAATTACATGAGTAAAATAATGCTAATTTTAATAATATAGCCCATTATTATAATAACTTGGATAGTACAATGTACTTTATTTTGTACATACCACCTAAACTTTTATATATATAATAGTGACGAACAACAGTCAAATGTAATAATCTTTCAATGCTCCTCTAATTACATGAGCTAATATTGTTAAAGTTGAAATAAATAATTGCTAATTAAACAAACAATGGATACCAAGAAGTATTTATGCTAAGAACATTTTTTAAATCGTGTCAACTGAAAATAAAATAATGTGTGAACTAAAGGAAACAGTTGCACAGCAACCAAAAAAAAATTGAAAGGGGTCATATTTCAATATTTCAATATTAGTACATATTATGTTATATTATACACTAAACACCAGAGAAGGATTTAGCCCAAGATAATGGGTGAAGGGGGAAAATTGATAATATTTTATATTATGGGAATTATATGGATGATGCAGAATGTCCATAATATACAAATAACAAATGTAATTTTCTTTTTTCAGATGAGAAAAAATCCTCCCTCCTCTTGGATCCACCACTACTACATAAACTCAATGATATATTAACATTTACGTTAAATATTAGGAACATCTTATATAATTATATAAATTTTTATTTTCAAACATAATAACTAAGATGTTTTCGCCATTTCTTTAACTACTATTACTAGATGAATATTATTATGTAACTACCTATATATTTATATATTATTTTTAATATATATATATTTATTGAGATTTGTCCAATCATTTAGTCTTTCTTGACATGTATATTTTATCAAATTGAAATTTTCACATTAGATACTGTGATCAGTATTCGTAACAAATTTTAAATTACTGAGAAAAACCTGGATTGTAATAAAAAAAATGTCCGTTATAGTAGTTTTTGATCAATTGAATGAGCAACTGTCACATATAAAGTTATAGTAATAAAATATTTATCTACTGCTATTTAATACGTCAGTATAAAAATTGTATATAACTTTGAAATCCTCATAAGTTTATTTAAAAACTTATATTCCAAGTTTTGGTAATAAACAATTCAAACTTTAGTTTGGCTATATCCTATATATATATATAAGATATCTGATATCTATCATGTAATTATTCGTTCTTTAACAAAATTGTCAAGAAATTGAATAATTTCATTTGTATTTATATACATTACTACATAATTAAAAATTAAATATTGGATAAGTTTTAAATTTATAATAATTGATTAATAATGCATTTTTAACAGACATTAATGTAATATTATCTATACATACAAAATTAATTATTTTAAAAATAATTTACAAGGCTAGTATTGTTTTGATAATTAACAAAAAATTATATTGTACAAGTATTGTATTCTGAGTGTTTATAATGTTTGTTATCTACAGAAAATATCAACAAAGTTTATTGACTAGAAAAGTATAACTCTTTTATTTACACTTTAAGCACCAAGTAAATTATTAAATTATAGGTTAAAAAAATATTAGTCAACATTTAATTGAGCCTTAAATTAATCAAATATAACAAAATATAGTAATAATAATAATAATAATAATAATAATAATTTGGAAGACATAAATAACAATAGTATAAATTCTTCATTTTTTTTTTTTTGATTTTTGTCAATATATATATAATATTAAAGGATCAGTTCAATATACATTTTATATATAATAGATCAAAATTATACTTTAAATGATAACCTGATTTTGTATGGTAACTTTTTTTAAAATAATGATTATATTGTAGTTTTAAAACACATCTGTTTCATGAGGTTTTTTAATTTCTTTTGCTTTTTGCCTTAATATAATCTCTTGCCGCTTATGGTAATATTTAAAGGTGTCTTCGGATATTTCCATTTGTAACAGCTAAATGTGACAAAAATTCAAATATATTAATAAAAACTACATAATATGAATATAAATGTTAATAAGAACACTAAAAATATAAATACTTTTTTAATAACTTTCTCTTCCTCTAGCAAATTTAATGGTGGATTCCTTAAGGCTTCTAAAGTTTCACACATGGTAGGAAAACGTTTTTTGAGACTAGAGTATGATTTTTCTTGTAGTGATATTTTAATTAAAATTAAACCCATTTTGAATAGAATTTTAACACCTACAATAATAGATTACAAATAATTAGTTGGAGTTGGAGCAAAATATTAAATTATTTACCATTGAATAAAAATATATCCCAAAACCTCAACAAAGTAGGCCATGGTAATGTTCTTGTAAAAGCACATAAAAACCATTCAGTCATATACATAATTGGATCAATGCTTTGTTTTTTCTAAAAAAAATTATAATATTAATTATTTAAGTAAAAAAAAATAAAACTCAATAAACCAACCAAAAGTCGATACATATGTGGCTCACGGTCTCTTAACAATGCAAAAAGTATATTACCATCTTGAATTAGAGTTTCCTTAAAATAAATTTATATATGAGCCAATCTGTATTAAAAATGTAATTGTGTTATTAATTAAATTTACCATTCCTGCACAATAGTAATCACAAAGGTAATCATCACAGATAGCTACAAAACACCAAAAAGCTTGCTCTCCCGGCATGTGCATTAAAAGAAATGCAGCAATCGGAGCTTGCGCTTGACAATATCCAACTTCTGGTTTTAATAATGTATAAGCTTTGAGAATATTAAATAACTCTTTTTGGCTAATATACAAAATAAAATAAAATTAAAAACATCATTAGGATATTTAAAATGTTCATACAATTTTTACCCTGTTCCATCTGGATGTTGAAACATCTCATGATAAGGGAATTGCCGATGAAGATCTTTTTTTATGTCTTCAATCCATTTTCGATCACCTGGTTGATCACATAGTTTAGAATACAGATTTGTATTTTCTTTTATTAACATATTTGCCCTTGTCAAGTACAACCAAGCTTTGGGCCTAATTGATTGTGGTATTCCTTTTCTACATCTATTTTGTACCTTTAAAACATTGTAACTGTAAGATTTGACATTTAAAACAATTTATTCTAATTGTAATTACTTTTTTAAAATTTTTAGTCATTTCTTTATCCCAATTAGCAATCATTTGAAGCCATTTTCGTTCACGTTCTTTGGTTCTGTTGGGTGATATTAATTGTTTCCTATAATCATAGGTTTACATGTTGGTAGATCTTAAGATTTTTTTTTTAGAAAGTATAAGAATTTTTCTCACAGTAGCGGCGAGTAAAAATGAAACTAAACACTTCCTTTTTTATATACATATAGAACATATTTAATATGTTAGACTTCTATGTTGTTATTGTACAATAGCCTTAAATGTATAATTATTCTGAATCAAACAGGAAGTATGCACTGCACACATAGTAGCATATCAAATAGCTAATAACCAAAAAGGGATCTAACTTCCTGTGCTCAATACTATTTGAATTATTGTCAATAAATTATATGAACAGTTATGACATTTACAGTTATCAATCATAATTGAACAAGTAAAAATAATTTAATGAAAATATATTTGCATTAAAATCTTTCATATTTTTATTATTAAAATTCACATAAACAAATATGTTATTATATTTTAGAATAAAATTTAATAATTGTATTGGATCTAGTTGTTTTGTTTTGTGAAACCTCCACAACAAAAAAAAAATATTAAGAAAGTTTGTAGATAGTAGTAGTTAGACCTAAGGATACTAACATTGATTACATAATATTAAATAAGGTGTGGCCTCAATAGTAAGTACAATATATGTCATTCTGATGTCTCACACTTAAATATCTGTTAATTTGTTGTTGTTTTTTTCATATAAATAAATAAATTATCAATTATTATTTAAAGTGTTATCTATACTATTTACACACAATATGTATATTTAAACTGACAATCAAATTATTGTATAATTAAGTTTAATAAAATTTATCATTTAGTGTAAATAAAAATTATAGATTTCTTTATAAATCATCGCACCAAGTTAATTATAGATAAAAGAAAACTTTTAGTTTAATTTATTGGCCATTCATTGAAAAATATTTAAATAATAAATATTATTTGAAATGTAGTATTATATATTAATTGGAAACTAATAAACTAGATTTTAGTGACATTATTATTTAGTATATTACTATCTTTGTCGCGTAAAATAAACTCTAACATGTAGCAACTAATCTACATAAAATAAATAATACAATTTTCAGGAAGTGATTTTACAGATAACACTCCAATTATGAAAATTGTGTAGTCCTATTGTAATAAATTCAACCAATACATATTTGTTTCTAGTAATTTTAATAATACTTTATGTATATTTTAAGTCTTAACACAATCTTGTAAATATTACTTAGTTTTATATTATAATTATAAAATTACAGACAAATGAGTTGCTTTTGATTTATGTAAATTTGTTTTGTTACTTGTGTAACGGTAGCCTTGATGATATTAAGTTTCTTTAAAATCAAATTTCACATCTTCAAGGAAGAAATTGCACAATAATTCTACAGTTGGAATAGATCAATAAGTGCATTAATTGAAGAAATTAATTAATAATTTAGTCATTCATTACAAAGTAATAAACTGATAATTAATCCTCATGATCGGTACAAACTTAAAATTATGTTACCCATTTCGTAAGGTACTTAATATATGAGTCTTAATATGTATTTGAACTTAGAAATATACCTAAAGGTAAAACGATTATTCATTAATGGGTAATATATTATTATAGTTGCGGGCTCACGATTCGACTAAGTATTGGGTTCCGCCAAAAAATCCATGTCTATCGGGCACCGTGGACACTACAGAACCGTTTAGGCGCATTGACGAACTGGCATCCGAATAGTTGTCCTCATCGTTGATGTAATCGTTTTCCCTCTGGGCCAGAGCTGCAGGAGGAGGACCCATATCTTCAGTGTCTCTTTTTGCGTACCTGTTTGACACCGAATAGAATTAAAAATTACTATTTTCACATTTAACGGAACGTAACGAATTGCCAGCCATACGGTGCGGAGAACCGAACTTATTCGATTCGTCGCCCACCACGGTCGTGCCGGTTGGTTGCAATTATTAACGAAAACAATAATAATGATAACACTTGCCTCGGGGTGTTGGACATTGCGTAGTTTCGATTGTATCTTGTGTGTGTTTGTCGCGGGCGACATACACTTTCTATCGGACCATCGAGACGTTAATGTTTCACGCGTACAGTGGAAAGCGATATAAATGAATCGAATCTAATCGATAAAAACTAATCTGGTGCAAACAAAATCGAAAAACTGAGTAAACAATATTGTAGAAGCGTTATCATTTAAAAAGATATCGGAACGTCAAGGACGACGATTGTGGGAAAAAAATTCGTGGAACTTCGAGGACCGAAACGTGGGGGAAACAAAATTAACTCGTAACAGTACGCAACACAACCAAAACGCGCGAGAGACGGCTGATGACTGACAAACTGCGACGGTCGACGGAGACACGGAGTAATAATATAATGGAATCAAACAATCTTGAACCATGGTTCGCGCATGGCCATTTCCAGTGCGCCCACGACGGCGATTAGAAAATATCCGTCACGAATTAATGGTGTCGGATCGCAAGCGCGTGCTCGTTAATAAATTGTTTGTTTACATATTTCGTTCGTTCTGTCGAATTAAAATTAATAACCGTCAACATATTTTATACTTGGTATTTAGATAATTGAGATTTTAGAAGAGTAATATTATTATTATTGTAAATTGTTGTACGATTATTGCAAGAATAAAAACTACGCGAACGATAATTATACATAATATTAGTAAATCGTCACGACCATCGTCGGTGACGAACCGATAATGAGGATGCGGATTTGAATAATTATAATTATATCTCGTTCGAGCGATTGACTGATTGCGCCGACGTTTTGTACATTTCTGTTGTAATTTGTAAAAATAATATATTTTGCTTTATACCTATTGTTATAAGAATACTAAAAATAATATTCCAACTGTATCTGTATTCAGTATGGTTTATTGTTTTCCAGTTATAGAACACGCGCCTTTACGATCAAAATTTCTGGGAGTTTGTGTGTGAGTATAAACATATAGACTATTTTCATAAATTCAATGACACAATAGTGTGCAATAAATAATCGTAATTGGTAATAATTTTTTATTCGTTTTGTAGGCGGAATTTCGTCGAGAAATATTACTCGTTTAGTGTGTTCATCAATTTTATCATTTGCTATTACATCTAATATTCATATGGGCGCATAAGGTATAAACTGCAGTGAAACAACGGTGAAAGTAATCTCAACACAGTTTATAAAAATAATACGAGCAAAATAGGTTAAAATATTTTTAAAAAGATTTTCGTTTAATTATTGCGAATTATTTAAAAAATACATTTAAAACATAATATTTATATAGAGACAATTTATTATACCATTATTACCATTTAATTTATATTGTTTAATATTACACAATTAATTATAATTAATCAATGATTATACCACCTATGTTAGTCGTTACCCCCAAGGCACAAACACGCGGTGTTTGAAAGTCCGCTAGAAACAAGAACAAAACATTTCTTTAGATGTGTATGAGACGAGTTATGAAAAGAACATATTTAAGAATTTCCATTTTCATTTTATTGAAGTATACTCTGCTATTTATAGTATTTAAGTAGATACAAAAAAAGGACATTATAATATATTATTGTATATTAATAATATTTCCTTTGCTGTTTTGCAATTTTTAATAAGACTTTACAATTCAAAATAATTCAAGTTAAAGTAGGTATAGGCGCAATTACACAACTAAAACAACTTTTATAATTAAAAACGTATTGTGTTTAATTTTATGAAAACGAATAGGTAGATAAGTTTCTGCCTAGTTGCGCCCATGAATATAGGGCAAAACGATTATAATATTAAAACTGAAAAATTGGAAATCAATTACTATTGTCAAAAAAATTATTTTTATACTTAACGTCTTGACATGAAATCTTAAGAGGACATAGTACACCTGAAAATGTACATTAAATCACGTTCAACGTTCGCCAAACTGTTTTTCTCTTTACCGAATTAAAATTTTAGTGTCATAAATTTTAATGACTCATTAAAAAGAGAGGAATTTAATCTATTACCTCTCATCGGTATTTTTTGGTAACTTAAATATAGCCTTTACAATTTACATTCAAGTTTTTGATATTTTTTTGTTTTTTAACGGCTCAAATTCAGTACAAAAAATTGAGCTATACAACAAATCCGACGAGAGATAATAGAATAACTTCCTCTCTTTTTAATGACACTAAAATTGTAATTGTAATGTATTAAGTACTTATTTCAAAAAATTTTAATCTTCCGTACCTATAAGTCTACAATTCTATGATACAAAAATTATGCGAAAATTTAAATCAATAAACAAATGTATCACAAATATTTGGACAGATATGTTATACGAGTGAATATACGTTTGGTAATATAATAATATGTATATATTTATATACCTAAATATCTTTCACAAGAATTTAAATATAATATAAGAATATGTATTATTATAGAATACATCTATAAATAATTATAGATGTCAATCGCCTCTTATTATTTTCAATAAATATTGTCATATTTCAATCTATTGTACATAGGTACTATGAGTATATCCACAGTTTAAATATAATATACTCTTGCTTAAATACTTACATATTTTAGAATTTAAATTGTAGTAACTATTTGAGTAAAATTTACAGATTAAACATATGTCAAGAAATTTAAAAATGGGAACATTTTATATGATGGTCTTTCGTTAGCTTTTTGTTAAATGTAATTTACAACGAAGTTATCCGTGTTTAACTTTTTAATATTAAAATTAAATATATAAGTTTATTGACAAGTGCAATTTTACAATAAACCCACAAGAGAACATCAAAAATATTTCACTCTTTAAATATGGTAATAAGTGTTTAATGTGTAAGTATAAATTAAATGTCAGTTTAAACAAGTTAACAAGGTCTACGTGATGGCGTTTTACTATATTTTTTTAAATCACTTTTCTGTGTACTTGCCATTTGTCACTTGAGTACATGACACTTGCCAAACTAAATTTAGAATATTGGTCAGTTATTTGAGACACTAATGTTGCTAATGATACGTATACCGTACTTGATCCTGTCCAGCGGAAATATCTATTTTTTGTGAGGTGCACTCAGAAAATACCTTGCCAGCATCACTCATTCCATTCCTTATTACTTAGTTGTTTTCCTCCAATTTGGTACTTAAGAAATTAATCTATAAGTTGAAATACGATACTAAGAGACTTTTCATTTCAAGTTCCTTAAATTTTATATAATAATACGAATCTAATATTTTACCCTATAATATATTTCTGTTGGACTTGTATTTTTTTTTAAATAAATAAATAAAATGTATTTAATTTTCCACAGATTTTGTAACACGGAATTCTGTTTGCCATGTTTCAAGAAATCAAATCTTAACTAGAAGAAATTGAACTACAATGTTTTCTAAGTCAATAATAAATAATATACATTTAAATATATTTTGATTAATTATTTTGTTTAAGAATTTAAATCTGAATATATTTTTATACAACAATAATATAATAATAATTGATATGTTTAATAATTTTGATAAAAATAAAAATCCAATATACATTGTAAAATAAATATTATACCATAAGAATTATCTCATTCAGATAATTGTTTTCAGATTTATGTACCTATTTTTATTTATTGATTAATTATTAATCAATGATATTATTATATTATTAAATCATTTATGTTTAATACCGTATATATAACAATACAAGTATAATATATACAGGGCCGGCGAGAACTTTTATGGGCCCCGGGACTGATCAATTCCGGGCCTCTTTATTTACTTATACTTATTTGACTAAGATATACATAGCACTTTAATACAGTAGTTATCTTATACTTAATATTTCAGTTTAATGAATTGTGAATAAAAGAAAAAACATAACATTTGGTATACAAAATATTTTATTGATATTGAATAAGATAATTTGTAAAATTTGCCTCTGACGACGGGCCCCCCCAGAGGTCCGGGCCCCGGGGCTCTGGCCCCACCTGCCCCACCCTCTCGCCGGCCCTGAATATATATATAAAGAAGTTATAGTATATTTAGTTTTATATTTTATCAACACGCTGAACCTTCTTTGCCAAACGATATTTTACAAAACGGATATGACGGATATTTCATTAGAAAAATACTTCTTTTAAAATTTTCTAATACGTAGATGTTTATGCTTCTAGTTCAATTTAAACATCATAATTCAAGTACTGCATTGCTCTAATTTTGCTATAACTTATAATCTTCGTTAGACAAATGGTGACAGAACGTGCGGGTATGATGTCCTCAAAAGACAATAATATTCATAATCATAATCAATAAGACAATAATAGTGTATTATTTTAGTAAATAAATATGATGTTTTAATAATCGTGGTTTCCGTTCGATGTTATGGAAAATCATGACGTATACACACGCGTGAGTGCGTGACCGAGCACAAATAATATTAAAATATCGTATTAGTACCTATTATGGTTATATGTGCTATTACAGTGTTATAAAATATATAAGTAAGTATTGTAAATTGTTTTATGATACATTATAGTATTATTAATTATACGATATAATAATAATAATAATTAATAAAGAGGGGACATTATTATATCTATTGTGTAATTAATTGTCAATATTTGCTATATACATGATTGTTTTTTTTTATCAACCGATAATGTGCTTAACATAATTAAAAATATATTTTATAAATTACTTTATTTAAATATTAGATTATAGATTTTATTTTACACGTAATTAGGTGGTGTTTACTAATTAGTACCTACAATCACAATATTATAATAATATTGTTTGAAATAAATGTATAGTTAAACGGAAATTATTAATTTATAACTTTAAAATATATTTTTTGTTCCCATATATAATCAGGTCACTAATCATTAATCATTAATCAGAGGCTACATTAGCGTATGATTTTAATGTCTTAGTCTTGAAATATGTAATTGTCATCTAAAATAATTCCGAAAAATGAAATCTGTTTATTATTACTCAGAATTAACTTTTAAATAAAAAAGTACCTATTGCTGTAACTAATATTATTGTTTTTATGAACTTTGAATTGTACGTACCTATATGTACAAAGTCACGACCCGTCTTGTTGCAAAACCAAAATTTCACTGTGATGACGTCGACGTGTACCTATGTCAGATTTGGTTTACACAAGCGTTTAACTGTAAAAGTACGAATATAAAACAATACCTTCTAATAACAACATAATATGTACCTATAAGCTATAACCTATTATATTTGAAAATGTATTATTCGTAACATTTTTATAAATATGTAAATTTTTTTGATTCGATAATATATTAATATATTATTATGTTGTGTTATTTTTATTTATTGATTTTCAAGGTTGGATAACAACAATACCGGGAATTGTATTATATTAAATTGTATTCTTATATATTGTATATTATAGTGATTGATTTAACTATTTTTAGCACGCGCACCCAAAGATAATGAATGGATCATAAAATCGTCGTTGTCTCGTTAAAATATTTGAGAGTACCTATAATAATAATACGGTTGCGTTTGAAAGTTTAAAATATTAATTATTGTTATTGTACCTATCAATCGAATTCATTATACCTCCAAAACACGTCATTAAAATTAAATTTAGCTATTATTTTACCTTCTGGTCAGTGTAAACATATTATTATTTATTTTAGAATATGTTATCATTTACCAAGGCTGGGCAAATTAACTCATTTTTTTTTGACTCGCTAAATTAAGTTATTCTATAGTAATGCTTAAATTAAAATAAAAGTAAATTTTATTTTAGTTAACTTAAAAATGTTATTTAAAAATACTTATATAATATAGTATCATTTAACTTTAGATTAGATCATATCTTAAAGTAATTTATGACCTATATATTGACAAATTAAAAAATATTAAAATATAAAACTGTTGTTATTGCAAGTTAAATTTAATTTAAAAACATTTTATTTGTTATAAAGTTATAATATTTAACTAAACTCCAAAAAATATAATTAACTGTAAAATAACTGGGTATTTAAAAAATTAAATTATTTAAATTAAAAGTTATATAGGTATTGTATTTTTTATCTGAATGGCAGAAAAAAAATTCATTATACTCTTTTACTCTGTTAATTGTTTATTAAATAAATAAAAATATGAAACCTACTTTTGATAACTTTTGTTTATATCAAAATTTATTCGTTAATTCCGATAGTGGTACAACAATAAAAATAACAATACACCTAATAGTTTAGTAGAAAAATAAATTATGATTTCATCGCATTTTTTAACATTTTTTTTTTGTTAAATCATAATCATAACCGTAACTAACTATTTAATTTATACAAATTTACTTTGTAGCATAATATTCCATTAAATTTTTAGTGCATAATACACATTATTAACGGTCTTAAAACATTATAATCTGGTTTCTATTTATAATAAATATCATTATAACAGATTAACATTTTAGATTTTCTCAAATTGTGTACTTTGGAGTTTCTCATAGTGGGTGGTTTCGCTATATGTTTGCGAATAATAAATACAAAATTAATTATCAAATAATACACACGCAGAGCGTAAAAATATTAATCGTAGCACATTTATTGTTCGTATAATATGCTAATATATATATTATTAAAATATTAACAGAATACTAATGAATGATAAAAGACTTCATTCATTATACAAACAGTCGCATCTGCTTAAATGCTGAATTTTTGTCGAAGAAAACAATTAGTTGACCTCTAAATTCGAATAATTTGTCATTTAATTATTCTATATTGCTTAAACTTGGCCTCATTATAATAATAGCTGCCAGTCACTATGGCTGAAGAAAGTGGGAAGATGTATTATAACATTATTAAATAAGGACATATTATTATTTTGTTCTAACAATGCCTCAAAAATGTTTTTTGTTCTCGATAGTCACACATGTAGTTCTAACGTTAATAAACAGAGAGCGTTGTTTTTATATTATATAATGTATTACTATTATAGTTTTCACAAAGGTCATTATTTTGACATTTTCTATTCACGAACAATTTTAAATTTTATTCTCTTTTACCTCGTAGGTTTGTACAATTGTACCTACCTATATAATACTACAATTGTCTAAATGAGTATAGTTTTACACCATACTAATTACTAATATTATGATTTTTCATATAAAAAAGAAACTTGACAGAAAATATAATAATTAAATTTGTAGAGAAAATTAAAATCTTATATTTTGTTCACTGTAAAAACAAACTATTTACAATATACAGTATTACTGGTTAACTTAGCAAAATGTTAAAAAAAAAATAATAATAATAATATAATATGTGTGTGTGTGTGTAAACTGTAAATAAATTTATTATTTGCCAAGTGGATTCAATTTGAAAAATAATTTTCTTAAAATGACGTGACGTCATATTATACACGCAATATGCGTATGTGTAGAATGAAGTATAACCTATATACCTATTATATTATAAATTTATATGCATTACACATTATGTTTTTACATTATTCAACGTTTTTCTTGCGATTTAACGTATTTAATCATATATCATTAAATTTTAATATTTACTATGAAGCTGTCACATATGAAATTTTATATATACGTAAAAGTATAATGTGATCAAATTCGAAAAAAAAAACACTGCATATTTTATGTAATAATATATAAGAAAAAAAAATATTTAAAAGTTTTTGTTTGTTTATGAAATAATTGAAATCGACATGAAAAATTCACCATCGTATCATGGCAAAATAGTATATATATTTTATTTTACAACGTATAGAAAGAAAACAATTTCGTAAAACATGTATTAGTACTATTACTTATACACAAGATATAATAATATAATTATTAATTCATTCATTAAGAAAACAACGCGCAAACCAGGGCCAACATTTGAGTGGGCACGAACACTCCGTAAACGAGTAGCACCAGTGATTTGCACCACGGTGCCACCGTGGTACTAGCGGGATCGTTTAGCACCAGGCGGCAGGTCATCAGGAATGCTGCGTACGCGACGGCCATCACTGACATGTACTGCGGTAACGCGACAATGGCGATCGCGCAAATCGTAGCTGGCCCAACGGTCTTCTGGAGCGATTGCCACATTGACCAGGACGACGACGAACCGCTATCGGGGTCATTATAGCTCATGTTATGCGTGTCGTGCAGCCACCAGCCGTTGGCCGTGCACACGTACGCGGACACGCAGGATATGACGATGGATGCGTAATCGGCGCTGAAGCTTAACGTTATGACGCTCCATGCTGTTTTGGTGACAAGCGGGACAAGCGGTACAATAGCAGCCCATAACGCGTACTTGGGAGCTTGATTTAGGGTCGTCTCGAAATCGGTCGAACGGTACGCGTTCAACAGATGTCTGGCGTCGGCCATCACAGATTGAGCAGTGGTCGTCTTGCAGTCGGTTATCCACTCGTTGGTTTTGCCGCCGCACGAGAAGTTTTTTGTCAGCTTCAGACTACCGTTGCCGCTGCTCGCCAGTATTGCTGGCCATCGCGTAGCGCGCGACGTCGTCGATGCTAATTTCCAACAACTTCTCGTCAACATCATCATCATTCGTGGTATGGATATAAAACGCGGTCCAAAGATCAGTAGTCAAGTGGCGTTTCTGTAAAATCAATTACAACATAGGTACTAATCAGAAAAAGAAAACCTTAAAATATTCATAAAAATTAATTTAAACACCACCCAACGCATTCATTAATTGTCTGTTAAATTTGCTAATATTGCATATTGAATAAAAGTATATAGCTCTGTAATTACTTGATGCACGTTTTAAACTCTTAATTTAAGTTAAAAAAAAAATTAAATTTGATATTTATTATTGTCAGAACACCTGCCCAAAAAAAAAAAAAAAAAAAAATTACTAAAAAAATGCCACTATTTGTATATTATATTAACATAAGGTTGATGAATATAATTATGTTATAACTATGTCCTTCGAACTATATACTAAATATTATGACCAAAAAATTTTTAATTTTAAAACGAAAAAGAAAATTTAAAATAAACGTTAGTTATTGTAAACTATAAGTTTGATTGTATTAAACAATAATAATATGTGTATAATTATACATATTATTTTATAAGATATAATTATCTACAAAATTATTGATTAAATCCTAGAATCAATGATTAAACGTACTAAATTTATCCTTTAACATAAACAAAATATTAAAATACCTATGCCCATAACCAATTTATATTAAATAAAGTTAAAAATACAGAATTTTAAAACCACGATACGATTTATACGTAATAAATATATATCATATATGCAATACAATAATACATTATACATACAGATTTTTATTGTAGCAGAAAAAAAAATAGTACCGAAAATCGCTCCAAAGACATTTAAGGACGTTAAAAGAATAAGAATAAAACTATTTTTATACTTTTCATATCATATAAAACAAGTTAGCAGTTTACATCCTCTTTTCACCTTTTAACTACATGGTTTCTATTAATTCACATGTTCAGTGGTTAAAGATGGTTCTTTCGTTAACTAAAACGTGAAGTTTTATAGTAAACTACCAAAATAATTGGGTTTCTCGGGTGATTGTGAGAGTCCAAACACTCTAAAAAACTGACAAGACACTCGTTAAAAACCTATTCTAGAAGCTAGCTACCCGAGAATCGAACCTTGTGGACTTCGTGCGCCGAAACATGTGTTTAGGGTTTATAGATCACTCGGCCACAATTGACCCCGATAAAAAATATTTTTATGTAATAATATTACAGGTAATACATTATATTTATCTAATTCGTATTATGAAAACGAGAAAATTTATGCAACATTTTATTTTGATTATCCAATAGGCTTATTCATTATTTTATTTATATGATATTAGGATATAAGTACAAAGTATAATACTTTAATATACCTAATATTATAATTATGTTACATTTTAGTATTTATACTCAATAAGTCAATAATTTGTCAGGAATAACACTCAACCCTTTATAAAATGATTAATATCTGCCTTTTCGAGTAAATTGTTCTATTGCTTTATTAAATCGCACATGATTGATCTATATTTTGAAAATATTGGTCATTTATGTACTATAATACCTATTAATAATATAATAGTGCATTCATCTAATAATTATTAGTATTATGCCTATCAATTTTTATTTGATTTGATTATATAGTATATATACATTGCATAATATAGGCACATATTCTTTAATATAATATTATGTTTGTGATATATAGTACCTTGATAATTTGTCATTTTCAGTATAACATCAATATTTAAAAATATCATATCCTCGTCATACAACCTGTATGATGATACTTCTTAACTATACAGAAATATCAACATATTGTGTTACAAAAATAATTAAAATAATATTTGAATCGTTTGTATTCCCCACTACGTGATACCACGAGGCTATCGACCATTCGTGTTGGATAAGTGATAAAAAAATAAAACCCTAACATTACTTTTAATCGTGAAAGTAATTAATAGGTATAAAAAGTTTCGTTATGTTTTCACAGTTACGGATATTATTATGATTTATGATATATAATCAATATTGTTATACTATTGTGTACTTCTGAGATATTTATGAATTTTTTAAATTATTAAGATATATATACCTAAATGCAGTAATCGGTCAAAATAATATAAAATGTTAAACGTAAATTTGATAAGTGGTTATGAATATATGCGAAACGCCTGATTAAATTAGGTATATGGTATATTATATATTGTGTTGTACCTATCTATAGTAAGTCTGTGTTGACATTTTAAATTATTTATGTTTGCATACTGGTCTGATGAACAATAAATAATTAGATTTAAGTTAAACCAAAATCTGTATGTATTTAGTACATATTACCGACATGCTACAGCTACATCATAGTAAGGAAAATATATTTTATTCATACACTGGTATACTATTATACTCGTAATATACATATTTTAGAAATTAAATTAGTATCGTTTATATATATATATATATATATATATATATATAGACATACATAATTGTAAGTAATATTAAATTTATTGGAAAAAAGTTCAAAGCTTTATATAATTCAAATAATCAAATAATTCCTTCCAAAAATGGTACCAAATTTGTATATCTCCTATGTTAGGATAAAATAATAAATAAATTAAATTACGAAAATCGTAATTTTGCCGAATTTTTAGTAGTTTTTCTTTTCCTAAGGAAAAACTTTTGAGAAATTCGAAAAATGAGCTTAATAAAGTACCAACTAGATGATATTGGCTACAGAAAGCGTATCCTATTTGTGGTGATTTGACCATTATTTTTACCCAAAAAATTGTTTTCATACATAAAAAAAAAAAAAAAATTAAACATCTCTGTAAAAACAATATATTCCTCGTTCGCCCAGAATCTAAAATAAGAAAAAAAAGTAAGCATTCCAAAATAAAAAATTATTTTATGTTATTTTCAATTGATTTAAGTTAAAAAAATATATAATATTACCCATTAAAACATCATAATTTAGTATGCGTAATACTTATTTATACTAGAAATATACTCAAGAAAACGACCTATAACGGTTCTAATAAATTGTATTAATTAAGATAACATTTCTAAAATAAGCCATCGTTATAGATAAAATGTCATTAAAAAAGATAATAGACAGAATATGTACTAACATAACAAAAATATGCTTTTAAGTAAAAAAGTTTAAAATATGCAAATATATGCAATATACAATTTTTACATTTGTATATACCCTATATTATATAGGGCATAAAATACATTTCTGTTTTACTTTGCAATTTTTACTTTTAAAGGAAAAAAAAATGCAAATATATTAGGATTCACTTATTAGTTCTTAGTTTATAACTATTATTGTAAATTTGTAATATAAAATTTTGATTGAAATATTGATTTATTGATGCTGTGTAATATCATTGATATTATATTATTATTGTATTTTATCATTATACCTTTATAAATTATAATAAAAATATTGTACATTATCATTTTATGATATAGTGATTGCGCTAGAGAGTAGACTGCCTACAAATACATATTTATATAGGCTCTCTTAATTATACTATATTATAATAAATGGTAATATGTACTATAAGATAATAGACTCAGATTTCATTAGAGTCAGTCAGTTGATTTATTATTTATTTGAAAGTTATGATTAAAATTTAAGATCAAATATTTTCAACACCGAGACAGAGATTGGTTACATATTTTGTAAATAAATTAAATTAATTTGTGTTTATTATTTTAATATTTAAGTTAAGTACTAAATAGTATTAACCTAACGTCACCATAGAAAATTCGATTTTAAAATTTTATTAGATATTATTATTTTTTTATGATTAATTAACTATCACAGTGACAAAAGTTTGAAATTATTTATACTACTACGATGATAGTATGTGTATTGCATAATAAACAAATATAATAAATCGTCAATTTACATAATAAAAAGACAATTATAAATTGATTTGAAAAAAAAAATTCCAATTACTTATAACTATATTTATTTATTGCGGACGAGTGTAAGAAAAAACTCCGAGTAAATATTAAAGATAAACTTTTTATTAGATAATTTTTTTTTGTCCATTACGAAAATGCAGTTATGTTATATATGTATATTATAATAATAATTATTATAGGAGATAAAAAAAAGATATATTATTATGTTATTAACAGTTTATAAAAAAAATTAAATTCATATTTAATTTAACATAGTGCGTTTTAAATATTATTGTCGTTATTATCATAGCTTTGCTCTGACGCTGGTTTACACGTTAGGTATTATGTATGGTATCAACTAATTCCAACCGGAGCAACCACTCGTAATTAATATACCTAATCAATTGTATAACTTTGCGTTAAATTTGCATTTGGATATATTAAATGATCGATCAATCGCATTAATCACACCTATACCTATTTATCATAACGATTTAATTTAATTCTACATAATGCTATATTGCCGTACCTATATATAAATATTATAGTAATAAGGGATGGAAAATAATAACAAAATAAAAGACAAAGTTTTCGACACGGTCAATGGTATTATGGTGATTTAATAATGTGATTAAAACAATTATTTTTCATCTTCAAAGATTTTAGAAAATATTTTTATCATGAGCAACAATGACTAACAAATAACAACTATACAAAATGATCAAAATTTCATGTCACAAAAATAGTGAGAGAATTCGTAAAAATTCATTATTATATTTATTATTTTTGTAACAATAATTTCTGATCATTCTGTATGTGTAATAAACGAATAAGAAACAAAAAATAAATTTTGACTTACCGGATTCTACGGTGCGTATAATTCTATAATTGTCTGTTGGTTAACAAAATAAAACTGAATGTCCAAGTAAAAATTGACATAGGTTCTTCAGTAGGTACTTTTTTCTGTCACGGAATAACGATGATTACTGTTTGCCAACTTATGAATACGGATTGTGCCACGGATTGTATTTTTCCAAAATATTTTAAGGGCTGTAGGTAAAATGATAATAATTAATATTTCCGAAATGTTCAGTAGGTATATAAAGTTTAAAAACTCAAAAATACTCCGAGATAAAATATTACATAACACAAACAATATTATTATTGTTTTTCAATGTAAATTAAAAAAAAAAAAAAAAAAAAAAAAAAATAGAATTTACTTATTTATATTTTAAAAAATATTTAAAAAAATATTTTATTTGTTTTCAAAATCACTCATGTGAACACATAATATATAGATTGATATTATGATTATATAAATAAATTATAATTTTACATTTTGTTGGTAAATAAACAATATAAATAATAAAATTTATACTATATTACTATATTTACTACCTATATATAGAAAATAATTAAATTATTGAATATGTTATGAATATTATTCTATGTATATTTTTAAAATACACATTTTAATAGATATATAAGTACATTAAAATTTTTTAATTCATAATAATATATTAAAATTCATGATAATTTTATGATATTAAAGGTTGCGTTCGACAAATGTATAACCTAATAAATATTATGTGATGATTAATCAGCGGAATCTTAATCTTGAAAAATGATAATTTATAATTTCCTTCGAAGAAACAACAATATATTTGAAAGAAAACAATAATTAGTGTACACATTAAATTTTCTCAGTTATAAATTTATAATTGTATAATATATATTTAAGTATATGTTTTTTTTTTTTAACAAATTCTTCATATCATCCATCGTTAGTTATGTTAAATATTTATGATATAAAATTACACAGATTTGTTTACTTATCGAAAATTATAATTCGTACGTCATAATTGTCAGAAATTGTCGTTATATACAAAATGTATTTTATTTGACATTTCCAATACGCTTTACTGTAAAAATGTTAATAAACTTAATTATTTTTCGTCTCTGGAGAATTCAATTTTATATAATTTTTCATTAAAATATAACTCTTATATTAACGTACTAAGCACAATTTCAAGGTTTCAATAGGTTTATTTTTTCATCGAAATAAAAACAAATAGTATAATGTTTAAACAATTTTTAACATTTTTATTTTTATTTGCAGCTATAAAATTATATTATTATTATATACATTATTGTTTTCGGGAATTAATCTAATTGACATAATTAGTTTACAATATTGCACCTGATGATGAGCTTAATATGAGTTAAATTATGAATTATTTTTTATAATTAATAGGTATTTATTGTTGATTTAAAATTATTTTTTAATAGGTAGTAATAAGTTTTTAATAAATATAACATAGGTAAATCTGCGCGTTTATCAAAGCTATAATTTGTAATATAATATTTAACTTTAATAATTACAAAACAGTTATATATTTTTTACAATGATAATGTAGTATTTTTAAAAAATATATATAACGTATATATTATAGACTTATAGGCTATAAGTAAAAGGTAATCAAGCATATCTATATTTATCAGTGGCATATTTAGGGTGAATGTCCTGTGGTTTAAAACAATCCATTCAACGATGGAAAAATATATTATTTTATATCTTTGATATTTTACGTTTAAATATTGAATAAAAGTTTTTTCATTCCTATAATTGCTTGTTGACTTTAGGGTATAAATATTAAAGCATCGTCAAAAAATTCTAAAAATGCTATTGATAATAATTTTAATTATAATTGTATTCTTAAAATAATTTATTGTATGGATATCAGGACGTCGTATTAGAAGGAAGAATATGGTGGTTGGTTACTAATTTATTATGAATATATCTACATTAAAAGATTAAAAAAAAAACATAATTAATCTAACTGACAACAAATGACAATGTCACTAAAATTTAACCAAAAAACAAAATCAAAAATATAATTGTTCCATCCGACCATCCCCATATTGATACATCCAACGAAAAAAGTAGTGACTCCATTTTGTCAATTGTTCAGGAGGAGCAAAATAAAATTCAAAGTTAATTATTTATTCTATTTTTTTTTTATTTTAATATTATTATATTATCTCTTTGGGATAGATGGGAATCTATCATAATACGATCATTTTCGTGGTCGATAATGAAAAAATCCTTTATCAGAATGCAACTGTAACTCAAAAACGAAAAAATTGAGTTACTATCTTTTTCGTTGGTTGTATCGATATAATGATAATGATTCATTCCCACGCAAAGAAGAAATAGGTAATCATAAATAGATTAAGAATCAGACACACATGGAAAACCTACAACCATCTAATGGAAAAAAAAGAACTCCCTAAATATGTCCAACATGCAATTCCCAAATAACAGTTAAGTACATTCTAGTTGAATGTCTGGAATTGAAGCTAAGGCGAAATGACCATCTACCTTTATCTTTATGCCAACTACTTGGTCCTGATACCGACGAGGTTATAAAAATCATACAATTTATTAAAGAAATAGAACTGTTTAATACAATTTAATGATAAAACATATTATTCCTTATTAAAATTATATTAATGAGTATTTAGTTTAATGTAACTAACAACTAATGGCCAATAGTGGGATCCAAGAGTGATGGTGATTGGGGGGGGGGGGGTGTCGGAGGTGTTTCACCTAACCCCCTATGTATATTTGGGTAGTCGCAAGTCGGTAAATTTAAATAATGAATCATAAAGCCGACTATTTAAAGCACGTTTGAGAAGAAATAATAATAAATTAATTTTTGTTTCCATAAAATTTGGACATAATAATAATAAAAATTTAGTATATATTTTCTAGTTTACCGGATATATTTTTTTCGATCTTCTGCAATTTTTTTTTTATAAAAAATAATGGTTTGTTCAGAATTTGGCAGACTTATTTAGTTTCGAAGTTATAGCGAGGTGGTTTTATGGTTTTTGTGGAGCGAAGCAACTAGTGTCAAACATGTGCAGCCTATATCTGAAATCAAATAGAAAAAATTGAAAAAATTAAAACAAAAAAATAATTTGAACTTGGTATTTTCGACAATACGATAACACATTAGTTTAATAAACAATGACATTGAATCATTTTAATTTACAAAAATGACTTATTTATGTATAACTTTTCTAAATATGTAAATTTAAAATAGTATTAACTTAAAATCTAATTATTTGCATTAATTCTTTTATTTGGAAATATTATACATTATTACCTAGATTAAAAAATCGCAAAAAAAGATGTCCGTTAAACTAGAAAACCTAAAAATTTATTGGTATTAGAATACATGTATAATATCCATCATAGGTATATTTATCATTTGGAGCACATTTAAGAAAACTTAACCCCTCCTCTTTATTTTATTAGGGATGGTCGAGATGATGTCGTGATTAAATGTATGGGAAAAAAAAAACTATAATTGTTATTAATAAAGTGATGTTAAAAAAAAGGATTTTCTATTAAGGTACGACAATATCGATGAACAGGTAATATAATATTGAACTTCTTTGAACTAATATTATGCGTTATTATTAGAGAGCGGATTTTTAGGTTTTTACATATTTTCTTTTGGTTCTATGTATTTTAAAGGGAGTCAGAAATATGAACGATTTATTATTTATTGATCATAGAATTCAAAGCATAAAATTATTTTGCATAATTGTACATATTTTGAAAGTTAGAGAATATTTTAGTTCATTTCACATAAAATATAATATTTCCCATGATTATTTATAAATTTGTATTAATTTTAAGTGAAATTGTTAAAAAATCATTATATTTGATATTATATAAAGAAATAGTATGTATTAATATTATTAATAAACTAAAGATTAAACATTATATTTTATTAAATTTGTATTTTATTTCATCTATGTAAAATGTATAACTCAATAAGAGTAAAAAATGTAAACTATTTGTTGTTCACATAATTTTTCGGTACAATTTATTTTGTATATTGGAGAATATTTCCAGGTTAAAGAATATTTTGAGCATATTTTACCAATTATTAATGGAATATTAAGAGTATATTTTATAGTTTTGTGAGAGCATATTAGCATCATATTTTGTATTTTTAAAATCCTTAAAATCCGCTCTCTAGTTATTATCATCAGCGTTGTAGTTTCAGAAGCCATATTTTAAGCGTTATCTATCGTTCTATATCGGCCAAGTTTTGTATATTTTGATGTTGACACATAATTCATCATAATTCATATGACAAAAATACAACATTAAAAAAAGTATTCTGGCTATGCGCCCTATAGGAGTCGTGATCAATATAAACAAACCTAACCAAACCTATGACTAGATGGGCGAGATTATTATATAATTGGTAACTTCTGCCAATTGAATGAAAAAAGTTAAAGCTTATTATATATAGTATGTTAGCAGCTGAAGTATAAATATTTGTCAGAAGTAAACAAATACTTATATGTTTTAATATCGTTTTGTTCCATTCGACAATAAAATATTATTTCTAACCGAATCTAATTTAACCTAACCAATGTAAAGAAAATTACATTTTTAATATAAGTACACACACAAAAAAAGTTAGTTTTTAAAATTTATAAGTAAGTGATTAAGTAAATATTATCGTTTAGAAGGACTGAGGTTGTCTGTATATTTTAGTATAGATATGACAAATTTTAAATTATAACCATGATCTTTATTAAGATACGCCCCAAAAATTGACCATCAAAATTTAATTTCGAACTTCATGGATTGCAATGACCAGAATGATCATAGATACGTAATTTTTATACGAATTTACAGAGAACAACATTTCCCATATGATTTCAGAATCTTTTCCTTATATGTTTATAAATTGTAATTTTTATACACTATTTAAAAATATTATTTTTAATATAATAATCGGCACAAAACATGTTTTAATCTACAATAATCAAGATTCAAGCGGTGGCGCATATACAATTTATTATGGAAAATCATAATAATAAAAAAACATAAACATAAAACGGTTGGCCATGTTATATTTATATACATGTAACCGTAAATACTAGCAGCGTTCATTAAAAATCCGTCGCAAAGCGCATTTTACCACGGTTTAATCGGCGATAACTGCTGTTTTGTCCTATAATACACATGTGGCGCATTAAATCCAGCTCAATTGTACCGTAAACTTTTGACGGTTACTAATGGTTCCTCTTGATTTTGCTGATGAACAGGTATTTTGGCTAAACAAAAGCGTCTTCAACGAGATTAAACAGCGCGTGTAAAACCCCCTTTCCGCATTGTTTAGTGCGTATAATATACCGTCTAAATTGCACGCTTAATGAACGTGATGGTATATAGTACAACAGGATATATATAGGTAGGTAGGTATATACTGGTACAACCCTTCAGAATTATATTCATATTATTATATAATATAATATTAATTGATGATTAAAAAAAAAAAAAAAAAACACTAGAAAAAAATTTACTCGAAAAATCATGCACATTGCACACGTATACCTATTATACGTATACCCTGACCTATTATAATATACAGCGAGATCATTATATTGTGTTACAAAAATAATAGTAATAACATTAAAAACGTATATGTAATCTCCATCATTTTTTTAATATATAAGTTTGATATGTATATTACACATATTCCTCCTCTAATTTTTTTCAGACTAATATTTAAGAAGGAAATTTCCGAATTCATTTATATTAAATCTGATTAGATTAAGATCTAAAGTTGGTTAAGTTAGGTTGTGATAAGTGGAACTTATTTTACGCGATATTATGATTATTTAAATATGTTTTTTAATGTTTTTAGAACATTTTTATTACAATATTTAATTCGTTTTCTACTACGTGCATTATAGTTATTAATAAAAAAAAAAAAAAAATAAATCCACAATAATATTTGTAATAAAAACCATTATAATATACAGTATGTTTATTTAAATTTTTTTTTATTTATAACGGGGTAAGCTCAATGAAACAAAAATATTTACAAAATTGTCAAGAGTACGCATTTTAAAATCATTTCAGATGACATACTTGTATAATATTTCAATATTTGATTTATTAAAAAAGTAAATGCATATTTAGGTTTTAAGTAAGTTTTGAAACTGTTTAAGACATTACAATGCTATTTCACTCCCGAGCGTGAGAACCTACAGTAAAATATTTTTAATGATAATAATTGTGCAATCTTTCACGCGTAGATTATTCTATTAGCATGATTAAAATTTGTTCTTTTTAAAACCGTTTTACTTAAATTTTTTTCAGCCTACACGATTGTAGTACCTATATGAAGTTACGATATTAACAGGAGTCCAAGGACGCTAAAATTTCTGCCATCATCAACATCATTATATTTTACTGAAATTATTTTTCGGACACTTCAGTCACACCTACAGTAAATCGCGTGACTTCAGTGTCATCGTGTCATGAAAATAATATTATTATGACTTGAGGACAAAGTTGTTTTAACCGGAAATTAAATCGTAATACCAGATAACCTCTCTTAGCCTTTGTGGAATATTTTCACGAGCGTGATGTATATACAGGGTGATTATGATTCAATTTTATACAGAAAATGGTGGTGGTTCATGTTTTAATTTTCAAATATAGATTCCTAACTAACGTTAGGCATAAATACACAATCTAGATGAGTCTATCAAGATTAATTTGTTTATCAACTTTTTCAACCTAAACTACAACCTTATTTAACTTTTAACCATTATACAAGGGTCAATCAAAAATACTAGTAGTAAGTTGCATTACGGCATAATATTTTTTCCGAATCAAAATTTTGATGTAACTTTGTGACAACAATGTTTGCATTATTCTAAATTAAATGTTAATTTTGTCATCAAAAACAAAAAAAAACTAAAGGTAGGGCTAACTTCACGCAGCTTTCCTATGTTGTCTGAAATGGTAACCATAAATTAGTCACTATTTACAAATAATTGCAAGTTCAATTTTGAAATTTGTAAAGCATTCCATAATCCTTTAATCCCGTTTCTAAAACCATCAATATATACAACGGTATACATTTATTACTTGCCTGCCTTATGGTCTATTTCATCCGAATCACGCGCAAAAAAAATTACGTGCAACAAACAAATAATTTCCAGTAGTTATTGTTTTTTTGCTTAATTTTAAAGTTACATATAGAGATTTGAAATTTGGCAATGTTACAATATTAAATAATAGCCTTATTTTATTAATGCAAATCGGTATAGATTGATGATAGACACAGATCCCCCCACACTAATCTTATTATAACTTAACTAGTGAAAACTAAAAAACATTAAAAATAAAATAATTCAAATTTCTAATTTTTATTTTTGTCTTTAAATCTTATAGGTACTTAATGGGAATGAACTATAATTATTTTTAAGTATAATAATAGGTAATTATATATTTAATCTTTAATTTATTTAACAGAATGTTTAAGTATAATTCTTCTGGAACATCTTTAAAAAGTACATTAATATCTGTTTGTAATAATAAAGGAATAAATACCTAATTGGAAATACAATTTTATTACGTGAAATAAACTTGTTTACATAATTATTTGAACACAGCTGATTTAAACTATAATATTATATAAAATATAATATTATATATTATATAATATTGTTAAAAACTATATTTATTAGTTAATAGTTATTCAAATTTTAAATTATAGTGTATAGTCTATAATATACCTACCGAGTACCGAGACGGCGAGACATTATCACTTACTGAATTATAATACGGAGCCGTTAGCCGTAAGCCCGTAAAAGAAAAAGTTTATGTAATTTGATTTTAAATATTTTATGATAACTAATGTAATTTTGAATGTAGTGACTTGAAAATTTTGTTGAGTATTCTCCTAGGTATTTTACATACGTGGTAACATTATGGAATGGTATATCAGTATAATATATTGTATATTTGACTGAGTTTTGCTCAGAATCGTATTTTTTAATGTAGTACCATAATTGCATTCAAATCTTAATTATAATAAACTACTAATTTCTCCAAGGACTAAAGGAATGAAGGAGGGACGTCCAGAATCGACTATCTGGCTTTTTTTTATACAAATTATATATTTATTACATTATTATAAAGTATAAACTTTGTATGTAATAGAATTATTTTTGATTATCGTACATTAAGATTATAAAAGAAATAGATATTTTTATATACTAGGATATTATTACCCCAGGCGTAAACATTTTAAACATTCTTTACATTTTTAACAAAATAGAAATTCATAAACACTTGACATCTTAACGGGTATTATTAATTATAATAAATATGTATAATATATTAAAATATAATATGTAATAATGTATTATTTATATATATTTTAAAATAAAAGTTCCTATACTATACAAAATTATAATTTCTAAAAAATATTATGGTTAAGTATGGTCGTATATAAACATAGAAAGTAAAACGTCTATATTAATTCAAATAAACATGCATAGATTAAAACAAAATATTTATTTAATTTTTATTAAATGAAACACATAATATTTTCACTGCGATTAATAATTTAAACTTAGATATTGATATCAAAAACGTTCACAAAATATCGATATCATTGGCAACATTACAGAAAACACAATTCTAAACACATATAAAAAAATATTAATACTAATTTTAAATAATACGTATATTGTATATTACATTTTTAAAATATTATTCTCCATTTTTCACTTCAAGATAAGTACATTTGTAAACACAAATTCAATAATTTTTTTTAAATTGTAAATAGTAGTTATTATTGTGTTGTATATTATTGTATTCATAATATTTATTTTTCATGCTGACAAAAATGATACTAAGGAATTTAAATAGATAACATACAAAAATATTAAATAATTTAAAACTTCGAAAAAAAGCATTGTAAGCTATATAATATATTTCTACGAACAACCTAAAATTAATTTAAGTTGCAAATCGTGAAACGTGTACTCTACTCTAAGTTTTAAATTCTTTTAAAATATTTTTATTGAGTTTTCTACTTAATTTATCAAAGCAACAAGACGCACGTAAATTAATTTTCGTTTTATACAACTTTTAATTGGAATATTTTTTACTACTTTTATTTTGTTTAAAAAGTTAAAACTGGTCTTTGAAAGCAAACAGTTCTTGGTGACAATATGAAATTGTCATATACTAAAAATTTAGTACCTATCTATCTACTTCAAGAGTTAAACTTTATTATTTATATTTTATTGTTAATTAAATAAATTATTAAATATTTAAAGATTTGAACGTGTTAAATTAGTGAAGTAGTACGAGAAAATGACAATTTCACAAAAATTAATAAGATATTTTTATAAATACGTGTACATTTTTATGATAAAATTATAAATTAATAGTTCCATAATCATGGTTGAATAATGCATAAAATATTTTAAGTTAAAACAGGTACTTCTAGTTCTAAATCATAAACAAGTTTAACTTTATTATTTTTTAATATCAATTATATAAGTGTTTTAACAGTAAACTGTATTCAAACTGTATTCAGAGTTTGAACTTAAAAAAAGAAACTGTAGAGAGACTCTAAAATCAAATTAAAAGTATTTATACGTCAAATAAGTTACCTAAACGCATTGAATTTTATAAAAGAATAAGAAAATTCTGGGTAAAAAAGTTAAAGTAATGTTAATTTTCACTTTACAATCTTACATTTGACATATAATTTTTTTTAACTTAACTTATATTTTTGTAATTAAATCAACATTCATATATTAAAGTTGGTATTTTATAATGCGCCAAAATAGCATCTAATTAATTTAACTTGTTTTATAGTTTAACATTTTTCTAATTTTTTTCTAACACTTTTTTATAATAGGTAAGTACTGAACATTATGTGTTACTTTATAACGTGTTTTTAATTTTTGTTAAAATTTCTATATAGATGATCAAATTGATATCTATAGCTAATATACATAATAAGTAACTACTTAAAAGGAAATATAAGTAGTTAATATTATACCTAAAATTTAAAATTATTATTGATTTTCATATGTATTTTATCACTCGAATTATAAATCATACCTAGTACGTAGTTTACACTTAAAGTTTTTACTTTTTAGGCACATGCAGATGTCTCTCGGATTGACGTGCAGGCTGAAAACTTCCGGTATGAAATTACTGTTGTTATAAAAGTAGTCCACTTTACGATCACGTTCCAAAAGCCTCACACACACACACACACACACACACACACACACACACACACACACAC
>CM023358.1:51074539-51309582 GCA_013282895.1 Eriosoma lanigerum
ACACACACACACACACACACACACACACACACACACACACACACACATATATAAATCTGTCATAAACAGCGGTAAAACAAAGCGTTTGTTGTCTATAAACGAGTGTTTGAAACTTTTATTACATTTGAAATAACAAAATATTATGAATTATTGTAAAGCCACGAAAACGCGAATTTTCAATAGAATAATTTAATTTTAAACGAGATATAAATATATAATCATACTTTTCTTATAATATTGCGGTAATAATTTAGATTAACTTATAAATATAGCGATTAGTATAGGGAAATTTAATTTTTTTCCAATGTCAATACATATACTTTGAACAACTTTTTTTTGAAGATATTTTCTTTATCTGATTGTAAACAGAAACCTTTAACATTTAATACTAATCATTATATTTATAAAACTTATACGACATGATCTTATTGGTCATAAACTAGATAGACCAAACTTGAATCAATTTAATTCAAAGCACTTTAAGAACCAACAAATCACCTAACTAAGTTCATTAGCAACTAAACCAAATCAGGTACTATACTTAAATTTACTTAGTTCAAGATTACATCGCTAAAACTTCATTAATAACAAAAATAAAATACCAAACTCTCATTTCTCTATATTCAAAATATTATCTAGAAACCATCCGTTATTAAACATATAATAATTGAAAATAGATTCAATTCAACTTATATTCTCTTATTTCAATTAAACACATCCTACCTACTGTCTCTATAATATAACTCCCTATAAATACCTTATATTCACTATTATTTTTTTCCTATTTCTTATTTATGAAATAGGTTTTTAATAAAATTATTATTTAACAAAATTTGAGTTTTAATTTTCTGTATATAAGATTATACGTACCTTACACGTTGTATAAACAACGGTTATGTTTTCAAGTCAGATTTTAGTAAAACGAAAATAAAAACTTAATATTTTAAAAATGTATTATAAAACATATATAAGTTATTTCGAGATAATATAAGCACTGTAGTTGTATAATCATTTTATAAAATATTAAAACGACATCGTTTGATCCATTTGAGATAAATCCGTTTAATTTTTAGTGGCATACTGTTATAAATATAGTAGGTACCTACATTGAACATCGAGTCAAATTATAATTTGAAATTTAATTAATTGCATTATATTATATCTTAGTACAAAATGAAATTATAAAAGCAATAATCAGCGTCAGCGTAAGACAGTACTATCTATACCTACATCTATAAAAGAAAATTGTTTAAAAATGTAAATCGAATGGTTCAAAATCTAAAATAAGAAAATATAATAATGAATTTAAAATTTATATAAGGTATATTATTATATTTGAAAAAAATATAATATATCAAATAGTTACAAAAATTGTATTTTAAATTTTTTCTTGAACCTAACCTAATAAGTTGTATAAATTGAGGAAACAACATGAGAGACAGGGGGTGCAAAAAACTACTCACAACTAATTTATTTCCCATTTCGGTAATCAAAAACAAATTTGAGTTAGTTGAAAAACATAGAATTTATTATGAAGATTTAGAATCATTATCCTGTTGGATAGATGAAGACAAAACATACGGGTATAGCGTCCTTTATACACTATATTAGTACATATTAATTAAATATTTTATTTTATGAAATATTTGTTTACACGAATATTAAATATTATGTATTTTTTTTCAGTTTAGTGAGACGATTAACGAAAATGAGAAGAGGGAGACAAGAAAGAAAATGAAAAAAATAAATAAAAAAGCTGAAACAAAAAACAAAGAAATGTATATTTATGTTCAGTGAATTATAGACAAAAGACGAAACTACAGTTTAATAATTTATACAAAAAATGGCCCCAAAAGCGAAAGAATTATATAAACAAAGCACATATATACGTCATATTTAGAGCACAATGCGCAAATATGTTTCTGTTATTTTGTTCATTCGGCGGGTAAGCTGAAGTTTTGAAAAAAATGTGAACCATTCAAAAAGGTTTAACATGAATATGCATTTAGTAATTTTTTAGGCTTGGTTAAGAAAAGAAGAAACACAAATAAGAGTTTTTTCATAAATAAACCACTTTTGAATTTTGCATTTTCTTTCGAAATACATCCCTAATTAAGCAGATTAGCTATTCACAATTGATTCAGATATTGATTTATAAAAATATAATTATAATATTTTTTTAAAAGTTATTAAAACATTTAAAAAATGAAAAAAAAAATGAAGTTCAGTAAAATAAATGTTAGGAATTCTATAATAATATATATAGACGTCTGTTATAATAGTTTATTATATTTTTTACCAATAATATTTATGTGGATTTTATAAACATAAATTATATTATTATTGAACATTTCTTATCGTTAAATATTAGAATAATATTATTTTTAAACAGTTTTATCAACAGAATTATAAATCTTCGAAGGCGTAAATTTTTTTTAACTTTGCATAATAATGTGAAATATATTCTATTGATAATCAAAGAAGCCTCAAAACCGAAGTCTAAGATTAAAAACGTAGAAAGTAAATATTATAATAATTTAAATTTAAATCAATAAATACATAGGAAACATAAATCATTTTTAAGTAAATAATGTTCCAACATAAAATAATTGTCTTATTTATGTATTGTCTCAATCATGACACAACAAGTTTTAGAAAACCCCTTATTGTTTGAAATCGATGTTACTATTACCAGTCACTCACGTATGATAGGTTGCCAAAATTAAAATATAACTTTTAACTAAAATTATATATTTTAATATTTAATGATTTTATTCAATACGATTTTATATGCAATACTTTTAAAATACAATATGTTTTATATTAAATATTATAATATGCTGGATGAATAAATCATATTTATTTTACAGTCATATAAGTTGTCTCAGATTTAATTACTAATAATAGCAATATCTCGGAAAAAAATGAAGATTTCTAAATTATTATTTAGGCAATTGACTATTGTACTATATATTACCTCAATTATTAGTTTAGTTCTTAACGTTTAATAAAAAAATAAAAATTTTACCTTTTAATTTGTTTATGTTATGAGAAATTTGAAAATAGTCAATTCTAATATTTTTTATGAAAAATCATGTTTATGATGTCATTATTTGTAATTATTTATTTTATTTTATCACGGAATGATTAATTTGTCTTATTAATATCATGAATTCATGTATGCTCAGTTATTACATAATTGTATAGTAACCACAGACTATAATATATATTATAATTATATAAAAACATAATATATAGTCCATGATAGCAACTATTTATGTGTCATTTATTTATAATCATAATATTAAATTTTATATTCCAGTATAAAATCGATAAGTAATACAAAAAATGACGTCAGAAATATGATTTTTTCAATAAATGAAAATAATTTCTAAAAATCATCACCTTGATTAAATTAGAAATTTGACCTACCACAATTTTCATAAAAATATAATATTTAAACTGGCAATCTTTAAATTTAACATAACTTAAAAAAATTAAAAGTTATTTATTTATATTGTTCTATTAGACGTTAAATATAAAAAATAATAATATAGATAATATTATAGTTCATTTCCTAAATAATAATTTAAAGAAGTGAATTTAATAATCTTTATTTTTTCACCGATGTACAGAGAATCGTAATCTTATATCGTGATATCGTATTATAATTAGTTATTATATCTGGAACACCCTGTAAAAGGTGTATACAGGTAGCATAGGCATGACTAGATTTCATTCACAGAGGCAGCACATTAAATAACCGACCCCAAATTTTTTTATCAGTACAATTTTCCTTAACAACTATATAATTGTATGGTTTAAAATTTTAGATCATAGAATACCCACAGAAGAATTTTCAATAAACCGCTTTATCAATGCGTTGTAATAATTTTTTTTTACGTTATTGTTATGCCTTATACAGTTATATCTACTAAATGCCATCATAGTCAGTGTTTATAATAATGATTAAAATAATACCAATTACCAGTATTATATTAGTATAATAAATATTACATTGTATTTACTATTTTTCTTGAGAGAAAAAGAAACTACCTAAATCAGCTAAATCAAAATATTAAATTATTATTTATGCCATCGATCAAGTTTCAATCAGTCTTTTTGGACATGACTGTAGCTCACGCCTATAACAAGTAGTATATACCTAACTACTAATTTTTATTGAATTTTGAATTTCATACTTACTTTTAGTCGAAAACAAGTCGTAGAACTGTATAAAACAGTTTAAAATTTAGTACAAATAAAAAATATAGTATCTAAGCGTTAAAGATTCTATCTTCTGATTTTATTATTAGTTTATACTTACCTTTTATGTCACGTAATCGCTGAGCTATAATATTTTGTAAATAAACGCTATAAAAAAATGATTTTAAAAATAATTTGTATAATAATTTGCACAATTTTCACCATGAACGATTATCTATAGATCCACAATGTACAAAACTATAAAATAAAGATAACGTTAAGTTGTTTTTTTTTTATTTTGTTGAATTATTTTGTTATCATATTACAAACAAATTACAATAATATATGTATTGAAAAAAATGTGCAAAAAACTGTGATGAAGTCTAATATTAATAAAAATAAAAAAAATTACAAATAATACAATTGTATATGAAATAATATATAATAATAGACTGCGTAGTTAAATAATAATAATAAAACAGCGAAAATAAAAGTAATTGTTGATTTGTTTATATATTATATAACATAAATACTATATTATCAGACTTGGTTTAAATACTACATTTAAAAGTAATAAATACGTCTAATAAGCTTCAAATATTTGAAGGCTCATAAAAAATATGTATATGAATAATTTAAATTATATTTTTTCCATAAGACATTCAGAATATATCTATTAAAAAAAAAAAAAAAAATCCGAATATACTTTTTATTCGAAATATTACCCAAGTCTGCCTAAAAAATTATTTCATTATTTAAATATTTAAATTACCACCAATTTGTAAATTATAATATTCAATTGGCACTATATAATAATATGTATGCTATATGATATTTACAAGTTTGACAAGTGTAACCATTTTATTTAGTTATGAGTTATAATTTCTATAAAATAATGTAGAATAAAAAGAAAAAAAATATTTTGACAATAAAATAATTTTGAACTTAACGAATATTAATAATAATAAATAATAATACTATACGACTGCAGGGTATAGAACATAAAATTATAGTTAATGATGTTATAGAATGGAGACAATAATGTGAACATTTATTTGGTGTAAAAAAAAATGTATAAAAAAATTAAAAACATACGCAAGTAAATAGGATATGTACGAGAAAAATTGCACCAGAAAAAACAGACATTGGCCCAGCTGTTATATAAACGTTTATTATTATTGTTATTATTTACTTGGTCGGAAACGCATTCGTCCGATGGGTAATGGCACGGAAGTTTGACACACGACGTAACCGCAAAGACGTTATACATAATATTATATGTGTGTAGGTACACAAGACAGCGGGGAGAACATATATAATAGCGGTTATTTATGTTATGTATACAGGATGATCAGAAATTCGCTTTCCGAAAATGGTGCGTACGACATAATATGATTGTTATGCGATTACTGCCATTTTTAAAACGATTTTCTGATCATTCTGTCTATTTATATACAGGATATTTATATTTATTTTTATTAATTTTTTTAGTGAATGTTTTTTTTTTAATATATATGTATATATTTTTTATATATACCGGATGATCAAAATATTTTGTAACAGAAACAATGTGATTCCCACACCATTTGTGTAACGCTAAATTCCAATCGCCCTGTATAATATTAGATATTTTATTATTTCTGTCGGGCTTATACGAATACGAATTGCGATCCTTTTTTACACATCGGACACGAATGTCCGTCCTGCTGTCCGGCCGATTCGAGACGAACCCATTTTCCGTGACAATGGGGCGCTGACAGTACGGTCCATCTGGTTGCTCGATCCATTGTACCATGGCCCGGACAACGGAATCCGAGCGACTGACGCATCGCCTGTGTATCGCAACGCACGCACACGCGTTCACCTGTGAACATCGCACACGAAAAAATACAAAATCAAAACGACAATTTTATACGCCATTGATATTTAATTGTTGTAACCATAGATTAACTATTTAACTACCTATGTTTTATCCATGTTATGACTCCAATTCACTGAACTATATGCAAGCATAGTAGAGACGTATATAGAAATTTACAAAAAGAGGGGGGTTTAGATTTTTTTTTTGGAAGCATTCATGAACCCCTCTTCATTTTATAATATAAAAATATAAACTACAAAAGAATGAAATTAAACATGTTCTGTATTTGTATAATACAAAATTTTGACATTAAAATTTCTTCGCGTTTTCATTTATTTTTAATGATTTTTTGAAGTTAGTAAAAATATAATATTTTTTTATTATTTAAAATATAAATGATTACTGATTGTATTATTATCGTATCTAAAATATTATATTTTCATTAACTTTAAAAGATCATTAAAATAATAAATGAAAACACTGTAAGAAGAAATTTTAATACGAACATTTTTTTTTTAAATATAAATCTACAAAATGAATATTTTGAATTAAAAAATTAAAAAAATAGAAGATTTTTTAAAAAAAATTTTAATTTTGAAATAAAAATTAATATACCCTAATTGTAGTACTGGGGTATAATAATAATTTAAAAAAAATTTTTTAAACAAATATAGCGTAGAAAACTAGAACCAGAGTTATTTCATTTGTCAAATACTCGAGATTCACTCTGTATAGTTCAGTGCTCCAACTATATTAAACCAATGTGACTTTATAAATAAATCTGTTGTTTAACCTTCAACCAAAGTTAAAGTAAATGTTACATGTAAACTCTTTGATGAGTATAATGATAATAACGTTCATCGGATGATGATGGATAAGACAATTATTATTCTATACGTCTTTATTATGGTATTTAGTATGAGGGTTATAAAATCATGTAAAACCATGGCTATCAGTGAATCTATAATTGTATAATAATAGTCTACAAAGGATCAAAGTACATCAATTTGTTCTTCCACTGTTAAAATATTGTATTATCCATTAATAAATTGGATTTAAGATTATGTAAATAGAAAAATTGTAAAAAAACGTCTCATTATAGAGAGAGAAATATTTTTCATCTACCCAAAATACATCGAATTCAAGGTAGAAACGATACAGGCCAGTCCCATTTGTTTTCCTTTTATCATCTATGATTTTAATAATATACTCTTCCATTACCAATAAAATTTATATTGATTTATGTGTAAAAAGTTAAGTTAAAATCAACTGCCTACCATTGAGTTCGGATATACAAAAATAACCATTCCGTATTTGAATAATATAATTTTGATACTCGTATTTCAAAGATGCGATAATAATGAAAAATAAACTTATTGCCGATGACAAAAATACGGTGAATCGGTGATACGGTGGCAATCAGAATTGCATGTTACAAAAATGGTCGGGATGGCTGTTCATGTTGTTTTTTGTAACGCGAGTCACTGATCAGTGATCACTCTGTAGGTATATACAATAATATAATATATTTATATTGAATATACGTGAACGAAATGATGACGAACATTCAAAAAGGGTAAAATATATCGAGTAATATTGAAATCGATACTTATGTTTTGTGTTATATTATTGTCGAATACGTTTTTTTCTATGCGTTTATACTTATATAATAAAATAATAAAATTTAACAGTTTGCATATAAATTATAATATCATATTGGTATTTGGTAGACTAGTAAGACTATAATAGTGTATAGTTTAAATATTTAGTCGGGTAAGTTAAAACTCAACTAATAAAATATTTAATCTATAAAAAATGTTTTAATCGCAGATAGTACTTATTTAATAATAAATAAATTGTGTTTTCATACTGAGAAAATGAATTTATGTAGTTAAAATAACAATACAATACACTTAATTCAAAATGTTTGTATTCAAAAATAATTATTTAAATTAAGTGATTTTTACATCGAGTATTATGATTTAATATCTTATACCTAGATATATGATTTTGTCATGTTATAAATTGTTACGGTTTTAGTTGAGGCCTAAGTTTATATAGCTTACACAAACAAGATTTAAACATCTCAACGCAATACTTAATGTAAACTAATAATTCAAAGTGTGTATATTTTATGATATAACAATTAAATAAACTTCATTGGTGCACATAATATTCTACAATTAATCTAAAATTAATTAAATAACAATCAATTTATGTTGATTAACGAAAAATTGTTATTTAAGGCAAGATTTATAAATTGTATTAAACAATTGGATATAAATAAAAAATACTTAAGAGACTAAAAAAATACATTTTAAATGTATTTAATATAGATGATTAGCTCAAAAAATGATATTAAAATGTATTATTTTGTATGCACGTATGTCTTGTGATTTTATAGCCTGAATTAATAATTGAAAAATACACTATTCCAAATAATTTTTGAAATTGAAACGTAAAATTCTGATCACTCTGTATATGATGATTTTTATAAAAATTATAAATTTTGAGCTTCAAAAACTATAATAATAATTCTTGTTTCGGTTTTGTTTTATTATCATTATTTTTTGAAAATTTATTTATATTCATTAAATAAAATAAAAAAGTTGTAAAAATACTCAAAAACGTGAAAACTCTCCTAAAAAATTAAATTTGTCAAAAAATGGTGAATAAAAATAACATTGCAACAAAATACTAGACTTGCAATAGTCATAACTTACAGCGTCTTTGTTTTATTGTGGTTGTTAAATAAAAAACAAACTTTAATATTTATTACTTACTTATTTTTTTTTATGTAAGGTATAGTAAGAGATGTTCGAAGAAATTATATAGGTTCACCTCTGGAGCTATAACTAACGTAAATTTAGTCAAGATGAATAAAAAAAATTGTATTTAGTCTATATATTGTAATATAAAATTGGTTTTTAAGTTTGTGCCGAAAGGTGTATTTGATTAGTAACAATGGGATGAAAAGGACATGCACATGGAATATAAAATAAACAATGAAACGGAAAACGATGTCATTAACTTTAATAGCTTTAACTGAGTAGCGTTTCTTCAGAAATGTTTGTCAATGACAGTCGAATGAAAACACTCAAATTAAAATCGATTTAATTAAGCTTGTATTATTTGAACATAACATAATGGTACAGCTATGTACGTCTTTATGGGAATTTATTAATATTATTGAATATGTTTTATTTGGAAATTGAAAGAAATGTTTAGTGGGTACGTTTTTCATAATTTTTTTTTTATGGTCTACGCAGAAAAAAAAATGTATAATATCTAAATTTATTATTACAACACTGAAAGTTTTATTAATTATTCATGTTAATATCAATGACTTAATAAATTAACACGCTACAACCAAAATTGTACGCTGCAGGTTTTTTTCTTCAGACTCGGCAAAAATAATAACAGTCTTACAGTTTAAGCTTTTTCTTTTGGTAATTTTATTCATTTATTCCAAGTCTGGCGAACATAATGCACAAAAGTAACAAAAATCGTCTATTTATTACTTATGTCATAGTTAATATTACATTATTAGTTTCACTATTTCTGAAGTTTAATTTTGTACAATCAGTATCAAGATTACCATAATTCATAATCAATAGTATTTTTATAGGACATAACAATGAAAATTATGATGGTACATTTTTTAGGATTTAAATACAAAGCTGCTTAAAATAGAGATGTCTTTAAAATAATATCGACCGTATAAAGTATCCATTACGTATTTTCAATGCCTTTTACTTTGAATTTCTATTAAATAGACAAAAGTTACATAAAAAAAATGAATCATTTTTTATAATGGAAGAAAGATATACATTTTATACTTTATTGCTGAAACCTTATACAGTTAAAACTTTTCGATGGATGAAATTATAACGATTATATAGTCATTTTTCTATATGTCTTGAAAAATATAATATAATATCATTTTCAACTATAATTATAATTTATATAAAAAGTATGCATTAAAAGCTGTCTAAAATTGCATTTATATATTATCAAAAATGTCTTACAAATTTAGTTAACAGATAATAAAAAACACAGATTATTAAAAATATATATATTACTAAAAAATTATTTTGAAAAACTAAAAAATTTAAGTTACTTTAATTTTTAAGACAATGATTTATTAGAAAATTGATTTAATTTTTAGTATACAATAAATATTTGAATTACATATTGAACCCCATATAATCATCTGTAGCAAATTCTAATAAAATAAAATATTAATAAAATAATAAAATAATAATACGAAATACAAAATATAAAATAACATTTTATTATAGTAATAGTAAATGAGATAAATAAGATCTATATCCACCAAGTTAAAATTACTAAGGTAAAAAAATTAAAAGGGCTCTTAAATTAAAAAAATTAAATAGTGATCAGAATTTCGTGTTACTAAATGATGGGAATTACATACGTTTTTAATATTATTTTTGTTTCAAGAATTTCTAATCACTCTGTATAGTATTATTAAGATAGATATACACACACAATACTTTATCATAAGTTCTAATTTTGATGTTAAGAATTAGCTGACCCGTAATGGCAAAATCTAGAGACGTAATTAGTGGATTTTTAACGTTCTTACCTTCTCGGAGCAAAGAGTATTCGGATACTTTTCTACAGGCCTTAGTTGCTTTCATCACCTCAAAAAGAACACAATATCTAAAAATAAAATAAAAACATGTAAATTATTATAAGGGTGATCGTAGTTGATAATATATATATATATATATATATATAAAATACGTATATGTATGATTTTAGGTATTAAAATATTAAATATGAAAACATGTAACCAAGGTCAATATAGGGAGAGTAAATAAATCGAAATTTCATGTTAATTTATTTTAAATATGTTTTGTTTTACTTAAACAATAAATTAAATTAAAGAAATTAAAAAAAAAGTAATAATATTTATTATTTATATTCTAAGGTAGATCAATTTAATAGTATCAATGTGAATAATTAATGTAGTGAGGCCTTCAACACTTTTTTCTACCACAATCCTGTCCAAACTTTTAAAAGACCAAAACTGGGTACTGCATGTCACATTAATATAGACACCTAGTCATAATTAAAAAAATAATACAATTGTATAGAAATCCTTTTAATACACTTGTTTTATATAGGTTTTGAAAAAATAATGGTAGGTAAAAAAACAAATTTATACTCAAATTAACTCTTATCATATTGAATAATAAGGTATAAATAAATTTCATAAAATTTCAATTAATTGAAAAAAAATTATCGTAGATAAAATTAATATACAATTTTTCTAGCTAAAATAAATGATTACTCGTATATTTCGATATTTTAAACTTTTTCAATATGTTTTTTTGACCTAACTATTATGTCATAATAATATTATTACCTCGTACATATTTCATGTCAAAGTAACGTCAGTGCATATATCGGTAGTGCATACTATTATTATATATGTAGTTGAACATGTCAATTTCACATTCATAGGTTTACCCATCGACCCGTTAGAATTATTATTAGTTATTATGATAATGATATTCATTGGCGGTTGAAGATAGAGCACTTGGCTCATACGGATCTACATGTACAAGGTTATAACAGGTTATCACAAAGTTATATACAAGCAATAATATAGTTCGTTGGCATTATATACATATTAATATTAAATCGTATAAAGCGATGCTTCTCAGCCATTGGGTCGCATCCATACTAATTGGAAGACCAAATAATAATTAGAGGTTGTCAGTACATAAAACTAATTATTTAGGGTTGTGAAAAAATGCAGTAAAAATACATTTTGTACATTACAAAAGTTTTGGCATTTGTCATGTTATTCGAAGACTCATAGTGTATTATTTACACTATACCAACTATCAAATTCATTGTATATACCTAGTTGAAAATTTTGTTATTTAAGTATACATTTTCGAAGAAATTACCTATGTGTCATATAACGGTGTATACTGTATACGTATATCAAAGTATTAAACTATTCTGTAATAGACGAACAGTGCAGTGCTAACTATAATTTACGCCATAGGGCAATCATATTTGGCACCCCTATTCAATGTAAACAGTGTCATAGGAGAAGGGGAAAATGGGGCCATTATATTCATACCCCTATATATGTTATTTCGGGGGGAGGGGGAAATTTATAATTTGACACCTCGAAATTATTTATATCATAGTTATAATTTGTTTGACTTAAATAATAACACAACACATTTCTGCAGGATTATATTGAATCGTACCAACACAAATTTTGAGCTTCTTTTTAAAATTTTAGTTAGGTTAGGTATAAGTGCACACCGGTGTGCACTTATGTATAAAAACTATTTTTAATAAAAAATAGTCATTTTAATTTACAAATAAAAACTAATCTTACACTTTAGATGGCACGAATGTTTTTCAGTCAGATATCCATAGATTAAGATGATGTTTTTTCATGATGGTATTTGACATTTTACGTCTCTTTTCAAAATTTTAGCTCTCTCGGTGTGTGCATAATGAAACTTCGGTCGAATTATTTAATGTTATCCAAAATATTATGAAAATGTATTTTTATATTTAAATTAAAATGGTGCCTCTGAATATAGGTAATATAAAAAAATATAATATAATATAAATTTTATATTCTAATCGGCGTTTCTAAAATTTGTATCGATTTTGGCGCTCTAGGGTACTTACCACTTTTTTCCCTCCCTTAGAATGGCTCTATAGACGATACTTGTAGTATCAAAATTTAAATTAAAAATAAATATATCTATTTATGTTTCGCATATCGTGGTGTAATGTGTATAACCACAATATCGCACAGAAAAATAACGGTAATTAAAAAATATATTCAACGAGATAAATTAACTATCATTTGGTTAAAATTGTTATAGAGTGAAAATTTATTTATTTATTTTTTATTCCAGAGAAAACTAAAAAAATTAAATTAAAAAAACTGCTAAACAATTAATTTCATACTTTTTTTATTTCGAAGTTGTGATGGCGATAGTTTTGTTTCTTTTGAAATTGTCATCAAGTATATAATTTACTATTTAGCATGTAAGCGCGCGAAATTGAGTCTGTAGTTTGCATACTTTCCCAGAGAACGCAAAGTTGTTAGTCTCTTTTTCGTTTTTTCTCAGAAAATGTCATTTCTTTGCAGTTCGTATATACATGATACATACTCAAAAATTTATTACTATGAAACTTCTTAAATTTTTAGTTATATAGCTTATAGTTATTTGTACAATGAATGTAATACTTAAAGAGTATATATATATACTTCTCCGCTGTATATTTAACGTTATTTAAAAAAAAAAATACAATTATAAATAATTAACCTCTGTAAATATTAACTTTCAGACTTCCTGTATTTTGTTGTATTTTTATTGTATTTTCAACAATTTTTATATTCAAATCACATAATAAAATTATGATATTATGTTTAAATACAATATACCTACGGAATGTCTGAAATAGTTATATTATATCCTACTATATGGGTGAAAGATATGTTTTGAACTTGGCTTTAAAATAAGTTAATTGAACTGTTAAAAAATTTCATTAAATTAAGAATGTTTTCTGATCGAAAACACTCGTTCGAAAAAAAATAAAATGTATAGTTTTATTTCGATATAAATAGATTAAAATGTTAAAATGTATTAATTTAATCATGCGACTATAATCATTTAAAAAAGGGTGACAATATAGTATAGAAGTATTTAATTAGGTTTATGTCTTTATTAACATATTGATATAATTATTATTTATATTATAAACTAATACCTCAGAAATAATTTTTTAAATATGACCTCTCTTTTATTTACACGTCGTTAAAAATAAATGGGCTTACAGATTAATATAGTCATTCTAATACTATATATTTTTATAAAATGATTTTAAAAAAATCTAAATTCTGAAATGTGGTCAAAGGTCAAGTATCAGTGATCTTAAACGATAACTAATATGAGATTTATCTTCTAGCTATTATATTCATGTAATTTTTTGTGTACAATGGTTTTTATTACAATGATACATTTTGAGATTAAGTAACAAATTGAGTTTTTAGTTTTACTTTTAACAATTACTATTTGTGAAAGAAAATTAAAATTTTGTAAAAAATACTTAGACAACATAAAAATGTCAAGCAGATAAAATTTATAACAATCAGTAACAATCTTAAAACAAATTTTCCACTTATACGGATATAGGTTAGGTTATAATGTCATTATTATGCCATATTTCCATTTTATTATTTTAAATTATGATGTAGACTGTAGAGTATAAATTTAAAAAAAAAGTCTATAGCAATATACTCTAACCTATAAGCGAGAATATAATAATACGATATATGTGAAACCAGGAGGTACAAAATCACTGGTAAGTAAAGCTACTTTATATAATATTACGTTCTTATATATACGACAAGTTTATAGTTATCTTTAGAATATATTATCCATATACCCGCACGTCAATTTTTGAATTTAAAAATAACTATACCATTTTATTATAGTTTAAATATAAATATTTTGTGTTATGTATAATACAAATATATATTATGTTGTAAACTATAAAATGTACATTATTCGGTCTATTCCATAAAATCACTTTCACATGATTTTTTAACTTTTTTTATGGTAAAATTTATTAAACAATAATAAATACATAATAAAATCGGATCATTAATTATTATTATAATATTAATATTGTTATTATAATATTGTTATGTTTAATTAACATGTATGATGCTACAATCAATCATCAACAATATTATGTGTATACTGTTTCAATAAATAATTTTAAAAATGTTTATCAGGAGATATATTTTTGAATGTCTCTTTTCAGACTTACTTATGTTAAGTCTAAATGTTTACAGTTCATATAAAAGTTTAATAATCGGAGTTATAATTTTTTAATCACAATATTTTTTAAAATAATATTATTATTTTTAGAATGCATATAAATCGAAGGTAAATGTTTATCAAGTGTTTATCTATACATATTTAATATAAATATATAATATTTTTAAATTTCTGACAAAAATTTCATTGTTTTTGTTACACAGAGTGATCAGCTGAATATCGTATTACGAAGTTTAAGATACACTTAAATTTACATGTTATCGGTTAAATAATGATTTAAATACATGGTTTATTGGTTTCGTAGTTGTTATTTTCGTATTTTATAATTATCAAATTATAATATCAAAACGTTCCCACGTCGTGTCATATTATAATCGTATACCTTGTAAATGCCATCTCTATTACTCTGTTAATTACTAATCAGCAATTACCTTGCATATTATATATAAAACATATTAATATCAATTATTATTTGGTGGTACCTATTGAGATATACATAATAAATAAATAATATTTATTATGTATATTCAGGGGCTGACTGGCTAAGGCGATCCATGACTGGGCCGGTAAAATTTTTATGAAAATAGTTATTATTGTTTTTAAAAATAATTGTTACTAAGTTGTTAAAAAGAATGGTGGAAAACACCAAACAAGGTATTTAATTAAAACAAAAACTAATTATGATTTTAATAATCCGATTTTTATTTCCAGTCTGCCACTGAGTATATATGTGTACATTATGTGTACTATAGTACACTATACTGTTAGTGGTATCAACATATATATTTATGTAAAGCTTGTTATATGGAAAAATCTATAACAATTATTTTCACGTAAATATCGTTCGGAAATTTGACATTACAACGTAAACAGTTTGTAATGAGTACACTTTATGTCTACTGTATAAGTACACCCAGATTTGTTGGTAAAAGTACTTCAAAAAAAGTACATTCAAAAAAATTTGAAATAAATTAATATTCTAAATAAATTTTGTTATATAATGTTAAATGCATATATTTTAATTACGTATTTAATGTACGAGTACAAAAAAAAAAAAAAAAATATAGAATACCTACGTTTTATAATCAGTCGAAACATAATATAGTATGTTGGATACTTTTGAAACGTAATATTTTAGGGCCGACTCAGAATACTTAAAAAAAAATATAAAAAATATTTCATTTGGAGTAGGTACTTTATATCTACGTAAAACCTCGTGTTTTCGATTGAAAATTTCAACCCAGCGAACTGTATGTTGATAGTGCGTCTGAGACTACTTTGAGTAGGTACTGTCTGTTAAGCTTGGTTTAAATGTCAAGTTGAAAAAAATATAAATAATACCTTTATTTACGTAGTTTTTATATTTTTATCACCTACTTGCAGCTTAAACATAAGTACATATCATTCGCTACTATAGACGTTATAAATGTGCATTAACTTCGTACTCTGACTAGAATGAGACACAAAAGCTTTGACTCGGTAAACAGCGTTTACGACGAACGTTTATTGAAAGAGTCATCGACGCTTGTAATTTCCACGGAGTAGGGAAGTGCATTATTAATTAAAAACGTTGCAAATGACATCTTCTTCCGAGATTCCATGCATTATTTTCAATAGAAATAATTTTAATATTTATAACTACTACTGTTATATAGTACTACCACCAGCTCTTTATAGTACCTTAAACATTCTATACACATTGGGCATAAAATTTATCGTATTTGCATAAAAATGTCGTCTTTTCTTGTAACGTTATCCGTTTAATGATATATGAAATTAATTAATAATATACTTTTTCTTTACTTTTTAATTGATATTAAAATTTATCCATTTTTAGAAACATAAAATACTACAATATATATTAATATATGTCGTATGTTCAAATAAATTCCTTGGGTGTAAAAAAAAACACATATTTTATATTAAAGCTCATATATCATCCCTTAAGAGGCTTAAGTTAAAGCCCTAGCCACAAGTCATTTGTATTATGAGTAAATGAACTGAATAAATAAATTCAATCGAGTACACGTCGAAAGCACGCTGGTAAATAAATTGTGTGGTATTTATGTAGCTACCATTGACCAAAGATTCTTTGATTCGGTCAATGATTTTGAATGGTTATATACTTATAAATATATTATGTATAAATAATTGTTATACATATGAACGTCGAGTTTAAGGTCTATTTTAGAATGTAATAATGTATTCTCATATTGGATGTTGAACCGGACAAGGTAGGTGAAATTATTTATTAAATAAATAGGGATATGGGGAATGGTAGACTCACCTCTTCGCAATTGTGGTCAGACCCAAATTATCAAGCATATTGTCGAAGAAAGCTCGGAAACAATGTTTGGCGGAGGAACGGCAGGCCTGCATAGGAGATTGGATTCGTGATCTCGTCATACCTTTTTAGTTCACTTGTAATTGTCATTAATATGATTATTGTTGTTTATTTATTTACTTCATTTTTTTTTTATTTCTACTATTGTTATTATTTTATTTATTATTATTTTTGTTTGTTGAATTTATCTTTTTGTACACCAATACCATATGTCATAAAAAAAATTGAATGTCCTTGGGTCGGTTGGCGTGGACTGTAGTATCTTTGAAATAGATAAATAAATAAATTAACTGAGTTTCTTTCAATATTATAATGTTAAAATAAACGAAAGGATCATGTAGAAAATCCATAGATAATAAAAACATGGATTAGTCATGAGATCCGCAACTAAGTTATGCGGGACCCGGGTGCGAACTATTATTTTGATGTAATATTCATTTATTTTGGGACTTCTTATAGAGTTGTTTTGTTCTTCAAGTGGGGTGCTACACAGACCTGGTCCCTCCGGCAGTTGCGGCACTGTACGAGGCCATTATATATATATATATATATATATATGCGGTCCTGAAGTAACAATAAGTTGAGGCCGTTTGGTCACAAACTTTTTATCTCTAATTTTTTGAGTCTACACTGATAAATCGTCATGGTCTATCAATGTATTTATAAATATCAATGAGCAAACCTTAACGCGTAGTTATGACACTCGGAGGTTAGTTATTTGTATTAATAGGAATATTTGCATACCGAGAATTAATTAAACATTATATACTACAATAGTAATCAATCACAGGACATCACTGTATATTGTTATAAATGATTGTTATTGTTATATCCTCTTGGTTATGGATTTAGACACATATATGTAAGTATTAGCATCTCGACAGTGTAATTTATTTCAGAAGTTAGTTAGAGATGTTTTTAATCATAACGGCGTTGATTTTTATTTAAAACACGGTACCTAAATATAAAAAAAGCCGGGAAGTTGATTATGGACGTTCTTCCTTTGTTCTTTTGGTTCTCGGAGAAATTAATGATTTATTATAATTAAGATATAAATGCAATTATCGTATTTTTTTCGAAAATACAATTCTGAAAGAAACTCAATCCGATATATTATAGTGATAATTTCTTCCTAAATTTTTCCATGTTTGTGTACACTCTAGGTATATCTATGAGAATGCTTAAAAACATGTTAAATTCCCTACATTCAAAATTGCATTAGTTATCATAAAATATTTAAAATTAAATTTGTCAAAATCACAGTTTCGCAATTTTTCAATCATTTTTGGGTAGTTATTTTAATCTCAAGGAAAAACTTTTAAAAATTTGAACAATAAGCTTAATAAAATACCAAGTATTCATAATTTTCTACAGAAAGCATACCTTACTTGTGCTAATCGAACCATTATTTCTAATGAAAAAAAAATTTTTATGTATAAAATAAAATTATTGTACTTTCAAGTAGGTAATACATATCTCGTTTTGCTCAGAATTTAAAATTAATATTTTATTGGTATTGAACAGTTTTAATTATTGTATTATTGATAAAATTAATAATAATAATTCATATAGTTAAACCACAGTTAAACTTATTGTCTTTAATTTTACTCAGAGGTATTATTTGTCTAAACTTACTCAGAAAACCAAAATAATGGAAATTCAAAACATGTTTAGTACAAATTGAACATTGCGTAACACAAATAAACAATAAATTGCTTATATATTACTCTTATGTAACGGCCGGTATCGAATACCCTTAAGAACTAAAACAATTTTACAGACATTATATTGCTTTAAAATCCACGCTTATTTCGTACTTGTTTATGACAAAGCAAAACGTGTCAAACTTAAACTTTAACAATTTAATAGATACACGTTAATTGCTCACAAAATAAATAAGCTTGAAATAATAATATTTTTTATTATATACCTCATAAAATATGGTATTTAATAATATTCTATACTATTTTTACTTTTATGTTGATTCTGTTTTGTTTAATTAATCGAACTAAATAATAATAAATAATGTTAAAATCATGTGGATAATTAAGAATTGAGATAAAGTTATAGTTTTTATCATAATATAGTGATACCATAATAGATTTTGTATACAATTTTTACCAATTATCGTTTGATCAACATTATCATTTTGATTCCCACAAAAAAAAACATTCATTTATATTAATATTCATAAAGTAATGTAAAATATTGTTCAATAAAAGTCTGCAAAGATTGATATGCTTAGTAACAGTTATATTATGTATATATTTTGAGAATAATAAATGCATAATAACAGTGTAAGAGAATAGTAATGTTCTATTGCCCTATATTGGTATAGGAATTTTACGACAAAAGTATGCCAGAAATTTACATGTTAACTATCTCATGTTTTGTTACCATTATCTTCCTTCCTCCTGACCGACTGGGCAAGTATAGACTCGGTCTATAATGCCGAGAATCTTTTCACCTCTTCGACCTCCTTAATTGTGCATTCATTGAGCTTATTTAATATACATTATGCATTTAAACGATAGTGCGCGCGTATACTTACATAATATACATATGCAAATATTGTCAACTTTACATGATTCTCAGTATAAGGTTACTCGTTACTCTTGCTTATGGTTTTAATGGAAACGAAATTTCCGTTCGACCATTAAGAATAGAATATTATTTTCTATTCCGTTTATAATTTCATTCGCGTTAACTGATAACGTTAAAAATAACTGTATACTCACTCCTTTGAATCTAAGTTCACTGGATCTTTTGACAGACGGTACTTTAAATTGTGACGTATATCTTGTGACTCATTACTCAGACGATTGGACGCCAAAGACGCAGGAAGCAGCATGGCGGTTTCTGAAAATAAAAAAAATAACATTTTTGTGATTCTATAATTTCATATATAAACATATTAATTGTATTCTATATTACTAAAGTGAGTTAAATATAAATTTAATAAATTCTTTTTTGGGTGAAGTAGTGAAAGAATAATATTGTTAGATTTGTATAAATGGAGATTTGTGTCACGTTGAAAATATTGTATTTTACATAAATATTTGACGTTTTAATTAACTTTAATCAATAGCTAATCCAATAAAATATATTTTATACATTATTATTTATTATCGATAATATAATCTATAAAATCTAAATTATGTTTAGTAAATGAATTTTTTTAAGTTAGAGTATGTAGTTAAATTTAATATTTTTCATATATAAATATTTGTATTAGTTATATATAACTATTATATTATATAATATAATTATTTAGAAAATTTGAAAAAGACATTTTTTGATTTTTTGAGCATATTCCGTAAATAATATGTAGTTACAATTATATGCATGTCAGTGCTTAAAATATTTGCTACTGCGCAAACAGTTTTTAAATTTTTAATCTTACCATTTTTTAACCATTTACTGTATGATAAAACAAATAATTAATTATTTATACTGTGTCCATTGCTTGTATGGAAAGTATTAACTTGTTTTATTATCAAATTAATAATATCAGTGAATTAAAGAGTGATAAAAACTAAATTTAACAAAATATTTAAAAATACCAAAATTAAAAACACAATAACTTCACACTTAAACATTTGCTACTGCAGATATCCTTAGTATGTAGTTTAGTAAATCCCGTAAAATATTTAATTTTAATTTCGAAAAATAAAATAGATATTGTGAAACGTATTCCATATAGTACACATTTATGTCAAGAAAGTGTCAAGGTATATTTATTATATTAAGTAAGTAAATAAAGAAAGTAGATTTCTTTAACTATTTTTCTACTGAAAAAAGTAAAAAAACAATTTAAGTACCTCCTATTTATATTATATGTTATTATTTCTATACACATAGTATTTTAGAATTGATATGAATATTAATTTTAATTAAATTGTAATGTATTTCAAAAATATGAATTGGGTGAAAATATATGATTTTGTGTTATAACTAAAATGCTAATATTTTATTGCCTATGGAAAAGTTTAAGTTATAATCTCTTTGTGAATCGTGAGATTATGTAACGAAAGCAAGTTCCAATTATTATAATAAACTGTCTCTATTTAGATCAAAAGGCAATATTATATTACATTGTTAATGAATGTGAAACGTGAATCTGGTTGTTAAAATGAGCGTATCTCTCATTTTTATAATATATTAAATAAAAATTAGCCAACATTTTGACGGAATTTCGATGCATGTCCAATGACGTGATCATTAAAATTGTATAATCATATTATCGTACGTTTTTAATTTATTAAACAAATTTTTGAATTTTGATTAGGTACATCACTTTATTTTAGTTCTCAATATATAATTTATTAATTACTATCAAATATTTAAGATACCAATATAGACACTACTATTAGATTATGAGCGGAGCGAGGAATGTATTGTTTCTACAAAGATGTTTTTACAATTTTTTGGGTAGAAATAATTGTCCGATTACCACAAGTGTGGTATGCTTTTAGTAATAAATCGTATCATCTTGGTACTTTATAAAGCTCATTTTTCGAATATCTCTAAAATTTTAATTTTCCAAAATTTTAATAATTATAATAAACCAATAATTTCCGTGAGGACCGAAGGGACGAAGGATGAACGTCCTAAATTGTCATTCCCACTTTTTATTATTATGTATCTACATGTATCTATATTGTTAGTATATGTATCTATTATATTACACATACAAATTAATTAAGTTTTAAAGCGTTTCAATTTTATGTAGGTATTTATTGATTGCACAATAAAACTACTGTGTAAATGATAAACTTAAATAGTTCCACTTGAAGGCAATAATTTTCAAATTATTTTTTATATAAAAATTTATATTTTAAAAATAACATTGTACTCAGGACCTGAAAAATTATGTGTTTAAAACCCCTTCCGTATTTAGTGATTTTTGGGAGGTTCTTTTACATTGGTAAATATACTTACCACCAACTATTTATATCAAAATAATAATAATATGATATAAATATTTACCAGTGCACATTAACAACAAAATAATATAGTATATATATTTTCTACTGATAATTTAGCATTGTTACATTTAAAGAGTAAAATTAATTTTGTAAGTTATATTTATTTTTGATGTTTTATTTTATTTTATTATAATTATATTACTTTAATTTATAAAATTAAAATAATGATCTGATTACTTTGTATATGATGATTTTTATATTATATTGATTAATTCCGTATTCCAAGAGCTAATATTGCGAATTCGGTTTTATTACATTATTTATAATAATTAATACTTGCACCTATATAAAAATTAAATAGTTGTTAAACATGTAAAACATGTATTAACAACATTCAAAAATGATTCAATGAGTTAAATTTATCCAAAAAATGCAAAAAAAAATAATCAGTGTAATCTAGTACTTTGAAAACAACAACAAAATAATTTACATTGCATCAAAATTATCAAACGTCACACGTTATTTACATTTAACAAAATGTATTTTATCATTTATTTATAATTCCTCGACTATCTTAGTTTTGTATTTTAGTTTATCTTTTAGAAAGTTTTCAATGTTAAATTTCAGGGAATACTGTTTAATAAGGAAAAGGCCTACCATTTACATTAAAATCAATGCTATCCATGTGGTTTTTTTTAGCTTATTCTAGAAATGTGCAATTCGCGAGAATTGATAAACGAAGAACTGGATGATAAGTATACGTAAATAACAAAATATTTAAATTTTAAATGTAATTTTAGCCAGTCGAAGAAAATGAAAATGTAGAACAAATGTAGTGTAATAATAATTTACATTATTCGTGTATTGTATACAAAACAAAACAATCTAGCAGACAACAATGATGTACAATCGTTTGCGATTTTACAGAAAATGAGTAATTTATTACAATATTTTTAGCAATTATTATTTATTATTTTTTTTGTTCTAACCTTCTATTGTTTAAGTTTAAAGTAAGAAGTACCTCTACTTGTGAATAATGATCACCGACTTTTTGCTTGATTAAAATATATTTTCTATCCCAACAGTCATAATAAATAAAACTATTGTACAAGTAGGTAACCGTTATCTTCACAAATGAACAACACTCTCTAAGAACTTTAACATAGGTATTAAGTATTATATATATATTATTACGCTTTATAGTAGTGCGTTTTTCTTTTCATGTCAGAGATACATTATAAGTATTTGTTGTGGTTAAAAATTAAAACGCAGCACTGCGTCGAGACAACGTTAGAAAATTAAGTTTATTATTATTATTATTATGAAAGTCGGTTACGAGGATTTTCTGTAGAGATGGCGACATTTTAGCATTATGCAAAACACGATAGGGAATTTCGTTATTATAAAAATATATTAGAAATTATTGTCATAAATTGGTGTGTACGGATTTTTGTTTTCATTAAACGATTCTTTAAAATGCATGCAACGACTATAAAAAGTGATTAAAGAACAGTGTTGTCTATATTAATAATTAAATAATCATTTAAATAAGATAACATTATGTTTTTAGATAAGGTAGTAGACGTATATTAACAAACATTATAATATCAATTATATAAATAATAGATATATTCAGGGGCGCCATTTCAGTATTTTAATAGGGGAGCGAAAATTGAAGCAGGCCAAGTTTTACGCCGATCGGGTCAATTTTGTTTAATATTAAAATTATGTTAGTAACTTCATTTGCGATGCATTTTTTAGGAATGTAAAATGTTTTTTAATTATACCTAATTTTATTAAACATGCCTATATTATTATTCAAAGCTCAATAAACCATAATAATACAAAATACAAACGATAAAATGGTACAAATATACAAATTTACAATAAGTCCGTCGACAATGTTATTTTGCATTATGAAGGTGGCGTTTGGCGTTTGAATATAATGTACCGGCGTGATAAAATACGTTAATAAAATAGGGGAGCCGTGGCCCACCCTAATCCACCCCAAATGGCGCCCCTGAATATATTGTTAAAAAAAAAATATTAAATTTAAAAGATGTACATAGTATATTCTTATTTTTAGTACTGTTAATATTTGGTATTCTGGTGTTCTCTTTAAATAGAATAATATTATATTATGTGACTTTCAAAACATTTTTAAGTAAAATAAATAATTAAACAAATCTAGATAACGCTTAATAATAATATCGAATAAAATTGTAACTGTTAATATTATTATTATATTGTTTTTAGTTTGCATACTTATTACTATTTTATAATTATACGTATATTTTACTATTTTTTACGTATATTTTTTTTTTTATGATTGAGTTGGTAGTATTATTAATTAATCAATCAATTATTTTATTTATTAATAAACCAAATGATAATTTAAATAACAATTAAACACTAAATATTAAACAATTTTAATAGAAACGTAAAATCATTTAATAATCGGAATAACATAATGCATATTATATTCGAAACAAAATTACACGTTTGAGTAGATTAAAACGTCATTTTGAACAATATGAACGATGTTGACCGTTGCAAATTGAATTAGTTATTTGTCGAAGCCAATATTCGTCAAAAAATAATAATAATTAATTTGTCATGTTTCTACTAAGGAAAATAACACATTTTATAATAATTATAGTAGTTTAGACATACAATATTTTGTGCCATTGACTGCAGATACATAGATACATGTGCGTGCTTACACGGCATCGGAGGTAGGCAATTTAACAGCATAAAAGACTATTTGATACCAAAAAGTATACTCTATGATTGGTCGGGGGTGGGAGCCAACAGGTCTTGCTATAAAATAATATTATATAATTACATTAGACATTATACATTATATGGTTTAATGTTGTGGATAATTTCGATTTTTCGCAGGAGTTTAAGATATTAATTATGAGTATCAATCAGATAATAGATTATTTAAATGAGAAACCTTTTATGACGAATTAGATAAATCGATGTTCAACACAGAAATAACGATAAAAACGTTATATACACATTACTATTTTTAGTGATTATAATAAAATAATTTACAAGTGAAAACATAGATCTATTATTATATATATGTATATATATGTATATATATATATTTTCTTTTTTCATTATTTTTTGTGTTTGGACACATTTGTCGCTAATTTTTAATTATTTTCTACGAATAATAATTAATGATTAACAATAATGTATAATAAAAATTATTTTTATTTCAATTATCTATAGTTAAAAACAAACAAATAATAATATTACATATGATTGTTTTTTCTTTTTACTTCTTAAGTTTCATTAATATAATATAATACATTTAATTTTATATTACATATTTGCCTTCTCTGAAACTATTCAGTGTATTAAAATCCTAACTCTAATTATAAACAATAAAGTAAGTACGTAAGTAACATATGTGAATAGTTATTAAGTCAAATAAATTATATGGTCTAAACGTAAAATTAATTCAAAAATTGAAAATGAATTAAATTGAATTATCCGGAGGCGTTACTTTTGTCATTAATCATGGAAACACTACGAAAAGAGTTGAACTCTAATTTGCAGAGAACTCGTGTCATCATTGTTCATTCTGAAGTATGTCATGACAGATATTTAATTTCTATTTTTACATCAGAATAAACGGGTTTTCTTTTGTTATACAAAATTCCAGAGCTGCAGTTTACTTATATTTGTGATAATAACAATGTATTATCAATAATTTCGTTTTTAAAGGTGTTGGAAAAATTGTTAGTAATAAAAAAAAGACATAAAATCATTCTTAAAAATTTCATAAAATATATAATTTTGATGAATAAATTTGAAATCGATAAAGAAACAATATTATATAACTTTCTATTGTTAAAAATTAACGAACCCATCTAAATTCAATATACTTTTACAATTAAATATTCGATTTTTTTTACGATTTTCGTTTAACAAATATGCATAAAATAAATGGAAAAAAATCATAGAGGCTGGTCAAATATGTCGCATAAATATTAGTTTATTTAAGCAAACTCTTTAGAGATATGTGAAAATGCTATTAAATTTAAATAAAATATTTAAAAAATGAACATTTTTGTACGTTATAATTTATATTTTGTATTAATGCGTTTTCCGTCTATTTAACGGGAAATATGGCAAAATTATAATAAAGCAGAACTTAAATTATATTGTTTAGATTGTATTTAGAGTAAAAACTTCTAGAATTTAAAGAGAAACATTTTTTCGTATCTCACAGTTTTATGAAATATTGTCTGGCAAAGATGTTATAATTCCTATTTTTACTTTTGTTAAAAATCTGTAACATCTTTGACAGATTATATTTTACAAAGCGGATATTATACATTACCTCCCGAATATGTTTTTCTTTAAATTCTGGTAACAGACTTTTATATTTTAAGTTTAACCTAAATATCACAATATTAGAGTTCTACGTTGTTGAGATTTTGATATATCTTCGGTTAAATGAACGAAGATAGTATTATTGTAGAACAAGTGAGTAAACCCTACCTTTAAGTGCACTTCCCGGATAATTGGGGCACCTGGTTCCCATGCAAGCTCTTTTCTGAACCATCGACGGACAATGTTTTCCACCGTTCACCGGTGCCTTCAGAACTTGTCTCTTTCTCGTCATCATACCACTACCGCATTCAGTGTCACATTCGCTCCATGGTGCCCATTCTGACATCACGCAATCGATCACTGTAAAAAAAAAAATTCATAATTGTTATTTATTTTTATTAAATCGTTTGATAACGATCGTTTTGGACATCAATCGTTTGAATCATCGAGCGAATCACTGTCACCGTTTAATCGATTTATTAAATAAATAAACTGTATTTTGTAATATTCTGACAAATAAAGTGCACAGCAAAATGTAAAAAATGACTCGGATATACGTAAGTCATACGATTTTAATATAATCAATATAAATTGTACAAATATTAAGTTTCTAAAACTACTTACGAAATACTTGTATCTATAACTTTACAAGTAATTAAAATTAATTTTACCCGTATTGAATGAAAAAGTTTAAATCCATCATAATTTTGTTAAAATTATAAACCGAAGGTATAGTATATTACGTTATATGTCATTAGCTTGTCGAGAAATTTGTAAAGTTATTATCATAAATATTTCTTAGTGTAATTATAAAATAGTTATTTTAAATATTAATTAATTATTATCTACTTATATTAATTATATACTGTAAAAAAGTTTTTCATTCAAACTTTGAATTAGGTATCTACTTTAACAAAGTCAATTATGTTGATCAATAATAATAATCATAATATTTATTATTATTATTATCATCTGCAGTTTTCCTTTATTATTGCTTTCTTAGAAAGAATTACGGGTCGTTTTCACTTTTTTAGACCTCGTGACACTTGGTTTATATATGAGACGTTTCTGTATTATAAAGTATGTCTGAGCACTTTAATTATATTTGATATTTTAAATCGTGACAAATACAAATATATTAAATATATAAAATTAATGTATCGATCATTTGATTAACCTTATCATCGTTTAAGTTTCTTAAATATTATATAAATATATAAATTACAATTTGTAGGTAATGTACGAAACCTTAGTAATGCTAAGATTAGTTATGGGATTTGGCTAATATTAAAACTTAAAATTATAGAGTTTAGCCCAGTGGCGCATAAAGTATTTTTTTTTCGGGGGAGGGAGGTTGTACTTATAATAATTTGCTAATGGGGGGGAATTTTGTAAAATATGCAGTATTACGGTAAAACGTTTAATAGTATATTTGTACACTGTAAATTTACGTTACTGCGGGCATCGTTGCATGGACGTATGCTGGATTTTGAATCCAAATTGAATGAGGAAAAACATTTCGGAAGAGGTTGTGACCTTTTAACCTTTCCACGAGCCATGTACGCCACAGGTTTAGCCGAATGATCAAGATATTAGCTATACAATTGGTTAATTTAATTTATGTTTACTTATGAAAACAATTTGATACTATGAACTTTTAAATGGATTTTATTTATCTGCAGCCCAAATATCTCATGACATATATTCTAATATTATGTGTTGTAAATTAAAATATTTTAATATAATATTGTTAGTCGATAACAAATATCACCGAATATAATTGTTTTTTATAATATTTATTGCAACCATATTTTATTTACAGATTCATAATTCCAATTTGTATGTATATTATTGGCAACCGACCAAAAGTCTTACTGAAATGAATTAAAAAAATTAATTTTATGAATGTTTTAATAAAATAATAAAGTTAAAAAGATAAGACAATATTGTGTCTATTTATCAAGTGAAAAATATAATGATATGTTAAAGGAAGTAAAGTGCGCTAAAACTATAACTACACAGTTATCTTTAATTTATCATTATTTAAAAAGATTTGTTGTTATTAAAATTGGTGATGATAATTTATTAAACTCCTCATCAATGGTTATTTATAAATGATAATATTTATATTTATTATATAAAAAATGAAAAACTAAACAATATTTTATTTGAAATATGTTTAAATATCGGATACGGAATACGGTGGAAAACATCGATTGTTTACAGAAATTAAACTTAAATACATAAATATTACACAAATGAAGTGAGTCTCTTATTTTTATAATTTTGTGAACTATTTTAAATAAAACAAAATTTGAAAAAGAGCGAAGTATTACGTAACTTTTGTGTTCAACATATATTTTTGTAAAATGGTAATCGGCATTATCTGGTGCTGAAATCAATTTGGTATATGAACATACAGGCTATAATAATCTTTATTAACCTGTTTAGTTAAGTTTTATTTATAATAATATAATTAAATTTTTTTAAATTATATAAAATTGCGTAAATAACAACTAGGTTAAAGGTGAAAACCAATAAAAAATGTAAAAGAAGACCAAATAAAGTCAAACACTAGACGACCGCAGATAAAAGGTCAAAGACAATTAGATAATCGATGTCCAGAGAAGCACGCTATAAGATAGCTGAATACATTATCTTCTAATTAACCTAAAACTTTGTCATAATTCTTAATTATTATATAAATTGTGCTTAATAAAGAATAATTTCTCAAAAGTATTTAATTTATAAAGGCATACTTATTTCATATTTCGAAACAACTCGAATAAGAGTTACACTCGTTATTACAGTAGAAAACCAATATTTTTTTCTGAAATTAAATTTATATTTTTTAATTTAATATATTATAATATTTATTAATAGGTACCATTTCATTTCACAATAATTAGTTAATATACAACTTTTATTTAATTATCATTATCAAATTATAATTTGTACAATCTTATTTGACATACTCGTATATATATACTAATATATAATCTTATAATAATTGATAATAATATTATCTTTAACTATATGTATATGACAAATGTTAGTTATTAATATTAGGTTAGTTAATATTAAGATTTAATTTTAATTTAAATTTTTTTTATTTATTTAAATCATCTATTCGTATTTACTTTTGATATTTAAATGGTAACATAAAACGTTTAAAAATGTTTTCCTAAAATATAAATTTAATATCAGAATGTATTTAATAATTTTTAAAATATATGTAATTAATAAAATTAATGCGATACAATTTACCAAAATTTAAATGATAGTTGATAATATGTTATTGTTTATGTAGTATTTTTAAAATATATTAAGAAAAAAACAAAATCATATCGCCCATTTACGAATTTTAAACTTCCGAATATTAATATTTAGTATTAATATTAAATTTCTATTATTTTGTAAAAATTTTAATATTTAAATTTTATTATTTAAAGACTGTATTAAATATTTGTTTACTCGAAAATATCTGTTTCGTGTTTGTGTAGAACACGAATTCTAGAGCCCGATTGAAGTGAGATGTAATACAAATCTTCTTCAGACTAATGCATTGTTGTCAGCTTTAGAATTTTCGATGTGGAATAGTTTTCGATGTCTTGAAAAATGAAGCCACGCAAGCGAAATAAGTCAATATGTTTACTGAAATATTTTAAAATCTGTTACACGTCGAAAAGTAGTTTCCAAACACGCGATTTAGGTAAAAAATAAACCAATTTAAAACTAATAAAACAAATACAATTCCAAATTTTCAAAATATAAAATTAGTACACTAAAACATTTTTTTTATTAAAAAAGCAGTTCAGCAAATGATGGTGTACGGAGTTATATTGCGTTTTTAAGGTTTAATTGAACATTTTAGGATAATATATATATATATATGTATTTGTCAATATAATATATATTTCATATTGTATGATAACTGAAATAAGGAAAAAATAAATTGTTTTTGAATGAGGCGCGACAGAATATATGGCGTATTAATAATAAAAAGGGACGTATAAGTATAAGTTAAATGGATGTATAAAAATGGTATCTGGCGAGTGCAGACGATTTCTATTAGACAAACCATTACGCAACTACCAACAAAAGAAAACGAGAATATAATATTGGTTGGCGAAATACGTTGGATGAGTATTTTAAATTTAATTTTCTATTCCTAGTTTTAGACTAGTTTTTTATATTATTTCTGCTGCTCATCCATACTGCCAAAATATAATTCACTCGGTATTTTTTAACACTCCGGTCGATTATATTGTATCATTGTGTTCGTATCACAATAGAAATTCCAAACATATTTTATGTTCATTGCACACACGTGTTACTAATATTATTATGGTTGGGATGATTTCAATATCCTAAAAATTACAAACATTTACAAAAAATTTATATTAAAAATGTGCTTTTTAGATTATATTTCAATTATAGTTACGCATTCTGACATTTTAAGCTGAAATACTTAATAATTTTAATAGTACGTTATTGCTACCATTTATGCAACATGAAATTCGGAGCATTATAGCATTATGTAATAGTATATATAGCTGCATTATACTATGGTTTTTGTTATGATGATAGATTTCAATCTTATTTTTTTTATAATTAAAAATTTAATGAAAAATTCTTGAAAATACAAAACATTTTCTAAGAAGAAAAACAAAAATAGATAATAATGAGTATCGCTTAAAATCCATTATTTATTTTTATATTAAGTTCTATCAATATCTCAAAACTAATTATTATTATGGCAATGTGGTAAGGAGTAAGTAATATACCTACCTAGTGTTTATACCCTTCCAGTTGTTAACACTTATTGATTGTCTACAAAGTCTAAAACTCTAAACTGATATAAATTACGGCAATTACGTAATAATATAATTTTTCTATAAAATCAATAAGTTATTTACTTTTATTACGTATTAAAATGTTGTTTTAGATATAAACTAAAATTAATAAAGATAATAATCGTAAATTATCGATGTGGAAAGTGACATAATGTGTAATATAAATGTAAAAAAATAGAATGGGTGTTTGAAACATCGGTTATAAATCATAATTTACTATAAAATATTATACTTATGTATAAATTATAAAACGTTTTTTAGTTAATTTACTATAAACAATAATAACAACACATAAAATAAGATATAAAAGTCGAACGAACATTATATATTATATATACGTAGTTGAAAAATATAACATTTTATTGCAAAGTGCAAACCATACGTAAGTAACATAGTAATTGGTACGCTGTTTTAATAATCCAAACAGCTCAAGCCCGATTTATTTTTGCATTAGAGCAAAAAATTAACTGGAAAACAACAATACCACCTTACGGAACAAGTGGGTAAAGTTTTATTGTCTTTTATACTGGCCATAGCTCGAAGAACAGAATCAAAGGTTTGCCTTAAAAAGTAAATACACCTAAAACCTTTTTGTTAAAACCGACATCGCCTGTTGCATTTATATTGCGAGTTTACTGTTGGGCGTAGTAAATTTAAAACAAAAGGACTCATTTAAAAAATTATTCTATTGTCTTTTAGATAAATGTTGTTCTTTATTTCTATGCGTATAGATAATTTAAGTATACCATTATCACCAAAATAGATTTGAGGTGATTCTAAGTCCAGGAAAGAATATTTACTGTATTTTAAAAATTAAATAAATTACTTATATATAAAATAAAATAAAAACACTATTTATAATCAATCATGGTACAATTAACCATCAATAACTATAAGCCGTTTAACATAATGATAAAGTATACTTGTGTAAATTATTATTGTTTCTTTTTTTTTTTTCAAACCAAATAATTAATCAAATCACAGGAAAAAATGTTTAACGCAATTTCGCAACCATTAATTAAAATCCTTAAGAGTGCTACTGCATGGAATATTTCATTTTTCTTTTAATCCTGGGTACTTTAATTATTAGCTAGTTAGAATATTTAGAGCAAATAAAACAACCGGAAAAGGGAACCGTATTGAAAGCCATGGTGTTACCGATTACTAGGTTCCTGTTAATATATATACAGACTTTAAAAATAATGGGGCTTACATACGTTTTACAATATTTTCTCGATTATTCTGATCATGAAGTTATATTAGATAAATAATATATGTACATAAAACACGATAATTATTGATGGGTAAATCGATATATTTTCATTAAATAGGAGAACAGTTATTACAATTTTAAATTATAATTTATTGCTATTAATCTGATAGTATTATATTCGTATTATATTATTTTGTGATAGGAATTTATTAATAACTAAAAAAATACACGATTATAAAATAATAAATTTCAAAATGATTTTTGACTCTTGACAATAATAAAGTAGAAATTCAACAAATTAATAACCAATGGATTGTAAAAGTCAATAATTGATCCAAATAACGATTTTCATAATATGTCAATACTTTTATACTTGTAAACTTTTACTCATTTTTATAAAAAAATTCAACAATCAAAAATAATAATAATATAATTATGTAATTATATTTGAATTATAATTCACTATATAGACTTATTAATAGTTGATTTATATTATTTTTTAATTATTTTGACCAATTGTTATATGATCAAAAATTTCCTACCTAAAATAATAATAGAATTATATAGCTAACCAAAGTTATAATAACAATAAAATACATATTTTGATATATATCTACAATTTTTAAATTAACAATGTTATGTTAACAAATTTAATTATTTATTTATCAGATCAAATAGTGAATTAAATTTAAAAAAAAATTATATTTTATTATTGTGCCTACCATTATAAAAAAAACCCTTATAACTATGGACTGAATTGTAAAAAATACGTTCTCATATTGGTTAAAAAATATTTATAAATTAATTAGTTAAATTTTTAATGAACATTAAATGAGAAGATAATAATATGTCAAATCAAAGAATATGATGTTGTTTAAACATTTTGGATAGACGAAGTTCATATATAATATATTATACCACAGTGTGGTTTATTTATTGTTCTAGTGGCAAAGAAATGTTATCTGTATTGTATTGGGTAAAAAAAAAAACGTCCTAATAAAGTTGGAAGTTGGAACATTACCAGAAAAAAACCTCTCATGTAAGGAATCCTTTTAGCCAATAAAAATACATGTAAAATAGAGTAGACATAATGTTGTTTCTATATTTTCTACGTTTTAAACACGTTTTATTTGAAATACTTTCCTTTTGGAAAATGTTCAAAGTTAGATTTTTAAAAGACAACCGCGTCACTAAAATAATGACGAAATAAAACAAAAACTATAAACGGTTTTAAATCGAAAATGGTCTTTTGATAAAAATAAAACCATATATATATTTATATATTGCATTTATCGAAAATTCCTATAGGTACAATGTTTATTTAAAACATTGCATTTATGTATACAAATTATTTTCAAGTATTTTACATAACTTGGATATTTTTTTGACAATTTTAATAATTGCCATCTTGAAAATACAACTTATCTTAAATAAATTAAGTACTGAAAAAAAAATTAAATTTCAGTATAGTAATTTAAATTGGAGATTCTTTAGTACCTATCTATTTATATATTTGATAAAAACGTTAAAGTTATAAAAAAGATAGGAAGATTAGTAGATGGAAGATAGGTGAAGAACCACCTTCAAGGTTAGGATGTCAAATTTATATGTGATAACAGGTAGGTCAGGTATACCTGCTTAAAAATAATAAATTTTGGACCACATATTAAATATGGCTTACATTATATAGAAAATAAATGTTTAATAATTTGTAAAAATATAATAATATTAATAAATTAATGTTAATGTACATAATATATTATTATTATATTTGTTTGTCTTATAATTGACACAAAAACACATTAGAGTTACGATTAGGACAGTTATTAAAATGTTTATATAGTCAAAACCAGCGTCTTTATTACGCACAAAAGGTCCATTAAATATTTAACTACCAGTTTTAAACTAAAATGAATATTGTAAAATACATATTAAACATGATTATTTTATGCAATTGTTTAGTAAGAATATACGATTAAAAACTAAATTATTACGTTATTATAATATAATAAGAACTTACCTACATATCTTCTGATAATGTAGTTTTCTAGTATTGGTATAATTAATCAACTTTTTTTATGTGTTAATACTAATATTATTTCATATAGTGATATTTTGTACGTTCTATGTGTTATTAAAAATTTGTATCCAACAAAATGTTATGTAATATATAAATAAAAAGATTAAATTTATTATAAATAGTTTTTTTGTTATAAATAATAATGTAATTAAATTGTATATACAGCAAAACCCAACGGTAAAAAATTGCGGTATAAAAAAATCATTTACCTTGTCCTACAGTTAACCTATCTCACTTTTCATTAATAAACTTAAAATTTTTGCTATTAATATTTAAAATATAGTGTTTGTATGGTATAAATTATTAATGGTATTTGATGAAATACTATTTATTTAACTTTTAAAAAACAAATTAAATATTCTATTTAAACTTAATGCTGACTTCATAGATTATACCTAAATATGAATTTAACAATATAATAGTACATATCACAATATTTTTTAATAATTATTTTACTATAATATAATTGATGTAATAAATAATTTAAAATTCATATTTTATAAAATAACATTATGAAATAATAATAATGTTAAAAAAAATTAGATTACAAAAAAACACGATTCATTGAATAAATAAACCTGTATTTTCTAAGTAGGTACCTAATATGTTAATATTAATGTAATTCAATAATGTGAGATCTCAAATAAAATAATAATACATTTTCGTTATAATATCATAATATGTAAATTATTTTAAGTTGCTTTTAGTGATTATCAAAGACAAATAATTATAATCAATCAGACACGTATCTAGACTACTGTTTTTTCTTTTTTTTTGTGGGGGAGGGGTGATTTTTTTTTGAATATTCATATTATATTTATATATTTTTTTTATAATAATTAAAATCAAATTAATTGTTAATTTATATATTATAGTAAATCATGTATTTATAATTTATTGATTATATTGATTAATCTATTGTTTTATTTATGAATTTTAGATTCTGAATATTGATTTAACTTTTGACATAGATATTCTACGTATTATGAGAATAAATTTTGAAACTGTTAAATTGATTATATGTTCAAATTTAGAGCTTTAAATTTTCCAAAAATGTAATTCTTTTCATAATAAAGTTCAATGTAATTTGCAATTTTGAGTTTTAAAATTTGTAAGAGCAAAATAATATATAATTTAACCCAGTTAAAGGATATAGTTAAAGTTGTTAAAGAAAAATTTAACTCAAGTTACTTGAGTCTTTTTAGTAGGAAATTCTAGCCCCCAAGAGATTAAAATCCAAATTGCGTTTATACAAGGCACGCAATTTAGAATATAATTTTTCTGGTATCAGCTGGCAACACGTTTCCATTACCGTAATTTTGAAAATTCCAATATGTTTTATAAACCAATTGTTACCATATTCCAATTCTAAATAGAATCATGTATTATAAAATCGTATCGTATTGTAACATGATTTTCTGATCGCCTTGTATACTGGTAAATAATATTATATGTAATGCCTATGTTCATTATGCTATAGGTACTAAATCATAATGAAAAATATATATATGTTATGATAATATGTTCAATACACTTAATGATTTTTAGCGTTTATAACTATTTGCATTTTGTTAAGGATAATGTCTGAATCATTTATGTCTAAAGTTTGAATATTTGATATGCGACGTTTGTTTGAGACGTATTCTACGACTACTATAACACAACACTACACACACTCTTTACTTTTATCATCGTAATCGTTAAAATATGTATAAGGTTTTTATCGGAGTTTACAAATATATATTACATTATTATATAATATATTATTAAATATTATTCACATAAAGTAGAAACAACGAATCGTTATCGGTTTTCTACTTTTGTTTTCTTTCGTAACGTACTTATATAAATTTATATTTTTATTCATTTCATAGGTAGGTGACGTGTTTAAAAGTTTTAGCACGCTATTCTGTATGTTTTATTATATTTAAACGGTTTCAGTAACATAAAAATATAAATATAAAAACAAATTTTAGTTTGCAATTATTATTGATACGTATCCAGTTGATATATTGTTGTAGGATGCCAATATAATATATGCAAGAACAATATACTAGAATAATATTTCAGGAATTGAAAAATAAATTATAATACACGTATGATAGTACCTAATAATTGGCAGGTAATTACTAATTCTTAATTGTTAATAGTAGTTCAGGCAATTAACTCCATCCGTGGGGTAGAAAAATAATATATACCCGAATAATCTATAAGGTTTTATCATAACGTTATTTTCTCCCCTCTCGTTTTTTGATCGATAACAGCCCAGAAACCACCGTTTGGCATTACTTCAGGGCTATAATTTATTGAATAAACCATAATTTACAATAAAATTAGAACCATCTTCGACCCTTTGAAATGTAATGATTCTTATCAGTCAGGTAAAATAGCATGTTGATAGAAATTAGAAGGGGTAAAAGATGATGAAAAACTGCTAATTTAATTATAAAATTACATTGACAATCAAAAATTCTAGGAATTGTGTTAGGTTTTTAAATTTTAACATCCTATCAAAGTGACAACGAAATATTGTAAATAATTCACTGATACAACGTGAGAAGTTACCTAACCAAATAAATTCTTGCTTTAAATTATTTAATCGTATGTATTTATGAACAATTTAATCATGATAAAGATAATTATTATTATTATTATTTAGATGCTGTTATTTTTAAACATTTATATGTACCATTATTTGTTTCTTTTATTGTTGAAATATTATATTTTTATTGATCTAATAAAAAAAATATGGACTGAGCGTTACTCATTTTCAAAGACGTGAACATTTGTGCGCTGTACCATCCATTTATATTAAGTCCATGCGGTATTTCCCATGTCTAACTTGCATTTGATTTATAAAATAATTTGACATAATCTCAAAAAAAATTTTATGTTAGAAGAAAATCATTTTACGAAGAACTGTACTTTAATATATTAATTCAAATAATCTGTGATTATAGGTCATATATACCTTACACCTATTTACCTATTATTCCTTATTACCATTGTAATATATTGTAATACACTGACTCATAAAAACATGAATTTTTAAATAAATTTAATATTTCATTATTTTACAAATTAATATATCTATCGATGCTCGGTCTGGTCAAATTTTTCATTTTAAATTAACTGCTAGTAGTGTAATTTGCCACTAAATATGTGTTTTTTGTCTAGCACATTACACCTTATCATACAATATAAGACTTAACCTTTCACTTAATTTTTACGTTTTTTTTCAGTTTTATTTAACTGCCTACATTTATTTTAATTTTAAATTTTCTTTAATTTATATCAAAAAATATATTTATAGACCACCCTCCACAAATGAATATTGTTACATCTATATCACTAAAACTTAGTTTGAATAAAATGGTTAGGTTTGTCGTGCAGTTATTGTTCTTGAAGATTATAATAATTCATTCGTTGGATAATTTTATTTTCATATAAATGATAACAAACAAACAAATCTTTACGGCAAAGCGATGCGAAGAAACAAAAAACAAATTTCTCGAGACTTCGTATAGATTAATTACGACAACTCAAGATTTTTCAACCAAAAAGTAAAACGGAATACAATTATGAATCTTGTTTGAATTATTTCTGCAAAGTATATCTCATTTAATATTAGTATATTATGTTATTATTCATTAAACTTATGCGGAAAATGCAAAGGCGGTAAAAGTTGATGCAATATTATAATATCTCGTTATATACGTATGTCAATAACAGGGTAAATAATAAGTAACTTTTTAACTAAAATTTTTATGCGCGTTTTTACGATCCAACTTTAAATATATATATAGATGGGCGCATTTATTTTTATTGTATATTAAACGAAATTTCCCAAATCAACCTCGTATCTGAAATATTATTATTTGAATGCCTTAATTTAAAAAAAATATTCTTTCATAAAAAGTCAATAATTTGTCAATTACTAGACTTGTAGGAAAATTGTTTTAAATTTATTTTAAATATAAATAATAAAAATATGTATAATATATACTTGACTATAATAACGGTGGATGATAGCAAAAAATGTCGCTTAATAAAGATAATTTAAATTATTATTATTTTTTTTTTTTAATAAAACGCTAATATTATAAAATTATATAACAAATCTAAAACCTATAAAAATGTTTTTAATTAAAATAACATCAAAAACGTGCACGTGTATAGCACTATTATATTATGTACAATTTATTATTTTTAACTATGGTTTTTTTTTTACTATTTAATTTAAACAATTTTTAGTCACACAGAATATATATAAATCAAAATCAAAAAAACGATAAATTTAGTTCAGTTATATTGACAATTATATTATTTGTATGGAAAAATTAGGAAAAAAAATGTCGATAGGAAAAATATTAATACTATTTTTAATATATAAACAAGTAAGATGTAAAAATAATTAAGATGTATAATGCATCAAAAATTTTAACGAATGAGAAAAATGCATTAAAAATATATAAATATTAGCAAAATAAGGTTGAATTACCAAAATAAAATTGCTCATTTATATTATAATACATAATATAGTAATATTATAACCAGATTACTAAGAAAAATAAGAATACAATTTTGTGCGATGATAAATATTATCCATGAACGTTGGTTAGTTGGTTAGTAATTACAATATCCGAAAACATTGATAAAAAAAAGAAATAGCTCTTATAGAAGACTGCCTGTATAATATTATCGTAATGGATGATCGTTGTGCTCTCGTGGAAAAAGTAATGATTTTCATCAACCTTATCGTAGCTTATTCTACAGTTTTTATAAGACTTTATCTCTCAAACGAGTAACCTCTATATACCGGGTGTTCCACCAGATTTGTTCCTGTCAATAACTTTTAACCTATTACATATTTTTATATTATAATATTTCAAATCTATTTATGTGTAAACATGTCATAATATTTAACATTACAATATATTTTAGATTACAATTAGAATATTGTATCTAGTTGGAACTATATTTAGCTCATTTTTTTGAATTTCTCAAAAATTTTTCTTAAGAGAAGAAAAACTACCGAAAAATGGCGAAAAATCAGCAAAATTACGGTTTCTGTTATTTTAATTTTTTTTTAATTCGTGATAACTAATTAAGATTTGATAGTTGCGACTTGAAAATTGTTTTGAGTATTCACATAGTTAATATACATGCGCGGTAAACTTTTAGAACTGCTTATCAGTATAATATACATTGTATTATATTGAGTTTCACTCAGAATTGTATTTAGTAATGTAATATCATTGCATTCGAATCTTAATTATAATAAACCACTAATTTCTCCGAGAACCGAAGGGGCAAAGAAGTAACGTTCAAAATCGACCTTCCCGCTTTTTTTTTTAATACTTAAAATAAAATAATTGTTTTCATATAAATTTAAATTTTGAATATACCAATTTATAATCTTGATTTTTCTAAAAAATTTAAAATGTAATTGTAAAAATAAAAATAATGCAGTTCAAATAGCTAAATGTAAAAATAAAAAATAAAAATTTTTTTGTTAATTAAACGTCGAACTATAACTATACTGTTAAACAACATATTATGGCGAACGTTAGATATGTTTCAGCAATATTTCAACTGTTTAATGGCGATACCGTTTTCGATTAATTAGGATTTATTATATTAAGAGATAAGACTCCAAAGCAGTTATCAGTAAGTCGTAACAATCATTCAACAGCCCCTATTTGTAGATTCTCATCGAAGCGATAAATGTATTGGTTTTTCAAAGATATGTGCTTTTTATTTTTATGTTTGAAAACACGATTTTGGGAAGAAAAAATAATTGTAGATTACTACGAATAATATATGCAATCGGTAGAGAATTATATCTAGTTGGTAGGTACTTTATTTATCTAATTTTTTGAATTTCTGAAAAGTTTTTCTTTGGGAGAAAAATATAACTACAGAAAAACTACAAAATTAATAGAAACTTATTTTGATGAACTAGATTATAAATATTTTACGATAACTAATGCCAATTTTGAATGTAGGTACTTAAATTTTTTTTCGAATATTAACATGGATATCCTACAAGTAAATAAAAATTTTGAAACTGTTACTTTAATTATTTGTCTAAATATAGAACTTTAAAATTTTTCCAAAATTGTAATTTTCAATAATGTTGAATAAAATGAGCAATTTTGGATTTTATGTTTTGTAATCTGATAGAAGTGAAAACATATATTACTTAACCCAGTTTTAATAATTTTGTCTGTTGATAGTTCCAATAATTTTTAATAAGCATTATATATTATATATTATGATCTGAAAAAAAAAATAATTTTAAAGAATTGCAGCTATTTAAAGTTTTTTTTCCTCCAAAAGATAATATTTAAAAAGTGTACAGGTCCCATTATTTTTCTTTTCTCAACACGAAATTTCGATCATCCTGTATATGGTTTAAACCCAGGTATATGTGGGTCCCACAAGAGTGTTAAACGAAAAAAGTCACTGCGCGTCGGACTATTATTATCCATTGTACATTTCGTGGCCCAGAACAAGTTATACTATTGTTCCGTATCTCAAATAGGTATTATTATTATACAGTGGTAGTAGTAGTCGCCCCCACGCGATCATTAGACTCCAGAGGATAAATCGTAGATGGCATTCAGTTTTATTATTATTATTATATTTTTTATTTCCCTCTTTTTTTTTCGTTGGTCTATTTTTTTTTTTTTTTTTGTGTTCGCCACCCCAATCCCGTCGAGCACGAGTAAATGTACATCCGGTTTTACCGCCGTTCCAAAATGTTTGGAATAAATATAATTATATAATTATACACACACAAACATACATACTCTTATCTGCTTACCTACACATTTTTCTCTTTTATATCGGGTTTAAATACCTCACTATTATTCATATTTGTATACAAGGGAGTACAATATAACATTATTGTCAATTTGTCATTGTATTCAGTGACATACCAACGAATTATAATGCATAGGGGAGGGGGGTAAATATCATAACATATATTAAATACTAAATTATATATACCTAATACTAAGAATGGAAAAAAACAATTATGTTATAGTATATTATATATATAATATTAACATATTTTATTATTAATTATATCATATTATTTAAATTATAATAAATTACAATTTTAATCTATAGTTTTTTTTAAAATTAATTCTTCAATTATATCGTCTAGAGTGAGTTAAAACTTCATCTCTGTGAAAATGTAAATACTTAAGATAGCTAATCCGTTTAATCTATCAGTACTGCTTAAATATGTTTCAAGTCAAATAATACCAATGACAAAAATTATATTTTTATCCACCGTTAAATTATTTGGGCAATCGATTACCACAGTAGGTATAACGCACACGCTATAATCAGTTCGGTATTATGTTACAGTCATTGGAAAGTGGTTCAGAGGGGTGACGGATGACTATTATAATATAACAAATTAACAACTATAATAACATAATAATACCCAATATTTATAATGTAATTTTTAATAGAATATTATTAAAAATGTTCTTATTTTCATATGATTATTGATTACTTCAATAATTAATAGGTTAAAATAAACATTTGAAAGTATTTATATTTTTTACTATATGTACACGTTAAAGGTAATTTGTAATACTAATGCTTGTTGTTATTTGCTCTGTTGGAATTTAGAAATCGGTATGTGTCTTTTTTTTTTTCATTAAAATTAATTTGATTTAAATTTAAAATTTTGAAATTTAAATGTGTTTTACCTATGTGATATTTTGAACAAGAGTCTTAAATTTATTATTCTCGTGTTTTTTTTAATTATCAAAATTTTTCTTTTTATTTTATGTCTATTGTTCGTTGTTCAGTTTGTAATATTAATTGTTGAATATCTTAAATGTTTATCGTTAAAATTGATATTTTAGACTTTTAGAGTTATTACATTATTCAAATATCAAAACTTTGGTAACTACATAATATGTACGAGCGAAACTTTTGTGAATTTTATGCATTTAAACCCTATTTTATTTTCAATTACAATGAAAACTGAATTTCAATATTTTTAAAGTAAATTTTACTGTAATAAATAATTTAAATAATTAAATAATAAAATTATTTTAATTTTTATATCACCTTCCATTATAATTAATCATAATGTTAAAAAAGAACTTTTTGATAAGAAAAGCTAGCCATTTATCTCCGACTTTAGGATTAATTCGTAATTATCTATAAACTACTTAAATTATGCTCTTTTTATTTGGTCACTATACGATTTTTTCGTCGGTCAAATCTAAAGAGATTAGATAGGTAAGTACCTACTTTTAACTTTACAATAATTTATTATCGATCTCTCTCCGAAGCCTTATAATACATAGCCGTTGTTCCGACTTACAAAAAACTAAACAAAAGCGAACACATAAATAAAGGCCACCATTTACGAAATGGAAAACGTCGGTAATACAAACGTTTAAAAATTATTTATTTTTTATTTATATTGTTTTATATAATACATAGGTACTCTTTTTAAAACGAATTTATAACGCTAACGAACCGCATTGCTCATGACGGACGACCTCGCGTGATAAAAGAACATTATAGCTATATAATAATATCATCCATAATATTGTATCTATGGTAATTATTGTAAGTATGCTAACATAGATAATAAATACATGGATAGTACATAATGGCTTATCAGTGAAGTTTCTAAAACTTAATGATAACATTGTGGTCGTTTATTTACATCATAGAGGTGTTTACTAATAATAAATATAATAATTTTTAGTAAAATAACAATTAGGTATTTAAGCGCATTGCCATTTTCTGCATTAATGAAATCTTAATACACCTAATAATATAAAATATAAATTGTGATATGTTCAGAATATTATAAATGTAAACAAACGGCCTCAACTTGTGGTATCCTATCCATGTATTTATTATCTATGATTACCATATATAATATTATAAACGTTTAGATTTACATTTATCGTAAACACCAAGGAGGATCCATATACTATGCACATTGGGTCTACACGCTGGTATTTTCGTGTATATACCATATTACCATATTTATTATACCTATGCACTTGTCGTGACCTGTGCGCGCGCGCGTGTGTTATTCGGGTCGTGACTGATTACGACCTTGTTGCGGGCAGTCCGGGAGACTAGAAAGAGAAACAAAAACGAAAACCCGACGTAGAATATTAAATATTATTATTTCATCATTTTTAGAATCTCCGCGTACGTAGTGTTTGAAGCTGGTTCAAAGAACTCCACCGATGGCAGCGTGGTTTCCCATTTATTCACATTATACAAACTCAACTCACACGATTCACTTATTATACAGACGACAGGTGTTTAATATAACACAACGGAATTACCAAATTTGATGGCAACACTTAAGTGAAATTGTTCGTTAGGATATGTATTAAAAATTGTTTACATCAATGTTGGACATTCAGATATTCAGTTTAAATCTCTGCAGCTAATGCATATTATACCATAATCATAATGTTATAATGACCAAGTTTACTTTAATTACTGTGGATATTCACTAAGAGGGGCATTCTATTTCTAATCTGAAAAAACACGTTTGTCTCCCGTCGTCAAAAACCATAAAATGTATATTATTATACCGAGAGTGGCCCTGCAGGTTTTTATTATGTGCGATGTAAAAACAAACAAAAAACTAATAAGCGTATACGGTAAAAAAGTAATAATAATACACTTTTAGAAAAAATGATATACATTTTTTTCGTAACAGTTCCTTCACAACAATGACACGTTTTTCCAGTTTATAATTTTAATATTTCAATTAAAAATAAACCATCTGGAAAACATTACGATATGATTTAAAAACAATATTCAGATTAGATCAATTTTTTACTTCATATCATAAAGGACAAACACATTTTTCTGTTTTTGATTTCAAAATAAATCTTTAGTTGTAAAAAGAAAAATGATAAATACATTATCTATCTGGCGTTTAAAATATAGTAATATATAAATACAATTTTGAACGATACGTCGAAGTTTTAACAAGTTGGTAGTTTTAAGTTTATTCAAAACTCTTCTGACTTAAAGTACGTCTGTTATTGTTGTACTTAATATTTTCCATAACATAATCGCCTCTAACGAAATGGTGAAATTATAGTTAGTAAATGAAGTAAATGCGATTAATTTAATCAGTTATATTATGTATTATGCCAAATCTGTTTTATATACAAGTATTTACATAATAATAATATAAATATTATTAATGAAAACTTAATATGATATATATATGTGTATATTTAAATAGTTTTAATGGATTTTTCTTTTTAGATTCAGTGTATTTGATAAAGTTTGATTGACCTATTTAATTATTAGAAATTTAAATTTATAAATAACCAAAGCAATTTGTCGTAAAATAAGTATTTTATTTAATCGCCATCATTTTATTTTAACTACCGAACTTTTAATTTGTATACTAAAAATATTATAGTTTGACTTTATCGTCTAATTTGTTGAAATTTAAGCTTTTTTATGGATACGTTTTAATAACTTTTAAGTAATTCTATATTACCTATATATTCTACCTACACCATATTTGTTAAAGTTTTTGATCTTATACTATATTACTTTATTTTTATCAAACAAAAGCAAGTTTTCAACAAAATAGTTTCCAAGACCTAAATAATTTAATTAATTACATCATTTTTATATTTTATTAAAAATGTCTAACGCTTAGACGTCTTTTATACATTAATATTATTCTTATGGACTATTTGTTGAATTATGTCAATCAGATGTAATTGTACGATTTAATTTTTTAAAATTTTATGCATTTAAAATGTAATTAAAATGTATTTAAAATAATAATACGTAATAAACTAATAACTAAATAAAACGACATATTTAAATTACAAAAAAAAACATTAAAATGAGTCATTAAATAAATATGTTGTGATTTAAGGTTATAGTAAAACCAATTTTTTTTAATGCTCGTCGTAAGTTAAATGTTTCAAGTAATTTTAAGTATTTAAAAAAAATAATTCCATATAATCGCTCCAAGTTTAAAAATTCACTGTTTAAAATTTTTTTTAAACTAAAAATTAAAAGTTTATTTGAATAATACTCAAATTATAATTAAAATATTATTTTTACATAATTTCAAATTTGTTTATAACAAATATTTATGACATTATTAATATCCACAAAATTATTGTATTAAGTATTTAAGTCATTCATATATTTTTGCCACAAATGATGCATTTTCTATGAAATTGGTAAAGTTTGTTTTATATAGATCTACAATGAACGTAAACATGACACAGAATAATTATTGATAATTGATAAATAACAATTATCACTTTGGTTATCAATCATTTTACAGTAGGAGATTGATTTTTAATAATCAGTGACGTAAAAATAAAAAATGAAATAGAAAAATGTCTTCACATATTTTATTGGATAAATTGCCTTCCTATTTTTTCTACTATAATTTTCATCACTTTTACTCCTTTATTACAATCTTTAATGTAGGTAATAAGTTTATGTAGGCCACTTTAGTTATGGTAATTTACAGTAGCATACATAGTGAGGTAAGGGGTTGATACCTCTCCCATTAACTATATTATAGGTATATTTTTATTACTAAAATTGGTCCTAATTTTGACAGTTTATATTTTATGATATTTAAATAAATTATTTTTATACTCACATATAGTACTGTACTGTATTGTATGGTACATATGATAGTTAAATAACTATTGTACTATTAATGACAACTAATTGGTTTGTGTTTATTTAAAATCGTCACTTTATGTTTGCTAAATTTTAAATTTAAAAAATCCTGCGTACGATGGTACTGGTATTTCATACATCTGTCTTTGTTCGTTTTTCACTCAACTTTTTTACTTATTGTATATTTGTATACATATATATATTTATACTTTAATTTCTCTGTAATTGCCGTTTTACGTTTAACTAAGAAGTAAATAAATAAATCTGTACCGACGATCAAACTATACATTCGTTCATACAATATTACAATAATATATTATATTTATTTTTATTTTTGTCGTTAAATAAAGTATTTTTTTCGAGATGATTTCGTGAACCAATTATTATATTATTTATTGTGTAATCTCTATAACATGAAATTTTCGACAAGTTAAAGAAAATAATTCTTACTCAAACATCTTATAACGACTAGAGTGTATTGTTTTTTTTCCTCATGAAAGACATATTAATATAATATATTTTTTAATGACTTGTGATTGTATCTAAACGTCAATTATAGTATATTACATTGTATTATAATGATGGTTTATATATTATGTGTAATATATTGATACAAACATACAAATATCATTATTGATTACACAAGAAAATAAATGAATCTGGAAAAATTATCCGTCTAATCGATATATATATATAGTTTTTTTCTATATCAACTAGATAAAATCGAGTTAATTTTCATAGCATACATATTTCTTTTTTATAGTATAGTTATATTATAATATATTTATCAAAATTAAGTTTAATCGATTTTATTTTAGAATTCGAAATTGTTGGTCATAATATATTTTAGAAACATGAGTATTTTTTAATATAATATAAGATAATATATTATTTTGTTAATTTAAATTCATTGACTAGGTGAGTTTATGAAGATTTATCATGTGTGCAACACTGTAATTTTCAACGAAAACGCGTTTATTGAATGTCGCTAGAATGCAATTCATCCTGATTAATAGCTGTATGGACGTCGTCGGTGGGTTACTTGTACTGACACGGAGGGATTAAGGAGACTCATTTTAAAAAATTTGTTTCACCTTCGACCCACCTTTCATGTCCCTTCAACCGGCGCCGTCCTGCAAATTGCACCGCGACGGTTTATTCGTTTTCGCACGCGCAAATATAACTAGTCGATTTATCCTGCGGTGGCATCACCGCCGCCGGCCGTTTAATTGAGCGGTGCGAGGAAAACATTCGGCGGGTGACGGTGGTGTATATTGGGTATATAGACGTGGGTACAGCGGGACAGGGTACAAGTTATTTGTGCGGTGGGACTTCGCGGCTATATAAAGCGGTATGCGAACGAACGCGGGGTGGTTTTTGGTGATGGTGACGGGGCCCGAAGGACGAGAACCTTTAAATTGCCACCGATCTGTCTAAAGTGCCAAACCCTTATTAAGTTTCCGCAACTCGTACACGACCGTCCGCCGCCACCGCCGCACAGTATATATTGTGTAATACATTAGGACAGCGCGGTTTTTTTTTTTTTTTTGTCGTCCTTTCGTCGGTCACCAGCTCTGTATACTAGCGCGGTATACTCTCGCTCGTTTTGCTTCATCAACAGCCGCACGTGACCACAGCCAATCGATCTGTCACCAAACATTAGAACAATTTCCCCGTCCTTCTACCACAGTCGTTTCTTATCTACGACGCCATCATCATTATCATTATCGACATCCGCTCTGTCCACACATTTTGTAGTATAATATATATAATCTCCTTTGTTTCTTTCGCCCACACATTCGTATTATATTTTATTACAGACACCATTAGTATACACCCAGGTATATGTTCTGTGGGATGAATGCACAGTAAACCGTATAGTATGCATTAGTCATGAAGTCCGAGGAAATTGAATATTGATGTTTGGGATAGGGGAAGGAAAAAAAGTCGCCTTTTATATCACCGGCGAGTGTGTGATTGTCGATGGATTACTGGTCATCAATCGTTCGGCGAGTTTTCCACACGATATATTACGTGAAAATACATCAAGGACCGACCAATATATGAGACCCTGCACCTACGACACATACTTATATACAGGGTGTACCACCTCAGTGTTTCTCCTCTTCTAATAACTATTATCACTAAGTTAATAGTCGCATATTTTATTTTATTTAAATATCGTTTTTGATTAGGTTAGGTACATCTCTCCCTGAGGTTTCTAAACTTTTCATGGGTAACCAATTTTTGAAAAATTGTAAATATTGATAATAACCTACCTAATCTTAGTTGCCGTTTTAGGAAAGTATAGTTTCCTTAACAAGGTTGTTGGATAAAAAATAATTAAAAGTTTATTAATAACTATACTTTACTATACATTTTAATATAAAGCTGTAAGTGAAATATGATATTATTTAATTTAATTTTCCTTCAAAATAAAAAGTCCTGTACCAAAATTTCTATTGCAATGCAGTTTGGGAATTTCTGACCTTGTCGAACCCATAATAAAATCTAAGACTCTCAATAGAGGAAGATTAGTTGATCTTTAGGCTACTTTTAAAGTCTCTTTTATAATTTTGAATTCAAGTATTCAAAAAAATACAAAATAGGCATAAATAAGTAATTAGGGTGGATTTACTCTGCGAGACATCCGATATACTCGTACCTATATAATAATGAAACTTTTACCAAGCTACTAAGCATATATAAAATGCGCACAAACGAAATTCCAAGTTGGATTTTCATAAGTCATAACGCACATACCATATAAATGTGAACTTAGACGAGATATATTCGAGTTGTTTTTAATTATCTTTGATATAAACTATATATGCGTTGTTCAAGGAGAACATTTTGTTTTGTAACAAAAAATAAGACAATTGTAAAAGTTTATACATGGTAACAAAATGTTTCAAAATGATTGAAATTAATATTATTTTTTGCAACACGATTCATCCAGTAATCATACGTTACGTTTATCAGATCGTTTACTTAATTCAAAATTGTAACACGTATATTGGTCATTGTTTATACATAGCATCTATAATGAATTATATCGGTTTAAGTTATGTTAGACTATAACGATCTTTTTGTCTTTCTCAATATATAAATTATCTCACATTAAAGTGAAAAATGTACAAATTACGTATAATGAACATAGCATATAAAATCACTATATTATTTGAAATAATAAAAAAAGTATCTTAAATATAAGTTTGATAAATATATATAAAAAAAAACCCCGGTGGTTGACATTTAGAATTATAATTAATTTGTTTTAGGAGATTGTATAATGGTTATACCATAATATAAACCTAACGTATATTATTCTATATTATTAATCTTGTGAAGTATTAAAAATGGTTTAATAAAAAACTGAAATTGTTTTTATTTTAATTTTAAAGTAACCATATTTATGTTTTACTGATGCATTATATTATTTTAGTGATTTTAATTAAAAATATAATTTATGAAATATATTTTTGATGATGAACTTTGGAACTATTAATTCATATATTTATAAAAATAACAAATTACGAGTATGTTCAACCAAAACAAAATGAAAATGTTTACCTATATAATTTGGACCTATTAATCTGATTTTATATAATTATTTTACATTGTTCTAGATTTTAAGTTGAATAGCTGTTATTGAGAAGAATTCTTAGAATATTAAGTATTAAATATCTAACTGAGATAGACGATATAGTAAAAATGATTAATGTAGATAATTTTTAAAAAATATTTAGCTCATTTCATTTGTTAAATTTTATCTAGTTTTAATTATTTATATTTCATGAAAATCAATTTGTATTTATTTTATTTTATTTTTTTTTTTTTGGAATGGAATAAAACACGTCATTTCTAATATCATTAATTACTGAAAATGTAAAACAACTACATTTTAATTAAATTCTATCTATCGATGGTACCCAGTAGGTACATCCAAATTATTTTAAAGGTTAAATTATTTTTTTAACCACACATTTTTCGTGTTAGATACTTTTCACCAAGCTTATTTTGTTTTATATTTTTTTGAGTTCGCGGTTTCTGAATCGTCGGCTACCGTAATGTGTGCCAGTATACGCCAAGCGGATGATTTAGGTCTGAAGAACATAAACACGGTATGAACAAACACACATTCTCTCCCGACTTGTTTTAACCCTATTTGGGTATCGATACAATCGATCCGGTTCTACGAGATACCACCGATCTCTTAGCGAAAACCAAATACTTTTGTGCTCGCCGCATATAACGCGTTACAACGCGCACGCAGGTAAGTAAAATTTAGAAAATTATATTTATTCGCATTCGTCACGGATTATATTTATGGATCAGGGCTCCAATTTTATAGTATTATAAAATCAACGACAGAATATCTAAGTAGGATACAAATTTATTTCGTGACGTAAACAATTAAAATAGGTACGAAATTTAATTTTGCATATTTTACCCTTGGAGGTGCTTAAGTGCATATTTTTGTTTTTTAAACTTTTTTATTTTATAATTTTTTTTTAGCATTTTTAACAAAATATTACACTTATTTGATATTTTTAAAAATTCAATGTTAACATGCATAAAAACATTTGGCAAATGATCGCAGACATTTTGAAGTTGAAAACCTCGTCAATCATTTTTATCATACAGTGCAATTTTCAGAGTTTAATTCTTAAACGTTAAATTTAAATAAATATTAGTTATCTAAATTATTTATAAGTATATACTATACCAATATTTTTTTTCTGAAAATGTATACTAAAAAAATGGGATTATCACATAAAACAAATGCGTATGGCTTTATTCATATATATTTTTTGTCTAGGCAATTGAAGATAATAAAATGAATTATTTATTTTAAGAATATATTATTATGTGTATAATTTAAGATTTTTAATTTTATTAAAGATTTATAATTCACAATTGAGTTAGTGTTATTAATGTTCAAGATGTGTATTATTATTATTACAAATAAAAACTAAAACTGAATACATCTGCTTAATAATTAATACACATTATTTTAACTATAAAAAACATTTTGCTATTTTTCACATTTTTAAAGCATATTATATAGTGTATATTCTCATTTTTAAGGTTCGAGCTCCGCTGATGACTATTATGATCAGAGTGACCATCTAACAATTCGAAGTAATATTAAGACGAATACAATTTTTTTTTTACCTCAAACTACATCAAAAACATAAAAGATCAAATGGAGTAAGTTTTTTTTTGTTTGTGGTTGAATTAGATTACGAAATGAACTACTAAATAATCATATTATATAACTTATGATATAAATAATATTTGTCAAAATCGCGTGTGGCCACTCAAGCATATGTTCTTTATTTGACTATGCATATGTAAGTATGTAACCACCTGTTGAGGAGGATAAACGGAACTATAAAAATAATTTTTTATTTAAATATCTCCACATATCAGTTGCATAAAATTGTATTAGATTTATTATTATTATTATTATTTTATGACTTGATATAATAATATATAAACTACGACTGTCGACTGTGATGGGGTTAAAAAAGTATAACGACGATGGAAACTACGCGAAATATTTCCATGGTTACACGTGTTCGCAAGAAGGAAATGTTATATTACGCGTTTTTTACTGCCGACAATATATTAATAAATATTATATATACCTACGGAGAAGAACAGACAGAAAAGACCCCAACGTTATATTTTTGCATGTTCGTTTCCAGCTATATATATATATATATAATATAAATAAACTTATATACAGAGTGATCAAAATGTTGTATTATAAAATGGAGGGACTTACATACGTTTTCAATGTTACTTCCATTATTTGTATAACATGAAATTCTAATCACTCTGTATGAAAATAGAAACAAAGTGTACTGCGAAGTTTGAACTCATTGGAATATTTATTTACTAATTCTGATTTTTATATTGATTATTTGGAGTAATAGACTATATAAGTTTAATACGTTTAATATGTTAAATAAAAAATGATTTTATAATTACAAGATGATCAATTTTAAATGATAAACAAAATTTAATGTGTCCAATTCTGATAATTGGATCAAGATATTATATTATCATTATTTTTTTTAATTTACTTCTAAATTTACATTTACAAAAAAGCCTAAATACACATTATTGATCAAATTAAGAAGTTGACAAAGCAAAATTGTTTAGTAAATTAATTTCTTTAAAATATAGGCTATCATAAAATCACTACATTTTTTAAATTATCTATGATTTTACTTTTTAAAATGGTACTTAACCCAAATATTTATTTATATAAAAAAAAAAAACAGAATGAAAAAATATTTATTTACTTAGAAAATATTACACAGAATAAATCCTCTTGGGACACACTGTATATATTATGCAGAATGTGTTTGTGGTTTTTTTATGGACTTTGAGCGAAATCGTCGTTTTTATTAGATAATATATGGAAAAACGTCGGTGTGCATTTTATATATTATGCATGACATTTACGATCATTTTTATATTGTAACGTCAAAAAGGTGTGTGCATTGAATACTTATAACGTCACAAATATAAGTACCAGGCAATTCGACTTATGATAATTCACCCTACCGGTAGATAAGGATAACTATGGTCTAAACACATTTATGTACATAACAATTTTTGGTAAAAATGATAAATTTCGTGTTTTAATATTTATAATTTTGGATTTATATTTAATATAATATGTGGAAGAAAATAAACAAATTTAGTGTTAAATACTTTATAAAACGTTAAATTTGTTGAAAATTGAATATCCTATCTATTTAGTCATAAATTGTAGTACCGAAATCCTTGATAAGAAAATCATGATTCTTAAGAATGTGCCAATACTGTTTTTATGTTTAGAATTGTGTTTTTAAGTTATACAACGATACAATTTCTGACGAATCCAAAACCTAATATACAAGCTACAAAAAGAAAACTTTACCGTAAAAATAATGTGGATACCAAGCCACACAGAAATCACCGGAAATGAAAGAGCAGATAAACTTGCAAAAGAGGCCATTACATCAGCAAATGCAATCCAGTGCCAAGTATATTCAATATCTGACATCAAATTAATTATTAAAAAAAAAATCCTCAATATCTGGCAAAATGAATGGAAAAAATCTAATACTAAACTAAATGAAATTAAAAATCACGTTCTCCCTTGGCCTAAAAACACACTCACCAGAAAAGAAGAAGTGACCTTAAATAGGCTCAGAATAGGACATACGAGACTAACTCACATCTACTTGATGAAGAAAGAAGAACCTCCTATATACCTAACCTGCAACTACCCTCTAACAGTCAAACACATTCTAACCGAGTGCAGGAAGTACGAACCACAACGTATAAAATACAAATTGAGCCACCATCTAGCAGAAAATCTCAACACCGGCTCCATTAATGTTTTGAAATTTCTCAGGGCCACAGAACTGCACAAAAATATTTAGAATAATAGTTAAATGTATATAAAAAACCTGTACTTTATTTTTTGTTCATAATGTATCATTATTAGTATGTAAATTATATATGAAAAGCCAATGGCCCTAGTTGCCGAGGCAGTTATTACCAATAAAAAAGAAAAAAAATTTCTGACGTCTTTTTCAACACCACAAACTCCTTAATTATGTTAACCATTATTTAAAGTTTTCCATTGTTAGTTGAACAAATATTAGGATTTGTCGTAAAACGCACCTAAATTGTATAATCTCCAGAGAGAACATTTCCGTATACCAATGAATGCGAATACGATAACCTTTACTTATATATTCACAACAAAATTTTAACAATAAGAAAATCACATTATATAATAATATTGTATTTATATTTTTTATGCTGGGAAAGATTTTTTTTATTCTAAAATTGGGTATAAAACGTATTTTTGTAACTCCTAAAGTCCTAACACTTTGTCGCCTTAACTGCAGTCTCCGTCTTCGGGGCACTAAATGTTACCATATACCAACTATTTTTCGTGATTCAACTTAGGTTGACAAACATTCCACGGGTACGAAAAATTTGTGCAATGTCCTATTTATTGGAAAGTAAGAAATAAATCATTAATTAGGCTGGAAAATAAAAACTAGATATATTTTGCATTGGTGTTCGTTATTGATAATCACAGACTAGCTCATTAATTTCTGTGGCATATCTCTCTCTATTCCTCTCTCTATTCAGGGCTCATTTCTTAAAAATTCAATATTTATATTGTTTATATATATATATATATTCATATATAACATAAGATCATTTTTATGACTAAAATTATTGATGAAATTTATAATTTTTTAGCAATGAGTCATATCACCACTAAAACTTATGGTAGGCAACGATAATGTTAAAATATACAATATGTATTATGATTATACAATTATTAAAAACAATTTTACGAACTTTTGGTCGAACGTATATTTTCGATTTTAAGACATTGATAATAATTTATGTATAAACTGAATTCATCGATACTAATTGCAAATATAACAAACAGACGCATGTTTAAGCCAACAAAAATCCATTCAGCATCATAATATGCTCTATACACTTAAATATTGCGTTACTGAATTATTACTTCTGAAAAAATAGAATAGAATGTATCTATTCAGTTACCGACTGTTCGTAACATGTCATATATAGGTGAATAACTATTTGTTTATTTTATTTTTTGTTATAAGTTATTATTTGGGCCAAGAGTTAATTACTTATATGATCTTCATTTCAAATTCCAAAAGAAAAATCACATATTAAATATTTAAATACTTTACGAAAAAAGAAAAATACTGAATTATTATACTCGTATAATAAGTTCTTAAAAAATGTAATGTATATTCATCAATAATAAAATATTATTAAAAGAGTTTGATGTACCTAATTTAATATATTATAATTAATTTAAATAAAAACCGAACAAAAGGAAAAAAACAATCTATATTTATTCATAAAATCAATGTAATAATTTCAAAGCTTTTCCCTACGTTCATAATAAAATTGTATTAGTTATAAAATATTTAAAATCTAGTTTATCAAAATTACATTTTCCATACATTTTGCAGTTTTTCAGTAGTTTTTCTCCTCTCAAAGAATAATTTTTGAGAAAATAAAAGATAAATAAAAAACCAAGTAGATGTAATTCTCTACCAAAAGTATACCCTACACGTCTTGTAGTAATCGCACCATTATTTATGCCTGAAATCATTATTATGAAAAATTTAAAAAATACATCATTGTAAAACCAATACATTTTTTGCTTCGCTCAGAATCTAAAATTAAATTAACAAATAACAAATATGTATTTCCAAGTGAAAATTCCCATGGGACACTTTGTATATTCAATACAAAATATGAACAAAATATATTGTTTGATGAATTGCTTATAATGCGACACGCGTCTTTTTCATGTTTTCATGACACTATTGAATTAAAACAATTGGTAAAGTTTAAATTTACATATTATCGATTGCTGACCATCAATAAAGGTTTATTGTTTTAATATTATTGTTACCTATACAATCGAATAATTTTAAACCAAAAATATGACCATAGCGTCATCATTATATAGTATATCTAACCTATATATTATATACCTTTAATTTGGTATTTTCATGTATTAATCACAATACGACTATATGAATTAATAAAATGAATAAGTTTTGTTTATTTGTTTCCTCCGTGGTTATAATACAATAATATAGCTTATAGCCTATTATTAGTATGACAGATCATAAAGATACAAAAAATAATGTCGACCAGGAACAACATCAAAATATAATATGTGTGAACTAAATAAATATGACTCTATAATTTGTTATATCTGTTATATTTAATTTCTATATTTTGGGACAAGTTTAATAGATAGTTTGAAATGTTTTAAAAAATTATATTATGTTGTTATAATAAATAAAAGTAAAATATTAAAATAAAAGTAATATACAAGAAAATCCCTAGGCTCGTGAACGTAAGTACCGTCGTGGCTTGAGATATATTGATGGATTTATTTGGTTATATATCAACGTTGTTCAGGATTAGTCTTAAATCTCAAGCGATCAACATGATGTAGATACACGGAAAAAAATAAAGTAAAATATAGTTTAAATTGACAAAAACAATTTTAATGATTTTCCATTTATCTCTGTCGTGTTGTTTACTATATACGAGTATATCTCTAAAACACAAACTTAATAAATACATCGAAAGCAAATAAAACAAAAAACTCATCCAACATTATCCATTAGATAATCTAAAAAATATATATTTTAATTTTAAAATATTATTATACGATTGTTTTAACTGAAAACGAAAAAAATAGTATACAAAAAAAATTTTAGTTGCTTTTCATATTATTTCGAAAATAATTTCAACACAAATATGAATAATTATAATAAATAATAAATGATATAATACTTTGAATTGCAGAGCGTATTATTATTTTAGTAATAATTGTCAATTAAAACTTAAGTATCATTTTGTTTTGATTCACTTTTACCAAATGATTCAAGTTTCCACATAACATAATTTGTTTAGTCGTAAGTAAATGTAAAGAAATATATGAGTAAAATTAAGTAAAATAATAATTATAATAATATTTAACATTGTAAACAATAAACACGCGTGAAATAATTATTAAATAATGTATCCAAACAATAATTACATTAATTTCGATTTAAAAATATGTATTATTTGTACATTGTTTTTAATTAAATATTAAATTAAATTTTAACATAAATAGGAAGGGTTAAAATAACTATTTATTATATAAGTCTGTATAATTAAGACTGGGCGATATTCGTCTTGGACCAATAATCGATAACAATAGAAAATAATCGAAAATAATATTATATTATATGGTATATCTATCTATATCATTACGTATTGTATTTGTATCCGCTTTTCATTCTTCGACAAAAATATTAATAGAGATGCGCTACTAAATCTCCCTAACTGAATAATTACACAATATTAAATAAATTCTTTGACCGATTATATATTTGTCAACAGTTTAAAACCCATTGTTTCTGACTTAATCATTGCCAATGATCAGAAAAATTTGATTACTTTCAATAATTCTATGATTAAACGATTAATCGTCCTTCGCCCGAGTGGCAGATGATATTATCGTTATAAATTGTAAAATCGACATTACGTTTATATAAAGACTAATGCACTTGATTCTTAAGTATTTTATTATTTGATCCAAGGTCATTGAAATCAATCTTAAAAAAATGTCAATTGGTGCTCTTTATATATAAAATACCGCCGTATATTGTAATAAATTATACTTTTTTTCGGAACGTGTTCCTTATTGTAATACGTAATATATAATTTATATATATATATATATTGTGTATTTTGTTTTAGCACGTTATGCTATTTTATATTTAAGTAAGTGAGTTTTTAATTAAAATATGCTCGTGTTGTTGTGCTTGAGCTGCACTCATAACACATTAAATATAAATATTTATAATTTATAGCCCACCGGATGAACATTATTCATTTTTAAATATTATAATGATTTACGTATTCCATTTCATAGATTAACATTTATAATATAGAAAAAATTTAATATATATTTTTAACACAAGAATAATAATAATAAAGTTGCAAGTTTGACAATTTTTAACTTTGTTTTTAATGGATAAATCTTAAAATTGAATAATATATTTTCACATATGATATAATATGTATAACGTATAATAATTTATGATAGATAAACTGTAGTAGTTGAAAAGGATGATAAAAAAAAAATGTATGGATGGTTAATCTGATACCTCTAAGGAATCAAAGACACATTAGAAAATAAATTAGAGCCGTGAAAAATGTAAACTATAAAATCAGAATGATGTCATCATGAAATAAGTAATCTCTTTTATTATTCAATACACCCAAATACTCAATTTTCAATATTTTATTATATTATACACAATTATCATACTTTTTTTTTGTGAGTTTGTTATTTTGTTTGTGAAATCAAATCAATATAATCCACTTTTTTTTTGTCAATCGAATTTATTTATTTTTTTATAAACTTGTATTCGAATTCGTTAAAGGTTTAGAACATTTTAAATATAAAGATAACAATGCCATAATATATAATATGTAATATTCGTATATATTGATTTTCAGTTAATTATTTTGATACAAAAACGTCTAAAGACGTTGCAAAAGAAAATAGCTAAAACTTAACTTGAACATAATTTAATCAAATATATATAAGAACATATATTACATAATAATAAATACTTGATGCAGATATTTTTTTATATTTTAAAATTTTAATTAATCCCCATATAATTTAATTCATTATTTACTAAAAAAGGAAAAAAACAATATATGTACTTTATATTGTTTTTTTAACTAGTCACTAGAATCTAGATTTTTTGCTATTATACTCGTATAATATAGTTGTATTATATACGACTATAATATAAAATTAATTAGTAACCGTTTCAAAGATGAAATTAAATTGAACAATTATTTTATTTAACATTACTTTAATGTGGCAAACGAGAAATAATATAGATTACTTGAAAATGGTTTAGTTTTCTGAACTTTAATTATATGGTTTGTAAACGTAACCAAAACTTAACAAATTTAATAAAATATTAAAATACCATTCTTGTATTATTAAATTTAGACCGATCGATTTGAATTTTAAAAATAATCAATTAGGTAATTGAAAATTAAAAATTAATTAATTTTTAAGTTGGTTATTCTGTATTATTTTGTAGATTTACTCCAATAATTGTAATTACATATAATTATTTTGAATTATAGATACAATTATTACGATTTTTTTCGATTATCTATGTTATAAAATTTAATAATCGATATATTTTCTTACATTTATTATAATGTAAATTGAAAAAAAAAGAAATACACAATTTGATTTATTGCATTGACGTTTTGACAGATCAAAAATATCATATACCTATCTAAACGCTTAAGCACCGTTCGAAACAATATTATATTATCGTAATTTGAATATAATCGTTTTTAAACATCTAACAACCTGACCTAGCTTAATTCGTTTGGAAATTGATTGTTCGTACACAGAACGTTGTCAGAATATAATGTTTCGATAATTTTAACTTCAATCGATTATGAAAGAGAAGAAAAACAGACAAATTATATTATATCATATTGTCGGGGTGGTCTTTTGAGTTTGACCAATCTTGCCCACGTAGGTATATAGGTATTAATAAAACGTCATATTATTTTACTACAGCATATAAATACGATATGCGATCTAAGTAATATAATGTATCTTACAGCCCTATAACGAACGCACAGGGGTCTGTTTTTGAGCCATTCTCCCAGATCAGATTACGTCTCAATGTTATTGTAACTGTGTTATCGTATTACCGGTTACCTGCAGGAGCAGGATATAAATAAAGGTCGTATTTTGTCGGAATTCTCATACAAATCTTTTGTTGGCCAACTATATATATCCCACCGTCCGTGTAATGCGAAGGTTTAAAAATTTAACATATTTTAATAACATTAAATCATCGAGATACACGTCATGTACAAAGCGCATATATTAAGTTAAATAACCGTATAAAACACGATTTTAATCGTAACGAACACTCGAAGTTAGGTTAGGTTAGGTTAAGTTAGGTATATACAGGTTATATAATTATACGTACACAACTCTGAAACTCGCAGAGGGCCCAAAACATCGCGTTAATCCCTGACAATAGACTCGAAATATAATATTATTATTTATATATATCCCCAAAGGTGACTCATCCCTTATTTCAGTGGTGAAAAATTATTTATTGGGTGTGATTTTGTATACGTGTTAGGTGTAAGTACGTATAGGTACACGTTGAACGTGTAAACTTTTTATAATTTTCCTATTAGATTTTTGGAAAAATCTAAAAATAATAATAATGTACAAAAGCAATAAATCTTATATGACTGTATGTAATATCAATTTGATCAGTAGTTTTTAATGTTTTGTAATTCATGGTCATGTGTTACTAACAGTTCGATTGTCGAAAGGCCCTTGTAAACTGAACTCAAAATATAGAAAAATATTATTAATTTATTAAAATAAAACATAACATTTAAGATAAATAAAATAAAGTATACCTATAACCTAATCTATGTATGTACTATCTAACCCCTCATTTGGAAGGAAAATTCCACTTGGTAGAAAATCATTCAATCAGATAATATTCAACAAACGAAAATATAGTTAACACAGTAAAACAGTATAGTGTATGTTAATAATAATATTATATTAAATTGTGTTTTTTAGTTAAATAAATAACCACTATATTATATTATATTAAACACTTAAAATATTTTCACATTCCTTTCAAATGTCCTTTTTTTCCCTATATTTCTACTTTTCATCTTTGGCACTCTATTTAGTATTTTGTCTCATTTTTGTGTTTTTTTTTTTTTTGTCTTATTTTTTTGTATTCTATAATGTTATATTTAATTTTAATTTATTTTTGTTCCTTTTAATGTTATTGTCAAGCTATGTAATATGTTACTAAAAACGTTCTAATAAAAAAATCTAAAATGAAATGTTTCTTTTAAAACTTCAAATATTAAATTATATAATAATATAAAAATTAGAAGTATTCAAAATTCAAAATAAGTGTGTTGTTAAAAAAATGATACATTTTTTACTAGGTAACAAAAAAACATACTTCCATAAATAGCAAATAACATCGCTGGTTAACATCGCAGTTGTAAATAAATTTCCTGTAATGTTCGCAAAACGAATATTTACCTACGTATTCGTTCTTTGTTTCTTTTAATCTAACGTCCGTTTTTTGGCAAACTAGACTTTTGTTCAAATACGATAAACACGGTTATAGTGGTCGTACACTATATAGTCAAGCCTGTGGTAATAATAATATATGAGACGAGGTTACATTAAATCCCTTTCGGTCAATGTTTACATCGCTATTATGGTCACAGCTAAAACATTAGCATAATTTCGTGGGCACGAAAATATACACGTAGTTGTGAGGTTGAAATATCAAAATGAAATCCTTATGGTTTATTCTGTTAGTTTCGAAATCCTTTATAGAATGACAATCCGTTTACAACGTTTCTAAACCTCGTTGACGTATAATTATATATAGAATTTGGTGTTTTCTAACAGACCATATTATATATAAGATTAAAAGACTGCAGTATATACTTGTAAAATATATTTAACAGTTTAATAATGTTATATTATAATATATAAACACGAAATTTTAGTTGACGACGTAATAAGTTTAACGTCATTATTTACGTTCAATTCATTCGCAGGTAAACCTAAGCGATTAGGTTAGGTTTGGTTAGGTCAAGTTATAATCGGTAGGCGCATATTAATTTGATATTAATTCGTGAGTAGACAATTTGGCAATAAAAATAAATGTAAATTGCGTACTTATGCAAAATAATAATGTCGTTTACTGTATAAACTATATATAACTGTATATACGTGATACATTAAAAAGTCTATCTGCTGTTGGATTTAAACAAATAAAAAACTAATGGCGGTGAACGAATTTATACGAGATAGTTAATGAGAAAAAGGATTTATATAATAAAATCTTGTAAAACTAATTTAGTAGAATTAACAAGTTTAAAAATTGCATTTTATCCAAGTATACCGATTTATAGTCACGGCTAAAATTTTTTTTTTTCCATTTTTTATATAATAGATTAAAGTTATACTTTTAAAGTATTTTAATTAGCGTAATATATTTTCTTATATTTTACAATAAACAATAACAAAAGTACTGGAATTTAATATTTTTTTTTTTTTAATTTTAATATTAAAATCATTCTTTTTCTTCTTTAATTTGAAAAATTACATAGATAATTTAATTTCAGATCATGCACGTATATAAGTCTATTAAGAACTTTAAAAACTTTATACTAAAAAAGCATGACCAAATGTACCTGTTGAAAATATAATTAATGTTGTGACAGTTAAAAATATTTTTTTAGCGGGTATTGATTTATTTTTCCATAAAATAATAATTTAAAAATAAACGTATTTGAAATCATATCTTATGGATTTATCAATTACGAGTATTTATAATATGTATACAAACAAATAAATGCTTCTAAATGAATATTACACATGTACATTTTTATATTGAAAATATCTACCTTAAAAATGATTAGCTCTTGTATAAAACGAATTTCATTTTCTTTTTAAAAAAATAAATATTCGACGAAATAAACTGTCTATTAAATTCACTTATCCAAAGGTCGGTCCCAATATCTTATATACATGTACACTTATACACTTATAAACGGAAATTTTTTCCCCTATTCAACATCAGTATTAAAATATTTCATCTTCTATGGCGGTTAAATTATTTTTTTTTCCAACAAAATCGAAAAACGTGTATCTAAAACTTTCAACGTGACTCGCTGTTTAATTTTTTCTGCTCTCCCTCACTACCTAACCCTCTTTTAAATACGCTTGTCACGTCCTACCCGAATCACCATGTCCGAGAATGTAAATATTAATGTCTACTATAATACAACTACACAATATCGTTTTTTATTCTATTTTTTTCTTCTTCTTAGTATATATATATTATGTGTAATAATAATAATAATAAACGAACACATATTTTTACGATGAAAAAAACTATCTATAGATGTATAACATTCTGTTGAATGGAAATATAAAAAAAGTCCGAAAACAATGGGAAGAGGACCACCGCTAACATAGGTAACCACGAAAGACCCGTCGAAGCGGAGGTGGTTAGCGGACAATGGTCGTGAAACAATACTAGGGTTACCCGACCCCAAAAGAGGTAATAATGGTACAAAGTGTTCAGGGCATTGTGCAGAAACAAAGAACGATGTCGATTAGGTGTCGAGTGTTGTATAGTATCCTCTATCGACTTCGAGAAATTTTCTGGCTACACATGACGACGATGTCGAGAAACCGATGGAAAAATGATTTTTCGCGTTGACGTATTATTTTATAGATTATATTGACACATATTCTTATTATATAATAACGAACGGTGATAATAATAATTGAACGAGAAAAAGGCGACGTAGAAAATATAAAATGTCCCGAGAGAATAATACTAGTCAGTTGAAAATGTTGAAATAATTGTCTAAAACCAATCTAGCGTTTTGACGTACCTACTCGTCTAAGGCTGTTACGTTGTTGTACAGGGTGCATATAAAATGCGTAAAAATGTATTTTAAAATGATTTTTAAAAGTAAAATTTATTACATTACATTATATTACAATAAGTTAATTAATTTTTTAAATTATAATAAGACAAGAGAAATACAAAACGTAAATTCCACATTATTTTTTAGACAAATGAGTTTAAAAATATGATTAAAGATATAATTTAATATATACTACTTTATATTATCATTATATATTTTTTACTTTAAAAAATTTAAATTGTATAGAAAACATTGTCAATTAAATAATAATCAAATGCATTTTCGAAATCTTAAAATGTTCGTAAAAAATTCTCATTATTATTATTATTTAATCTGAATTTTTACATAAAAAGTTTTACAACATTAATTCAATTTTTAAAGAAAATCTAAAAAAATATTAAGTATACTATATTTGCATTTTGCCAATTCTTTCAAAGACACCTTGTATATAGATCTACTCAGAGATGTTTTTGTTTCGTGGACTTTTGAAACGTTCGATGAAGCGTAACTTTAGACTATATAAATATATATTATTATTTTTTTCTTTAAATCACATCATTGCATTGCTATGGTTTTGAAATCATCGAGGTGAAACAATTCAAGATCATACATAACATAGGCATAATATAAAACGAAACAAGCAATAATAAAATAAATTATGAATATCTCATGTACTGTGTAGATACCTTCACATAAAAAACATAAAAAGATTATCTGTTTAGAACTATGAATTAATTTTTTTAGAAATTTGTACCCGAGACGACTTAGTATTTTAATGTTTAATTCGTCACAATCAGGGGAGAAAGCTTGTACATGTACATATTGAAAACACTAACTACGAATGCATATACTTAATAACCAAAAATATTTACTTAAATATAAATAGCTATTTATTCTATTTATGGTGCGTCCATAACCATTCATGCGATGATGCGGTGGTACCAAAAAATACCATTCACTATAGTGATTCCATTTTTGGCTTTAATATAATATGTATTAAATCAAATTAACAGGAAAATAATTTAAAATAGAACTTTTTAAACAAATTTAAAAAAAAGTAAAATTTGTATAAAAAATAATGTCATATTTAGCATTATGTATTGGTTTCTTAATCAATTATTTGTGTAATTTTACAAAACATTTTTAATATGCTTAAAAAAAGTATATTATTATAATATTTTTGTCGATTAAAACCGTGTATCTACGAAAATATAATAAATTTACTTAGTAAATTAATATCTACTAATAATACTTTTTCTAGTGATTGCATAAAATAATATTACATAACCTTATTAATTTTCTCTCTCTTTTCTTTTAGTGTGAGTGCAATAATTCAACTAGATAACATTTTGTATTCTAATTAAAAAGCCACCTCGTCATTGATAAGCACTAAGCAAAACTGATTATTTATCCCACTGCTTTTTATTAAAAGAAGGGTAAAATGTAGGGATTGAATTAATCAACTTCAGCTGTATATATTCGTCAAAGTAATAGCGTAGCAGAAAAAAAGATTATCTCAAGACACGCATTTTTTACCGCCTGATAATTTTATTAGAACGATATATCTTGGGGTGAAAAAATATCCTGTGACGTTTTTATTCGCTCAGCATTTCTAAAGATTGTATTGGACTAAAATTATAAATGTTGTTTTATGTTTAAGAACAATTTTGTATTTTATATACACTTTTGTTAGTTAACTTTGTTATTTCTATTTTAGTTAAAAGGATTTTCTAAGCACGTATTTTACCAAAATAGATTTTTGAATGTAGTTTATTTTTAAATTTATTTTTTATTTTTTTCATTTATGTATTTGTAACAAATATTTTTTGTAAATTTTGTATACTGAAAGTTGAACTATCTCCGAGGTAAGAATATGATAGCCACTCTACGAACAAGTAATCTAAATTAAAATTGTAATTAATGTTAGAAACATTAAACGAAAAAACCTCTGAAATATTCATCAACCAGACAGAACTATAACAACTATGCAATATCGTTTTTTTATTTTTATTTTTTGTGTATATAATATCCATATAACCTACCTTATCAGTTGTTTCAGTTACCTACATTGTAATACTTGTAACATAAAAGTTAAAAATGTCTCAACCTTTTACCATTTGAGGCTAAATAATTATCAAGTGATATTTTTATTTATATTAAATACGTAGATATCTAAAAAAAAAAAAAAAAAATAAGAATAAATTATTTAAAAAATATTGTTTTTCTTTTCTATAAAGAAAATAATAATGACCATACTAGAAGTATAAATAATTTAATTTTCGAATCTTTCATAAATCATTTTTATATTTATTAACCAATCATTAGCTTTAAAATACATTTTCAGGAAATAATTGTTAGAGCTGTATCTATATGATGCTTGCTCAACTCGTTTTATCGTATGTACAAGCACCGATAAGAAAAGTTATAAATTGTAATTTTAATATTAAAATACTTAATTTTTTTTAACATTATGTTTATTTGAGTAAACCAAATGTTAAATTTTTTGTCGGTTGGAAACACATTTTAATGTTATTATCTTTTGGTTTGGTTAAATAGTTTTAAAGTCGCATTTTATATTAAAATCAAATTAAGAACCTTAAAAGTCTTTTCCATTTATAAAAACTGGTAATTACAAATTAAAGTTATTTATTTCCTGATTAACCTGATTAACCAAACTGATCAATAGAATTTTTAAACAAACCTAATAGAAAAAAAAACTATAATTATCATAACACCGAAGGAAAAAAATTAAAGGCCCTATATTATATAATATTATTGTCAGTAATTTTTAATTTAAATTATAAATATTAAAAGTTGAAAATAATTTTAAAAGTAGCATTGTTAGTCATAAATAATTATTAAATAATCGATAATATTGTATCTTTAGTTAAATTTAATTATTTAATTGATTCATTGAAATTTAGAAGAATCAAAAAAAATTATTTATCTAATAAATAATTTTTTTTTTTAAACTAAATAATATTGAGGTATCTAATTCTTATGAAATAATAAATATATTAAAGGTCATTATTTAATCACAAATTGTTATGTAATATAATTAATAATTGTACATATTACCTAATATATTTTATAGGTACCCATATTATACTAAAATTAAAACTCAAGGCCAGATAACGGCAGTTATTTTTTAAATGTAATTTCATTTTTAAATCGATATCATCGAAGAGTAAATATTTGATTTTTTAGACTAATTAAAATTTAAAATAACCTATCGAATTGAACAGACAACGAGAGGGTTGTATTCTAAATTCTAGTAAGAAAATTTGCGTTTTTTTTTTTTTTAATCTAGATAAAATAATAGACTTAACTTTAATAATATGTTTAGATTAATTTCTTTAGAAAATAAGTAATATTGAAAGGTAAGCAGTTATGTTGTATGTATAGCATACATAAAGACTACCTTGTATTAAGAAATTATTAATTACTGTAATATACGAATTGTTTTCGATTATACACAGCAGAAGATATCAGAGATATACAGTGTTTATGCCATACATTCTGTTTTAATAAATAATTAATCAAAATCTATAAGTATAACGTTCTTAAATAATTATGTATATTAAAATACCGTCTTCATTGTGTTATTAGCTGATGTTAATTAATTAAAATATATGAAAACAACATCATTAGCCCTTAGATAGATATTTACTAATAAATAACTCATTGGATTACTTTCGACAAAGTATAATTATATATGTTACTAAATTCTATTTTATAAGATATATCTTAACGAATCAGTCATACTAACCAGGAGAAAGAGAAAAATTAGTACTTGATAGATGATCAATAAAAGTTTTTTTGAAACCATGACGATTAATTATCATTATTCATTAATAAATCCACACCTACTTGAATTTGACGTGATAAATTACGGGATCCTTTTTACCACATTTTGAAGGCATGTCCAATAGTTCATTTTACAAGCGTGTGATCGTAATAATCATAAAAAAGCGAATTAAGGCAACGAAAAACAAATGCATTATAATTGAATTTATTATTATTGTTAAGATCTATCTCGATAATAAATTGTTATAAGTAGCTTATTTATATAGAAGTAGGTAATTTACTAAGGTTACGAATCGTTTCTTAAAATATCGAGAATGCGAAAAGTATTTCATTTTTAATTGAATGATTGATAACGATATATTATAATAATAAATGTACCACACATTTGTATAATTATATTTAACCCCTTCAAAACAATGAATTTACTGTTTTAATTTTTGTAAAAATAAAAAACATTGATAAACATCGGCAATTATTCGTAAATGACTCACCATAAATTAAATTATTATATTTGTTACAAGTATAATAGTTCAAAATGAAATATTCTGATTGCATAAATTAATTTTTAACAATTATAGACGAAATAATTACATTATTTTTTTAAAAAAATCACTTTTTTCGTTAAAAAGTAAATGTTTCATAATTTTACATTCCTAAACAACTGTTGACTGCTATGAACAAGATATAAAAACTGGAAATAATTTATTTCTTACAGTTATGATACAGATTAAAGTTACCTGCGACTCACCAAAGCTACGTCCCCAGTGCTGTATTTCGCAAATGAGTTTATATTCAGAACCGTCCTTCTATTCTTAATCATAACTATTTGATACGAGTATTATCGGCCTATATTCTTAATATACTTAATCAATTAATTATTACTTAAATTGTTATTTAATTTTAATTTATAAGAAAACCTAATAACCTTATAAGTACTTTATTGAACCAAAAACCTAGTCTCTTTCTATAGATTACAATTACAACTGTACCGGCAACTAATTATTATATCTAATTACAAATTTTAATGAATATTGAATATTTTTATTAGTACTGCACCTATTTATAAATAATATTATTTTGATAAATTTTAATTATGAGGAGGTTTTTACAAAATACTTATAAAACCTAATTATATTTAAATGTTAAATTACACTTGGCACCTCTATGGAAAATAAAGATTATGCAATAAAATACTAAATTAGGTACCTATAATTTTTATAGATGTAAATTTATTAATCAAAATATATACGGTAATAACCGATTAAGTACATTTAGTAATTTTAATTTTATATATAAATTTGATAAGAAAAATAAACGAATTTAAATAAACGAATCGTCGTTGTAGGGCGGTTCTGATTATATCCTCGTTTTGCAAAATACACGTTCTGGTTCTCCAGCACTGGTGACACTCGCGCAGTAGTGCTAATGAATAGGCAAAAGCTGCAGTATTCAACGCGCGCCTTACAGAAACTAATGTTCCTCTGCACAATATAATAATAAAACAATATGTTTATGTTATTACTCCGCCATCGAAAAGCTTATTTTGCAGCCGGCCCCAAATACCGTCAACGCCGCAGCTAACACTTCAAAATGTCATTACTGCGTACCTCGAAACGGCACATTATACTTAAACATTGGCATGAGTTACAAATACTCGTCTCTCCATCATAATATATTATATTGTTATGAAATACTAATCTAATTTTGAACGGTTTTTAAATATGAAACTATAATACGTATACGTCTGTACATATATACATACCAACGATTCAAAACTTTTCGATAATTTCCAAATTGTAATTATACTATAAATAAAAAAAATTTAAAAATTAAGATAAACCTACGTACACGTATATTATAAAATAATAATCGATTTTACTATGGTTGATGGTTAAAACAAAATAAATGTTTTTCCTTGTTGTTTTCGGAATATGAAATACAGGTATGTAATATTTTATAATCATTTAATATCGCTGTATCGGGTACGTGTCACGACGTGGTGTAGGTCTCATTCCGTTGTCCCACCGCCATTTTTCGAGGAATAAAACAACAATAAATGATATAAATCGATTGTTTCGATCTACGTTTCTAAACGATATAATTTAATATCTATTGTATTCAGAAAAAAAATAGTTAAACAAAAGCGAACTCTTAAATTATTTGCTTTGTCACAATGCCGCGGCGTCGAAAACAAGGCGCCACCGGTTTTTGGTAAAATATTTCCGTAAGATCGTAGATACCGCAAGTCTCCGATGATTAAATGATAAAATATATCTATGTAAGTTATTAGAAGTTCACATATTTCTCAATTATCACACAAAACGTATTATAATTGTGTTTCATAATAGTAGTTTCTAATATAATAGAGATCGGCGCTTGAATGAAAGGATTAAGGATTAGTATGAATAAAACGGCAATCTTGTATGTTTTTGAAGAAAATGATCAAGAAATTGATAAATCAAGAGTCCAAGACTTATAATGGAAATGAGTTATTATTGTACATTTTACAATCATATAATTAAACGATTTTATATTATTGTGTATTCAATACATAATATTGATATGTATAGGATATAGATGTATACAAAATTTAAAATTTTTTATGACATGAAATAACTATCATAATAGGCATGTCGTACTATAAAATACATAATATGTATATATTTGCAACTGTTTGTAATTATAAAATAAGGTATTAATAAGTATTTTAATAATATACAGGTTGATATTTATTCGGGACAAATATAACATTTACCACGATATAACATCATTTATATCATTTATATAATTTAAAACATTTTTTTGTTTTAAAAAAAATTATTGTATACAAATAATACAACATAATATAATTTAAGGTATATATATATATGCCTTGAAGTTAATCATGAAATTCGTCTAAGATGACAAAAAATCACCATGTAATGTATTATATAATTAAATCAGGTTACCTGCATAACTGCCAACCGACCCGACGCAACACACAAAATCGATGTCTGTCACGTTGGCACTAGCACATTATGCTAGGGTAATCAAACACATTTCAAAAATTTGCTAGGTCCCTATTTTTTTATAAAATAAAAAACAAGTTTGCCGATGCCAATTTAACGCCGCACCAGCACATTGTCCGATTCAAAAAAAATTGTGTCTTCATATTCGTCGAATCGAACACCTCTACGTCTGAAATTTGCCTAGCGAAATCTAGGAACTTCCCATCAAATTTTTTAAATGTGTTTGGTTGTCCTAGCATAATGTACCGGTGCCAACAGACGAGTTTGTAAAATCATAATTTTGTCCCGACTTCCGAGAGGACGAAAAGACAATAAAATCATAAAAGATAATAATTAATAATATAATATAATATTTTGATTAAATACGTTCCATCAAGTTAAATGGTGCTGAGATATGAACATGGGGTTTTATGATAAAACGCTACCATGGTATTAATTACCACCAGGCAATAATATGTATAAATATATTTTATTCTTTCTGCAGACATTACGGTTTCAAAGACAATAATACAATTATAATGTAATAATAATAATACAATTATTTTCCACGCAACCTTTTAAACCTAATCATAACTCATAACTCTTTTATATAAGCTCAAAGTCTGATAAAATATTATTACATCGAATTTTTCACTTTACACATCAATATCACGTGCACAACTAATATTATATACTACCTACCTAAATATATTACGTTTGTCTTTTTAATTGTCTTGAAAATTAACATTTTCATCTAACCTAGCCAGTATACCGATACCGGGTAACTGGTAAGACGATACATTATATTGTATAAGTACATACAACTGCAATATTCACTTCGGCGATTAACTCTTTCCAGATAATTTATCATTATACCTTACGAAAATAACAAAAACTTTTCACTCGAATATTATATTCGTTCTATATAGTCGATTAATTTTCAACACAAATAAAACGCACTTCGTAATATAATAATATACCGTCTACGGCTTGATCAACGCGGCTTAATACCAGGTATCTATAGTATTTTAAATTTTATTATATTATATATTTTACGATTATTGTTATTATCTACACGGTAAAACTTTAATAATTCTACGTACATTTTCCAGCAGTAAATTATATTATACAACTGCAGTCTGCAGACAATAAATAAAAAAATGTATTTATGATAGTGAATAAATTATAGTAGATTATATACATTATAAGTATAAATTACTTAAAAAGAATTAGGTAAGTACTTAAAACTGCGTTTGTTTAAAAATCAACTCGAGAGTTAATAAAATAATGTTATTTTAAGTAGATATAGTAATAAAGGACACGAAGCCAAAACTAATTAAAAATATTTCCCAGAAACCCTTGTAAAAATTGTATATATTATAATATAAACAAAAGATACAAAAGACTATAAAAAATAAACTTTAATTTTCTTTTGTTTTTGTATGTATTCAATATTATTATCTTTGATATTTTCTGATAGAAAAACGAATTTTCCTTTACTACCTACACGAAATTTGTATTTTGTAGTTTTGTTTAGTTATAATAATTGTTTTTTACCTAGCTGAAGAAGACTTATCGAACAAAGTAGAGGATGGAAGAATTGTAATAATTATATTTTCAGAAATATTTTTCTTGCTTGTATAACGTATTTACCTTTTTATAAAAGAAGACTTTTTTTATGTAATAGAAAAATAAATGTAGAATACTATTAAAAGCATATCCAGGTAATATAAGTTACTAAACAAATTTGTCTTTAAACAAGATAAATTATTAAAAATTATAAATTAGTGAAAAATGTGTTTTGGAAATAAATTATAAAATTTTTAAAAAAAAAAAAAAAACCGACAAATCAGATGTATGCGAACTCCTATACATAAGATATCAGAGGTTTTAAAAAAAATGTACAGTATAAAATTGTATGAAAGCTAGGTTAAGAACATTGAACTTTGAATACTTCTCAAATGACGACATCTAGAAATTATAAACCTTTATAAATTATAACAATAAGTATGGGAATTATATTTTTACTTTAGTTTGCGTATAAAAAATTATAAAATATTATCATCGAATATACGTCACTAGAAAAAAAATGAATACGGATATGAAAATGGAAATGAAAAAAATAATATGTTTTTATAATATTATGTTTTCAAAATTCGAATTTTTGTATTGGTATGAAAATAAACAATATGAACCGCATCGTTGATACCATAAGAACCAACACGTCGACATAGATTATAATCGTACAAACAGACATGAAAAAACGAAAACGAATCCGTAGTAGATCCCAGTTTGAGTAGTATATTATGGCTAGTATATATGACGTGATTATTGTGTTAAAAAAATAATGGAAATCATATACATTTTTTTAACGTTATCTCCATTATGTTTTTAACATAAAGTTAGATCGCACTCTATATATGACGATGAAACGGATGGTTCCCTTCGTCTGTCAGTATAAATTTTCATTTGATATCGATATAATACCGTCTCAAGTTCTTGATAAAGATCGCTGGAGCGATAGAAAGATTTTCGTAAAACATAAATTTAACAAATAACATAGGCAATAATAATAAATTAATAAGTAAATAAAGGTACTTAAAATCCCGAAAATGTTTTTTTTTTTAATTGGGGTTCAATGTGTTTATTTATTAATAATATAAAAAAGTGCTAAATAAAAATGTTACAATATTAGAAATACAATATAATTTTAATCACAAATATGAAAAACTATTATAAAATGTAATTTTTAACCTAACCTAACCATATAGAAATTCATTAATAAAGCATTTTTTCATTGTAAACCACCTTCACACGTTCTTTGTATTATTAAATGTGTATAGGTCGTCAAAATCATGGTAATACATATATTCCAATTGATGTAGTAACCCAAGATATACCATATTATATGCCTATAATCACGATCATGAATGCGATCGTGAATTAACCATTTCACTTGAATTAAAATGTAAAATACCCGATTTCCGAAAGATTTCCGAAAGTACCTAGATTTCATAGAAAATTCTAAAAAAATCTATTATGACTTCAAAGAATAGATTTTGAAAATTTAAGGAATGCATCATGGGTGCACTTCCATGCAGATAGCTACTAGTGAAATTATTAATTTTTTTATTTAAAGTAGATTTGTGTAAAAACATAAAATATTAGAATAAAATATGGTATAACTTTTACCGACCAATTGATTTTAATGACGTAATTTAATTCATATGTTTGCATAAAATAAAGCTTGCCATGTATATTCTTGTGAAAGTAAGATATTTTGATAATTTCTGTTAAGGATACAGAAAAATATTGTCAACATTCAGTAAAACATTTATAATATAACACTTTCCATTCAAAACGTTTTAAACAAAATATCGGGTAAAAACTCTATGGACTCCTCTTTAGTACAATACTGAATACGAGCACAGTGTAGATATAATAATAATTATAATAATATAATATATCGTAAACATATTGTATATATGACTCGACTAATGAGTGAAGTTCTGAATTCTTCGTTGGTATACTGGGTGGTTGGTTGAGGGTTATAAAGCGATTTACCCTGATCAACACGTGGCGTGCGCCCACCGTCTAATGAGTGTGCATAATGTATACAACATTGCTCCTCTAAATAAAACAAAAAACAGTGACATAACGTATTTGAAAAAACAAAAATTATAGGATAATCTATTTACATAATACCTATTGTATTAAATTTATCCAATATTTTATTTATTATTGAAACATTTTGGAATAGATATTATTGGAATAATAATAATATTAAATCCCATAATTTAACCAAAAATCAATGAAGTATAAACTACCTAATGAAAGGTTAAGTTGTGATGATGTCGATCAATCATCCAGAGAGTTATTACGACGTGACTGAAATAAACTTAAAATGTGAATGTAAGACATTTTAAATATATTTTTTTTCGGGAAAGGGCAATAATTTTTATTTTCCTTAGAATATGAAGTAAAATAAAAAAAAAAAACGAGTAATATAAATGCCACAGCTGATGTGATAGCACCACAAGGGGTCACAGTCCGGAACAGGGAAGAGAAAAAACACTTTTAATCAATCAATACCTCTCAATCCCGCAAATGGTATTTTAGGGTTATGTTAATAACCTAAACCTAGCTATTATAACATTTTCACCCTTATAGAATTCTTTATCTTTAAAATATATTTTTGTTCATGTAATTATCAATCTTAAAGGCCTATCCACTATTGTATTATCTATGAGTTTAGATCATATTGATAGAGTACATCAGTTAAGGATGCGGCGATCGTTAAAGACGTAGTATAGTTTTTCAGCCAACACAAACTTTTTAAAAAGATGCTCCGAAAGAAACAACACCAAATTGTTCATAAAATGTGTATTACTATAGAGTAATTGGCCTTGTTGCTATCATATAATAGTTGTATCACAGATTATAATATTATAATGCAAAATTACTATAGTTATAATAGTTTTGGACACTTAACATTTGATAGAATTGTAAAGAGGACTAGATTTATTAATGAGACATATAGTATTTGACCTTTAGGCTTTAAGATATCGTATGTGTATTAAATGTATATATATTAATACAAATGAATGGGATACCAAAAAAATTATCCTAAATTTGTGTGTAGCTTTTATACATCATTTTAGTCGGTGGTATCTTTGGATCTACTTTTTATCTATCTACATCAATTATAAAAGGAAAGCAAGGGGGAAAAATAATATAAAAAAAAATGTTAATCTGCGGTACTGAACAAATACTTTTACTATAGGTACTGTGCCCTGAACGTTAGTAAATTTGGAGTTATTAACTCTCCTAAATAAACATTGATTATAAAACAAGTGGATCACCTCAGCTAATTCCACTGCTCCTCGTATCATATACGCATGCGTAAACTTACTAATACTGCTCTACCTCATTCAGCCAATAATATTTTTTTTTATGATATAAATTTTATAAATGTATAATTATTTTGTAAATTTTTGTTAAGATTTCTTTTATTACCAACTAAACGTGTGATGACACAAAATGTATGTATCTTTTTTATGCCATTGTCTTCCTGACCATCTTATTTATCTTGGCTCTCTAGCTGTGGTTAGTATTATAAAATACTTGTATTTATAATCAATAGTACAACACAACAGCGTCATATCAAACAATAAAAAAGTCAGTGATGCTCGATTAATAAATTTCAACTTCTAATGAAGACTTTTGTTTTCCTATTAGTGTTCACTCTGCACTGTGGAGGGATTTGTTTGTTTATATTTTTGAGAATAACATGGGTTGAATAGGAAGTGCTATGGTTCTGATTATATTATAATTGATTGTTTGATACTTTTCTTCCAAAACACCTGAAGAGTTCGACCATAAACAGTGTGACCAAAAATAAAGCTATCCACGGAAATAACGATTAAAGTAATCATCGTCATTCATCATAACGATGATGTTTGTAACAATAATTAATTATTTAGCGTTTGCAAAATTAATAACGATAATTTAAAAGTTTTTGCTGCAAATACTTCGTACTACATGTTATTATTAATATATATATATATAAGGCGGTGGTTGTTCGTTACGCGCGTTATTAATAGCTCGCGGGCGGGGATTCGCGTCATTAATTCGTCTTCTGGTTTTCATCTCGTCCGGGTGGTGAATTCATCACGGAACCCGCAACTCACTTCGAAGAAACAGTTGTTGTTGTACTTGGCACTTTTGCTCACTGCAAAAACATTACCCAAGCCACACCCCCGGGGATCGACACGCGATGCACTCAACGTCGAATATGAATACTTTTAGCTTAAAGTACACAATATTATGTTATTGTAAGATTAAACTGTTAACTGCGCTCGGCGATAAAGAGAGATATGATAAACATGAGATAATAACATAACAGTTCGAAAAAAATCGATACGTACCTCACATTGTCGCTGGATATTCAAATAAACATATATTACTAGATGATGAAGATAGGTAGTATTAAGAGTTCGTCATCAAAATAATTTCAACAAAAAATAATAATAATAATAATAATAATTCATACATTCTAAGTGTACAACACAATGGAAGCGACAGAGGCTCTACTAAAATGTATTGTTTTAACATTTTTGTTAGCCTGGAAATTGGTATAGTATTTACTACTATTTTCGTACAATGTTTTAAATCTTAAAATAATATTTCTTCTGGGCAGGACCTGAGATCGAATTCTATATGAATGATAAATATTATAAAAAGATTGATTTAAAAATGTAATTAAAATTTATATATATTTTTTTTTTTTTTTTGCATAACGTAATAATGATATGTATCAGTTGTATGGGATAACTCTTATTTAGAGTTTGTAAGACGAAACGGCAATTTAAAAAATATTCTCGGTTTGCCAACAACAAGTATTTGAATTTAAAGAGATGACAATAAATAATACAATTTTAAAATATAGCCTAGATCGATATTAAACATCACCCGATTTTATAACCGTAGTATTTTGACTCGCTAACGTTAAAGAAAATCATTGTTAATCGTCTTCAAAATCTGTATAAACTTGGAATAATAATTCAATAATATATATAGTAGGTATTATATTGTTGAAATTCCACTTACAGTGGATACGCGCCAAGAGCAGAGACTGAGTAGAAATTTGATTAAAAATAGTACTCGAGTTTCTTTGCAAATAAATAGAAACCATTAATCTATATTTATGTACGATAAACATTATATTATTATGATAAAAATCAATATAATTTGAATAATAATAATACAAAAATATAATAAGCGAGATTGGTAAAATGTTTTAATTCAATTTACGATATACTCAAAGTGGACACATTATACAGAACAGTAAAAAAACTGATTATATGAAACCAGATAAGACATTCGGCCGTTTGTCAAAATGTAAACAAACTAAAATTCGTCTTCACGTTATGGTGACAACATTCACGAAATGAAATCATTGTACACTCATTTTACCATAATATTGTACCATTAAATATATCGTTATTAATTATCATATAAGTTTAGTATACTAATATCACAGATTATATGAAAGTTTTTGAAAAACTGAAATTTTTCGTCAAGTGGTTAACCTGTCGCCAGGCTGAATTTTGGTCTGTTTACATTTTTGAGAATTACATTGCTTTAATAAGGAGTGTCCATAGCATGGTGAAAATTTCATAGCATAAAAATAGTTGTGATTCGCATATTAATTTATTCCTAGCATAGTTTTTCAATCACCCTGTATGTCATCAACACTGTCACAAATTCACGTATTTGTATTATATAATATACATAATATGTGTACCAAAACAATAGGAATATTTCCCTAAGGTATAAATGTGTATTGTGTTTCTAAATAACATTATTATGTTAGTGCAGTTATTCTCCCGTCCTTTTCGACGATGAAAATTTTCAAACTCAACCCTATGATCCCACGCTGAAATCCGTCGCATTTTTTAATGAAAGTTTTTTTTACTATTTACACGTTTTTCGTTCTCGCGAACGCGCACGCGGAATTTCCAATTGATTTACATTTTTATCTTTCCTCGTCAATTCCGTTCAACTCTCTAAAATCCCACTCCCGACAAGTGTTCGACACCACCAATATGTGCCTATGTAATATATTTACTCCTATATTGGAAAACACACAACAGGTATTTATTTTCCATAGGCACGATATAGTGTAATATTATTCTATTATTTTACATACTGTAATACGTTGAAATATTTTTTTTTTTTTTTAAGACCCACCAGAATAGATAGAATACTGAGAAATACGTTGAAACCTGAGACATATTAAGTTAGGTTAGATAAGGTGTGTGTGTTACAGATAACCTGCAGGTATTTTTTAATGGATGAAATTATATTTTATATACTATAAAACTAAAAAACTTTAAACTATATATAACTAGGAAACCGTACCTTTAAGGGATACGAATTTACAAATGTTACGATTCTAAGAATTGAATGCAAAACAAAAATTGATTGAAACATAATTATTCCATAAGTATAAAATATTTAAATGCCAAATATGTAAATATTTCAAATAGTCTGTACAAATATAAACAAAAACATATTTCGTTTATTAAATATTTTTTTAGTTGATGATAAATATATTTTTATATTTTATGCGATGTATTTCTGGATTACCATTAATAAAATAAAATATAATGCAATTAATGTGTTTTTTGTAGTACACAATTTGTACCTATTTTGTAATTAGTCAATGATATAGCAATTTATTAAGTTGAAAACTTTGTAAACTTTGAATATTTTCATTATTAATTATGTTTTATTTATTTGAGATTTGAAAAGTAGTATTATGATAAAACTGTATTTCTATAATAAAATTTCCAAGTGTAACTTACTCTTAGCGGCAGTAGCGGATCTATGATTTTCTCACTGGTGGAGGGGAAGTTGGATTTTTCATAATGAGTATACAAATATGTACAGGTAAACATTATTAATATAGACATGAAATATTAAATTTATATTACAAAAAAGCTTTATTTTACTTGCTAAAGGGGGGATGACTTCATATCCGCCTCGTAGTAGATCCGCCACTGCTTAGTGGTCGTTTACTAATTTCATAAAAAAAAAACTTGACTGGAAATAATATTGTAAGGATTCTTTGTTTTAAGTTCAATGAATTATTAAACTAGATACTCGATAGAAAAGTAGAAATTACTTAAAATATATTATAACTGAAAATCAAACATTTTTTTAATTTTTATTACTAACCAATATAAATTAAATATATTTTAACACATTTTTATGATGCCTACTTAATATACTATATAACGTTTTTAAGTGTTTAATAAATTACGTTTCACTTGACAAGTGTCTATAAATAATAAAATAAAAATCTTTTAACCGTTTATTTAATGTCTTAATGACGTTGAAAATGGATGTTCAAGTGTAAGAAGTACCAAGTGAAATATGTATGGGTTTAAAAAACTAGGTAAATATACATAAAAAAATGGTCAGATATTCAGTAAATCAAATACGTATTTGTTTAGGACCGACGTCCGACGAGATGGATATCCTCCAATCAGTAAAGTAACAATTTGACAGATAAACGAGTGCAAGAATGCGTCTATATTGATACCTATATTTGTTCTACTGAGAGATACAATATAATGTTTAGTGTTCAACAAACAATGGAAATATACAGGGAGATCAGAAATTCGTGATACAAAAATGGTGGTAAAGGCGTTATAGAAATATTGTGTAATTCCGACCATTTTTTTTTTTTATTACTATAGATTTTCTGATCACACTATACAATATTAAATCTTTTAACGCATGCATGAGGAAGGAAATAATACAACACGATCAAAAAATCATCGATATGTATACATGTTATTTTTAAAAAGATAAATAAGATAAATTGGGAAAAAATCAGAGACCCAGCAGGATTTATTATTTACATTGCGACAAAATCAGAGCTCATAGTTAGAGGTACTACTATTCTCCTTGGGATGGTGTTAGGTTTTTAGGCCCGTAGTACTTCGACATAAATAGATTTTACTAAATTGTAGGCATGCCCATATTTACTTTGCTGCTTGTTAAGACATATTCAAGTGTTTATGAAATATCTTTCCTATCGTTTAATTAAATCACAATAACAAAAAGATTTAAAAAGACCAGATATTATAAAACTATAAGCAATTTAATTTCAAATATTATTTTCATTTTATGGATTGAATTTTCATTCATTCTATAAAAGTTGTTGTATAATGTGTTAACAATATTTTGTAAAAATAAATTAATTTTTTCTTATTTTCGTAAAAAATGTTATCAGAAGTTTTTTTTCAGACAACACTGATTTGTGTATTTTGTAAGTACGTATTACAGTGTAATACACTAATACGCGTGCTATCGAAAGGAGCACATTGTTCGTACGCACATAAACTTACTAAAATCACTATTGTTTGAGTTAAATACGAGTTTCAAATTAATGTAAGTATACAATATTATATTGACACGTTGAAGAGCGTATTGAAGATTGTTCTGACGTTCGAATCCAATAGAAATAGATTTCATCGTTCGTGATTGAATATCGATTATTTCCTTTAAATATAAATATATATATATATAAATACCAAAAACGTGTCCGAGAACTGTGATTAAATATGCTATATTATACCACTATTTTGAGAATACGCTAATTTGTTATAATAAATTCATTATAAAAAATACTATAGGAAGCGTCTCTCTTCGTGGTGATGACGAGCAGCTAGGGTATTCAAATTTCATGGTATTGTTGAAATTAAATAAATAAGCACTAGATTGTAAATCGTTAAAAATGAATCCATCTAGTCATATTGTTTATGTAATTAGGTATAAATATTATATTTGGGAGTGTTGTATCGATTCTAATAATTGAATAATTTCATTTAGAAATTAACACTGTAAGTTTGTATCAATTTGTTCTAACAAAATTTATTTCAAAGTTGTAAGATGTTGAATAATAATAATAAATGTTTTTAAGTATATTATAATATATCCTCGCTGTTTATACCGATTAATAATAATTATCGTTATCAATGATTAAGATTAAATAACAATATACATATTATATTATGTAATATTAGTGTATAGTATATTATATACTCGTATATATATATATATATATAAGTATTTTACACACACATACTATGAAGTTATCTTATGAAGAATCAAACATTTTCAGTTCCAATAAAAACAAATTACAATTTGTATGATATTATAAAAAACAAATGTTAAGTTTTTTGGATTATGTTTCCTTTGGAAAGATGGAATTTTAACGATATTTTTTTCATTATGATTTAACTCGATAAAATAACACTTATAATTATAACCAATTAAAGAAAAAGTAAATATAAACTGATTTTGTAAAAATCCTAAATAAAAACCTAACTAAAGCTGCGACTTTTTTATTAGATCGACAAACACAATTACTACTTTTGATAACATTTGCAGGAATGATGTCAAAAATACGTACTGCGAATTTGAGGTAATGCAATATTTTAAAATATTTTATAATGGTATTTATTGACAAATCTATAATAGAGATAAAAAGAATATTTTGGTATGAAGTTATCGTGTACGAGTGTTATGACGATGAAAACTTCTGAAATATTCTATCGAAACGGTATTGCAATGGCATGAGCACAATAATGATCAACCATAATCATATTACTTGATGTACGCAGAAAACGTCAGAAAACGAAATAGGTATTTGAGAAATGTTTATATCGTAAACGCGGTAACGCCTACTACATGAGGGATAACATCGACATATCGTTTATTAATATATTATTTATAATCTAATAAATCTAAACATAATATATATTTTTATACACACAACATCATTTTGAACTATGGATTATGTGAAAAAAATCAAAACAATTAATTTAGACACTTTATAATAATTAATGATTAAGTAGTAAAAATTATTGGAACATTTAAATTACCTTGAATTTGCGCATTGTATCCAAGAAAATATAGACTAATCATTTATAATGTAAAAAAAAAAATGTGTGGTCGTTCAGTATGGTGGAAAGAGTTGTTATTGTTATTTTTTTTTCTATTCGTATAATTAACAATTATATTCCATAAATATATAGGAAAACTCGAGCTTGCGGATTTAATATTAAAATTTATCGCGATTAAACGCAATTATGCGCAAAAAAGTTTATTTTTCTTCTGGCAGCTAAGTACTCATTAAAACTTATTTTTAATAGCTTATTTTCCACATATATACATTTCATTTTCCAGCACAATTTTAGTATAAAATGACCAAGACGTTATAATATTATTATCTTGCGGAAATCAGATATAATATCGTATATCATCATTATAGATAAATATGTACTATGTATATCTATTCGCAATAATAGACGAATCTGAATATTAGATTAATTATGTGAAAATATTGTTCTTTCGTATCTGCTAGTCGTCCATGAATAAACTGATTCAACTATCCACAGTGACTACGTTACATTAATATTTAACACGACATTAAAACTATAATTTGATTATACTATATTATGATAATGTAAACGTTTTTTAAACTTTTTTAAGTTTCGGTTTTCGATTTAAAACTGTTTAATATTTTCAATTTTTTTTCAGTATTTGTAATTTTTTTTTATTTATAAGTAAAAATGACCAAAGTCAATAAGGTAAATTAATAAAATTTCCGCCTTATTATAATTTTATATTTTAAAAAATGTTATGCAAGAAACAAGCAATTATTTATATAAACATTATAAACATTTTAGACTATAATAATAATATATTAGGTATGGATCGGAAATCACATAAAGTCTGTTCAAATACAAAATGTATAATCAAATTATATATAGGTAGTATAATATAATACAATATAGTATGACATTCTTTTTAATAATTTGTATTTCATATTAGACGTATTAGACGTTTAAGACGTGCGGCGTATATATTTAGATTTAGATTTTTTAGTCAGTTTGTCACTAACCAGTAAATAGTTATTCATTTTTAAAGACTACGGTTTTGTGTTCAACAAATTTAGATATAAAAATATAAAATATCTGATTATAATTTAAATATGCAGTTAGATTTTTTATACCTATTTAACTAATTGATTAATGAAAATTGAAAATTTTAAATACAAGACTAATATTAGCTATTAATTTTGCTTAATAGGTTTTTTTTGAAATCTTCGAATCTTCAATTAAAAACTTTTCTGGGTTTCGGATTATATAACGGATTTTTTTCTTTTCAGATTTCGTGTTAAAAATTGTTTTCAAATTTTTTCGAGTTATCCGATTTTTCAAACCGGTTTCAAATCCGTTTTTATTCCCTGGTTTTTGATGTGCAGTATTCGAAGGCATAATTACAAATTTCAAACAAGGTTGAATTCAAATATAGATATATAGCACAAAAAAATTAGAATAAATAAAAATTAATTCTATAATACTCCAAAAACCGTAAAAAAAAACATACCCATAGTCAGCGGCGGCGTAATCAGTGTTAAAATAGGGGTGGGAATATCAGGTTAGCACCATATGAGTTACGAATTATGATTATTGTTATTAGTTATTATTTAGTAATTTAGTATTTTGTATAATACTATTGAATATAGAGTATGAAAACAAAATTATCAATAAAATGGGTTAAAAAAACGTGTTGCGTTGTTAACAAAAAAATTCACGCCGCCACTGTCTATAGTTACTAATGCCACGGTTCATTTTGTTTACTTACTCGACCTAGAATTACTTGGTCTATAAGTACTTTATAGATCTTGGTATTCAATTACATAAAACATAATGATAAATATAACAATGAGTCAGTAAATAAACAAATAACTTTATACAAATAAAACAAATAAATTGTGACTTAAGCAAAATCCTTTTGAGAAATATTATATTTACCTACCCCATAGCAAAAACATATTGAAAATAGATATAACTGCGTCAACATTCATCAGAATATTAAATATTTTTTTTTATTATCATTTTAACAATATCATTTTTTAATACGATTTATTATTCTGAAATATTCATCGGGTATACTCAACATTAGCATTTCATATTATATCCACTTGCACCACATTTCAGGAGTGTTCGGGTACCTGCAAATGTGACCGTAACGCATAATAATAATAATAATATGAAAGCTTTAAAAGTAAATGTTTGAATTATTTTCGACGTTATGTTATATAGTTTGTTTGGTAAATTAATGTTCTAACAGATTTCCCTTAGATAGACGAATAAAATATTATTATCATCATCATCATCTCCATCATCATGGTTAGCTCGAGAATAAACATACAACACGCTGCCATAATTTTCATATTATTATTTTCCAAATATAACGAGTTGCGAATCAAAACAGAATGTTTGTTCAGCTCGTATAAGCTTTTCAAATCATAATTGATCGTTATAAATTAATAATAATTGATTTAAATTTATTCTCAGCGTAAAATTATGTCGCTATTTTAATTTAATTGGGGTTTGTACGAATTACAAAGCTCCTATATATATAGGAATATTACGTCAATTCAATCTGTTCATTCGATAATCCCTTTTTTCCCCTACATATTGAGTATGTTACGTAACTAAAGTTAGTATAATTTTAAAAAATATAATCGGTAAAAATAATAAAAATTTATAAATTCAAATGTATAAAAGTAGTTCGATTTTCACATCGTCACAGTATCGCATGTTTTCATGGATGTAATAAGTAGATATAAAATAAATATAATAATCATTATCTTTATTTTTAAAATCCCACACTTTATTATACTTAGTGCGTTGAAAAAATGGAAAGGTTTTTGGTAGTGATGTGATGAACCCTGATATTTAAGCTAGAAACGAACTCCATAAAAAACTTTCGAACTCTAACAGATCCGAACATTTGACTTAATAAATGAACCCGAACCAAACCGAACTATATAAAGACTTATATAATATTATGTAATGTATTAATATATATTATAAATATATAAAATATAAAAATAATAATATATATATTTATATATGTAATATATTTATTATTAATTACTAATATAATAAAATTATATTATAATTTAAATTTAAATATTAATAATTATGTTATACATAAATATTTATTATATTAACTAATATTATCATGCAAAAATACAAGTTTTTCCACCGACTCAGGTGACAGGCTTTGTCTTCTTGATGTGACTACTTTAAAATTTAAGGGTGATCATAAAAGTAATTTAGTGCATGTGAATCCATGCTTTATGACCTTACAATGGAAAAACAAACACAGTTCGAATACATAATCAGAACGAAAGTTCGATTCGAATATTTGTAATAATAAGTTCGATTTTCGAACAGTTCGTCACTTCACTAGTTTTTTGACAAAATAGATAATAATTAATGTTGATTAAAGTTTTAAGATGTTTGATAATAATTTAAGATTTTGTGTAATTTTATTCATAATGAAAAAAATAACGTATTCATATCAAACGATCCGGTACTTAAAATGTTAGCTTAAAATATAAAATATTAGGTACAAAATTACAAGCAGTCAAACTGATAGGTTATTTAGTGTACATCACACGTACCATTTTATAGTATTTTACTTAACAGTTTAGCGATATTTTTTCCATTAGCTTTTATACTTCTGGTCGGAAATAAAACCATACAAAAGGTTAAAGACCTAAGCCGCCAGTAATTATATAACCTACACGTAAAAACTGAAAAAAGTTACAAACGAATTAATAAAAAAAACAAAATTAATTAATAATAAAATCATTAAATCAGTCATACAACGGACAATATTAAAAATGCATCAGTAAACTGATTTATTGAAACGATGAATGGGTTGTTTTTTAAAAAAAATGTATATTTACATGAATTTTAGTCGAATACTGAATCACGTGAATTTATGTTCAAAAGAGTTGGTACGAAATACACGGTTTACATGAAAATTAAAATGGGTTTCGTTTGATAATATAATAATATATTTATTATTATTATATACCTATTGGAAAATGTAATTTTTAGCATGGTGGAAGTCGTTTACGTTTTTGTCGTATAGTTCAAAGCCACTTATTCCGACATAAATCGAATAATGTTTTAACTTTTAATAATATGTCAATTGCACAGGTTTAAAAGACCACATAAAGATATTATAAATAGGTAGTAGGTACTCGTGCGTTTATTGAGCGAAAAAAAATCTGTAGACAAATATTTTAGATTCAAATCGAACGAAGACGTATAGATTCGTGTATAATACATGTCGAAATTACATAGACGATGATGCACGCATCCGAGATGAACAAACTTCGTATGCGTAATTCATATATTATAATATATTATAACCGTCGGACTATATATTATGTAGTGCAGAAGTTGTATGTATAGTTGAAAACCGTTTAAACGTATATAGAATATATTATTATTATAGAACAATTTAAAAATAATCAAACGGCTTGAACGAAAATTCGCGTTATTTCTTATACAGAGTGATTACTCTATATATATAGATATATATATAAATAAATAGATTGTAGAGAATGTCTCACGAGGAACTACACTTGAACATTGTACAATTGAATTATTAATTGTTAATTTAAATCGTATTATTTATTTTTCAGTTATTTGGACGATGGTATAGTTATATTTCCACAAAATAAAACCATTATAAGAAATATTTATTTTTAAAACATTCTAACGTTACTAGACAACTAATTAAAATTTAGTATAATTTTATAAAAAAAAAAAAAAAAAAAAATACAGAATTAATGTATGTCGAATTCTTTATTTATTTTATTTTGTTTTGAGATTTTTATTTTAATTTACAGAAATAGGTGTTAATATCTATTATATTTAATGCCGTATTTTTCTTTATTAATAATAATTTGGATGTGCAATAACTTGACCGATTAAAATTTGCCATATGAGTATTCAGTAAATTCATCACTTTAAATTGGCTATATTGAAATCATAACATTTTTTTAATTTAAAAAAAATTTCTTTTTTTTACGGTGTAATATTTTCAATAGTTGTTCAATAGTTTTTAGTCAAAAAATGTATTTAAAAAATAACACAATTATAAAACAATATTTCTCTAGGAGATATATTCGTAGTACAAAAAATATCCCGGTCGTAAAAAATATAATTCCTTATAAATTGTTAAATACTAGAATATGCTTAAGGCCAAAAATACGCTTAATTTTTAAAAGTTTTAGTTATAGATAATTAAATAATATTGGATGATTTTCTCTCAAAAACCTTATACATTTGTTTCTACATGATTTTATTATGAACATGTATCAAAAAATCAAGTATAAAGGATCTATATGGTTCTTAAATCGTTCTTAAACAAACATAATATAAAATAACGTTACGGGTAGGTTATCGTGTGTCGATCGAATGTTAATAATCTAGAGTCAGACCAATAGTCGACCTAACCTAGGTTAGGTTCTAACCTAACCAAAGGAGACGTGTAATAATATTGCAACAGTTTCACTGACCTCCGCACGCCGGTTTGAAGTCGGTGCAGCAGTCGCCGAGCTTGAGGCACGCGTGATCGCAATAGCACGGCTTGTCCGTGGGGTCCTCTATGATGGCGTTTATCGGCGTCTTCTGGACGACGCATGCCGAGTCGCGGCCGGGACAACAGAGCTTGGCCTCCAGACAACTGCCCGCGTCCGCGGCGGACAAAGTCAACAGGACCATGGAGGCGCCGAGCGCGACGGCTGCGGAGGTACGGCGACGCATCGTAAAATATTATTATTATGATTTTCGAATGTTTCGTGTGTTCACTTATATACAGTATTTATAAATAAACTGATGCGATCGGCGAGCGAATGCTGTTCTATTATGTGTCACACACTTGACCACGTGCGAACGATCGAATTTTGTTCCGCGGTAGACACGGTAATCTTCGGCAACGTACGTTCGCAAACTAGCGTTTACCGCGGCCGACAGGTGGACAGGAACTGGCGCCGCCGACGGTCCGTTACGCCATCGTTCGTCTAATGCGGTGCGGCGCGGGGTGGCGCGACGGACAAGCCCGAAGACGAAGACGGACGGCTCCGGAAAAAGGGATTCCGTGCGCGAGTCCGTTCCACCGTTACAGTGCTGCCAGTTATATTTGGACAACATTAATAATGTATTGATGATGATTAGGGCTCGGTATAGTTGTTGCGTTTCTGTATTTTCTCAGCCATCCATTCGATGTAAATACGAATTTATTTATGTATTTTTTAATGCGATTTTCGGTACTTTGAACATTTTTAACAATAATTTTACTGATATGTATGATTTTTTAATTATAAAAAACGTTTTAAAATTTTGATTTAAATTCGCATTCTATATTGTGAATTCGAAGAAGTCAGACCTATACAGTATAATCATTTTTAAGGTAGGTATGCCAATTGTACATTTTTAAAATAATAGATTTAAGCACTTATTTGAATTAAAGTTTTTGGTTCATCAACATCTAAGAAATCATAATGAAACAAAATATTCAAGTAATAATTTTCAACATTTTATGATTCTTAGTTATTTATATGTATTATTCAAATTAACTATTGCCTACTATTTTTTTTTATGGTAATAATGCATAAATATATAAGTTATTACAATTTTGCGTTAATTTTCAACAAAATTTAGTGCAATTATGTATATTTTTTACAGCAAAAACTGTTTTAATGCAATAACTTCCGAGCTTTATATTGATGATATTATTATTATTTTCGTAAATATTAATTTTTAGATAACACGGGATTATAGGGAATGCATACTGTTGAGTCTATATACTAAAAATAAACAATAGTTACTCGTGTAGTCACTGAGTAAGTATAACTACTTACAGTATAATACTTACAGTATTATACACTTATATTTTTCAAAAAAACTTAAATAAATATACGTGGTAATAATATAAATGTAAAAAAAGTAATTAGAAAACTACAAAGTTACTTGTTATTGTAACTGTAAAAATTATTTATACCTGTATGATATTACTAGGTATACAAAAAATGTTTGGGAACGCATAACAGTAATAATTGTTAATTTTAAAATATATTGAAGATTACAACGCTGGGTAAATTAATGAATTTTTAAACTTGTTAGATTAAGTTAATATATTACATATATTGGAAAAAGTTTACGTAGTTAATAGAATATATTACTATCTCAGTTAAGTCTAATAAAACTAAGGGAGTATACGATTAAAAAAGTAACATTTAATAAATAAACGTTAAAAACAAACAAAATTGTTACATGGTTAGGTTAGGTAACATTATTATTTGTACCTAACTGCCTAAATATAGTGACATACGATAAAATAAAATACAAAACAAATTCGATTCAATTTTTGAAATAAATAATTTTTATTATTAAAAATTATAGTCAATTGAATTTATTAAATTATAATTACAAATATATTAATTTTACTTAGACTTTTTAACTCGTTAATGCCCAGCATTGGAAAATTATATTCCTGAAATAATGCTGAAGGAGGGCCAAGATATTTGAATTTTGGAAGTTTGCTAGTACTTCTTATTGCTAATAGAATAACATTAAACTGAACCTAGGTTAGATTACAATAATTTGTATAAAATATATATAATATTTATTTTTAATAATTTCATTAAAATATATTTTACTAATTTTTTTAGTGTGGAAATCAATTTCTCAATATTATGGATATTAAAAGTATATATATCTATAACGAAATTGAAAATTATTATTATAAAAATGAGTACCTAAAGGCTAATAATACTTATAATATATGCATGCATAATAATATTATTATACGATATTGTTAGAAAATATTATTTTCCCTCTTTTCTCCGTTGAGGGTAAGTAAACCGCTGTTCATTAAATAAGGACATGACTGAAGAAGTATATAACCTATATAGGTAGGTATACGCATATCTTGAGACATAATACTATAATTTATAACAGTATTATATTACCGTGGTCGTAAACTATACCATAGTCGTTTAACATATAATTATTATTATAGGAATATATTAGATACGTGAGCTGAAGGAAGTCCATCTGAGAAAACTTCTACACCCGAATAGGCTTGGTGGAATTGTATTAAATTGTATAGAGAACAGCGATAACAGGGATATGTAGAAGACTCTTCATTTTTTTTTCTCGTGAAATAATTACAGTAATTTAAACTTTCAATGTTCATATTATCGTGTTCCGCCAGCGGCGTACTGAAAGGGTTGGAGTAAAGTAGGAAGGATTTAACCCGCTTCATAAGAATTATTGACTTCAAATTTTATATATGAATAATTTGTTATAATATGTTTATTGTCATCGTAATGTGAATGTGGTTAACTTTTAATAACTTATTTTACAACTTGTTCAAAACTATTAGCTTTTTGTATGCTTCAATGAATTAAGAAATAATGTTCAATTTAATTTGCAATTTTGGGTTTAACGATTTCAAATTTAATATAAGTATAAAATTATTGAATGCAGAACATTTATAAAATATTTTCTCTGTGTCCTAAATACTAATAGATATTTAGTTAAGTCAAGTGAGACATCCGGTTGGGAAATATTTTATTCCCTAAATTTATTATCAGATATTTAGTTTATATTTGTAATAAATATTACCCAATAATAATTATTATAATAACGTTATAAAATATATAGTGACCTAAACATTTTGTATAGTCCTGGTTTTAATAATTTGTTTTATGGTTTCAGAACAAAAACAAAATAACAATATAATATAAAACAAAATACACGTATAGGATTTCAATTATGCAGGTAACTGTATATTACGATAAACAAAATAATAAACCTACACGTAGGTATACGATTTCTCGTTGAAATGGATGATTAAACGGATATTCGACCGGAAAAAAAACAGTAACGGCATCTGTTTATATATAAAAAAAAATAATTGTGTTTTCTACAGTATATAATAAATTAACGTGAAAGCTTTGTGTTTATACAAATAATATGATATTATAAATATTATATTATAGTGCATAGATAATAATATTGAATTTGCCTTTGCGTATAAACAAATACTAATAAATTGTTTATAAATCGTATAAACAATATTATAATAACCATGGTAGTAATAGTAAACTAATTAAAAAGTTTAAGGCAAGCTAAATATAAAACGTTTTACTGTTTTTTAATTAATGATTATATATTTATATACGACTATTATAAGGGTGACTTTATAATTTTGATATGCTACGTTAAAAATCAATTTTTGTTCCGTTCGATCATATTACCCAGAATTGTAATAAATTTAACCAAAATAAAAAGCCAAAACTGTTATTTTATTGTCTAAGACTTTGTTATAGATATGTCAGATATTATTATTATAAGTCATGATAAAATGGTAAAAATATTTTTATACACGTGTTTTTAGTATATTATATACACTTCTTTAAATAATATATTATCGAACAAAATGGATTAAAATTTCAATTAATTTAATCTAAAATTCTGTCATTACGAAGTAAACACAAACTATAAACTTTAAATTGTTATCTACATAAACGCACAATGAATAATTATTATATTCTCGTTTCCTGCAGATCTCCCGTTTGCATCTTGTTATTCCGTGTTATTATATTGTGATTAGGATCAATTATTATTCGAATAAATTAGTTCATTGTTCGTATTGAATTCTCGTATAAATTGTATTTATAAATTAAACTATAATCTTAATATTATTATTTAAATTTGAATAATTTACATGGATTGATAAATATTTCTATTAAATTGCTTTTAATGTCAAAACTGCAATTTTCTACGTTATATAAAATTTATCAATTTAAATCAGGGTAGTTCAACATTTTGTAGTTGGCAGGCTAATTTACACTTTCATGAAAACACTTGGGGGCTGCTAGAAGAAAAAATGTATTATTTATATTTTATTATAGATTAATATTAAAATATAATTAAAATTATTAGGTTACTTATATTTAAAATTTAAAATTTAATTTTCGATTTAGATATATAATGTGATTATTGCCATTGTTTTTCAGAAGTCAATTTTTCAATATAAATTGTACCTAGTGGTGGTTAATCTCCCACCGAATATAATATAAATATTAAAGGTTTAAAGGTCTTTGCTCTATTATTTTGTCTCCTAAGGGGGGAGACAAAAGAAAGATTCAAGGGCCGCATGCGGACCGCCCTGATTTAAATAATAATATTGCTTATTCTTATCTTTGATCATATAAATATGTTTAAACATTATTAATAAGTGTATGTGTAATGTGTAATATAATATTTAAATTGTATGAGTACATATATTATAGAAATTACAAACATTGAATCAACAGTCACAAAAGTCTTATGTACATTTTCAACTTATTTTGTAAATTCATTAAAAACAAAATATTTGTTTTACCTAGTTATTAACTTATTATTATAAATATAGATATGAAAAAAATAAGATAGACAAATAATTTAATATTTAATTTAATAAAAAATTTAATATTTACTCTTTTGGTAATTATTTTTCAAATATCAATTGTGTTTATATTTAATTTACCTAAAAAGAATATTTTTGTTTGATGTACTATTTCAAACAATTTAAACATTTTATACTATTTATTTATTTTTTGTAATATTTCAAAATTAATTAAGGTTAGTTAATATTAATGTGATTTGGAAAATTATTGATATTTATTATTACTATACTAATTCAAAAACTATTAAAAGACAAAATAAAACATAAAAAGTGTAAGTATACCTATTCTAAATGTAAAATCGTATATTTATCGATCCTTAATTTTCAGTTTACACCCAAAATTACTTAAAACTTTGTTTGATAATTAAAAATTATTTGTTATTTTATAACAATATAATAACTCAATATAACTTGGTGATATACAATATTTTACACCATCAATCATAATTTAAAAACTTTATGTCCACTATATCGTTAAATCAACATAATCATAATAATGGTGTCTATTCAATTTTTCATACACCCAATTATTATATTCGATTATTTAATTATTTTTCAATATATATACTTAGGTATTTATATAACCAAAAAATTATCTCATTATTCTCGAACAAATTATTAATACTTAGAAATATCAATAACGCACAATTTAAAATAAATATGAGTTTTTAGTTATTTTAGAAAATAAAAGCTGTACATTATTGAGAAAAATTAAATTATAATACATTATAATACTTCATTATTGCTTTGAATGTTGCGATTTTATACTGATCAGTAATCAAAATTGAATAGAAATACGTAAAAGCAATTTTGGATGGTTTTTATGTAATTTTTCATATAGACATTGTTCTTTGTGTTCAAAACAACTAAAAGTTTAAAACTTATAAAATACATAAACAATAAATCCGAATAATAACTTTTAAGACGTTCAATTTGAAAACTCAAACAACTATTTCTATATGAAAATAATAAACTTCATTTTGTTAACCATTATTATAAAATAATATTCTATAAATATAAATGTAGGCACCTACTATTAATAAAATCGATTATATTATAATCTTCACTATTTATTTTATAGTTTTATACTAAAATATCTTAATAAATATAGAATTTACAACAAACAATAATGAACTATTTAATAAGTAAATTACGAAATAAATATTAGTAACCATCAAGTTATTATAACAATTTGAAAAATACATTTGATTTAATTTAAAATTTACATAATAAATTTTATTATTATTGTTTTAATTATTAGTATTATTAAATCATCCATTGTTTTAAATAAACCTCGTTATTAACGTCAAAAATATACTTTAAAAAGTTGTTTCTTTTTAAATTATTTTATTCATTTTAAAATTAGAATGAATATGTTCTATATTATATTACTACAAAATTATTGTTTAATATTCACATAGCTGATTATACTACATAATTATATGTAATTCACAGTAATTAAATATATTCTTGTAAATTAAAATACAAATGTCGAATCTTTTTATACAATTATATACAGGTACATTGATAAAAACTATTGTTCTGTAAACTCGTAGAAAACTAAATAACCAGTTTTATTCGATTACAGCCGTTTTTGTAAATAACCGGACTTAGAATTAGCTCTTCATGCTAAGGATGAGAACAAAGAAAAATCAAACTGCCTGGAATCTGGATAGTTTTTACAGTCACGTTTATTTTATCTCATGCGATTACCTTTACATAAATATAATATTATTTACTCGTATTATACGCTTGTTTTCTATACATAAAAGTTAAAATGAAAATAATGCCAATAAGAGTCATCCGGGTCATTGCGGCTAACATCCGCAAACACATCGCAATAGTGTTCTCTGGATTTTAGAGAATTTCGAAAATCCACACATTACCGCGCATTTACCGTAGATATAGTTAGAATTGAGAAAATATATATATATCTAAATATACACAGACCACCAAAATTCTAATATAAACTCCTGAGAATATTAAGCGGTCTAATATATGCAAAAGCAAATTTGAGTGGGAAGGTTCTCATTGTAAATTCCTTTAATATTTAAAATGTCAACCTAAATAAAATACACGTTTCAATTCTGGATCCCTGCAGCAGCCTTTGATCGTACTTACGTACTTATACCGGTTTAATCGAATGTAACTCCCGTAAGTTTGACCTAAGACTAGTGTATTTAGTAAATATACTTCAAATAACATCCTTTATATAAATCATGTCGATACTTTGCTAATGGTTACTCGTTCGAGATTCAATTACAAATTATTGGTCGATATCATAATACTCATTATGATTATACTCAGTATACTCATATAACTATTTACTATACAATGTACAAAACCCTTCCACGACTCAAATGATAATGACATACTTTTCTCTCCTTAATTTACATACATTCGATTTGTTAATAAAAATAAATGATAATAATTTAACTCAAGCTTAGTAAGTATTACCTAAGTGGCAATAATTCTACAAAATAATAAGATTAATATGTATAATGTATACGTATATTTATACATAAATCGAATGTCATTATGAATAAAATAAATATTTGAATTGGTAAGAAATACTTAAAAGTAATACCGCACGGACGCACGATGATAATTAATATTATTAAAATTAGTGTTAAACGATAGAATTTAAAATTATACCTTTTGAATATTTACCTATTTAACATAGACATGTAGAACAAGCATGTTTTGTATATATTTTATGTAGAGTTTTAAAAAAATATTCAACTTTATTGAATTTGTAAACAAAAATCATCATAAACTCAACTCTGATTTTATATTTTTGTTAATTAATTTTTGAAAACGTTTATTATTATTCGACGAAAACTTTGGAGGAGGGGAAAATAAAAGTTGGGCATTAATGCAACTTAAAATAAAATGGCCTAGACCGTATAGATTATGGATGGTTTTATTATTATTGGTTCATCAAAACAAAATCTTCGATATTAAAAAAATTAAAAATAACGATAGTATAAAATAAATGTGTACAGTATAATTTACTATTTTATGAAACGTATATTTTTATTTTATTTTTTAAGCTTATAATAACTATATATAAGTTATGTACAATATGTAAAACGTTTATGACATAATAATAAACCGTATATGAACGACTCTCATCCGCTTTGATCTCTCGTTATAATACTGCAGACGTGACGTGTCTATAAATATATGCGTATGGTAAACGAACCAACTGGTTCAATGATTAAACGGAGTGTATTAGTGCGGTCCTATAAAATATAAAGAAACGTTGTACAGGTCGATCGTTTTAATTTACCATAAACTATAATATTAATATAATATTATTATTGTCCCGTTACGAGTTAAAATATATATAGTGTGTCCCACGAAGTTCTTACTAATTGCAATATCTTCTAATTTAATATACCTATATATTTTTTAATTACGTTTGTTTTTTTTTCTAATAATTATTTGGACTATATTAGCTTTTATATTTTAAATTATACATATAAAAAAAAAAAAAAAATATTCTATTGACATACTCAACAGGATGTCGTATTTATTGGTTAACTTAAATTTAAAATCAAGTTAATTTTATGCGTCCATTAGTTTATCTGATCGACCCTACACGTTCATATTTGCTTCATCTGTGATTAAACTGAGAAATATGCCCGGTTAAATATTTTAACTATTTAGGTCATTATTTGTTTCAATTGACTAAATACTATGTTTTATTACTTATTATTTATAATGTTTATAAAAAAAGTAACAGGAAAAAATATTATCGGAACTTAGATAAACTAAATACATTATTATATTGATGAGTTACACAATTAAATAAAACAAATTAAATTGGTGACCCGCAGTTGATGTCTTTATAAATAATTTATCTTTAAAATCAACAGTTATTTTTCGTGTCATTTTTTTTCAATATTATTCATGAAAAAAAAATATATTTTCACAAATACTCTAACAAACAACAAACATATATTCTGACATTGTTTTTAAATATTGGACAGCCATTGATATCATTTTTTCATTATTTCAAATAAACACAACTTTTAAAATATGTGATTTTTTTCATTCTTTAATATACTCGTATGTACCATGTTTGTCACGCGATCACAAAATGGTTATATATTATAAGTACGTATATAAAATATCAATGCTATATGCCACGATTAAATCTTATATTTTTCAAATTAATAACTTTCCAATTTAACGTTGCAGATGCATCTAAAGAGATGAATAGCAATGATAGTCCCTTTGCGATACCACGGTTGAATATTTAAAACAGGTTTTTAAAGTGATCACACATATAGATAATATATAAGAATAAATATATCAAATTAAAAATTAAAGACAATGAACATAAACAATTTTGAGGTTATAATAAGAGATATTATCACAAATTAAAATAGTAAATACGTTCCATATTATTTTTATATTATAAATTATAATATCTATTATGATTCAAAATAAATACATTTTTATAAAATGTTAAAAAGTTTTTACTTTATTGTTCAACAATAACATTATTAGTTCGGTATAAATTATTAGTCCGTAACATTCTTGTATTTTACAAATTTAAATAAAAATACATTATAATTTTAATGATTTTATTTCTATTTACATTTGTAAAATATTCCTAAGAGTATTTTTACATTTATATTTCCAGATAATTTATCCATGATGAAAATAAAATAATTTAGCACAGTTGCATTGATTTTAATATTATAAATTATTATAATTTATTTTCAAACTTTATGAAATATATGAATGTTAAGGTTAGGACATATTTAAGTGCTTTTAATTAATTAAAATAAATTATAAATTAAATTTGAACATGATATCCAAATATCCTCTACCAGAAAGAGAAACTATCTTTCCAAGTAAGGAGGTAAATATGGGCAGATTAGATTATGATATTACCACAATTTAACAATAATTAGGTAGTGAAACTAAAAATTGAAAATGAACCCCCCTTTAACAAATTCTTGTGGATGTCTTATGTCTTTGCCTCTTCCATATTATGGACCACAACCCGGTGTATTATTAGTATAAAATAAAGTGGCTTATTTATTATTATATTATTTATAATCACACACACTCTAAAATATTTCATCTTGGTTTTAGCATAAAACATAAAGTAGTTACACAATTAATGTTCTTTAATTTATAGTTATATGGACTTTTTAAAAGATACGTGAAACGACGCGATAACAGTTTAATTAATGCAAAAGCTATTTTTGTAGAGTTCGCACAAAGAAATTACAAATGATAAACGTACACGGATCCTGCGAGAAATGATTTTAATTTTAATTTTTAACAAATTTGGTTTTTTTAATTAATTCATTGAATACGAGATTTAAATAAGATATTTTTAATGTATTAATTAACGTTTTTATTAACGTAGTTATTAACGTATATTACATCATTGGACTATTGGTTAACCTGTATAATAAAATCGTTACTTCAATATTTATAAAACATCAACATTTTTTACGTTTCTATATCGAGGGATGATTTATGATGTAAAAGTGAAGTACTAAAGTATAGACCTAACTTAATTGCAGATACACAAAAAGGGACAAATTCTGGATAAGTATTCCCGTTACAATTTCAACCATACAAATATACAATGATATTTAGATATTGATAATGATATATAGATATATGAACAAACTTTTTTAAAACACAATTTATTAAAAAAAAAACAAACAAAATAATAAATAATGTCACAAGAATAATTTAATTCTCTTTTTTTTAGTTTCTGAGCGAAGCGTGGAATGTATTGGATTACAAAGATGTATTTTTTTTTAAGTCTGTAGATACTTTTTTAGGGAGAAATAATGGACGATTACCACAAATAAGATATGCTAACGGTAGATAGTTGCATACACTTGATACTTTATTTAGCTCATTATTGGAATTTCTCAAAAGTTTTCCCTTGGGATATGAAAAACTACGAACAAATAATGGAAAAATGGCCAATTTACAGAAACTGTAATTTTGACGAAGTTGATTTTAAATAATTTATGATAGGTAATACAATTTTGAACGCAGGGACTTAAAATTTTTGGAATTTGAAAAAAAAATTTGAAACTGTAAAGTATATTAATTTTAAGTCCACATAATATAGAACTTTGAAATTATTTCAAAAATTTAACATTTTTCTCAATAATCTTCAATATAATTTGTATTTTTTGTATTTCTAAAAATATAATAATATATTTACCATATATTACTTAACTTATTTCTAAAATATTTCGTAATTCTATAGTCATTTATTTTTTCAATGAGCTTCTTAAATTGAAATTTTGATTGGAATCAAAGAAATATGATATTTTTTATGAGTTATAGCTCATAAATATTTTGTTTATCAATACACTAAGCTGAAAATTGTATATATGTTTTGTAACATATTCCTAAATATGCACACAATAAATTTGTAATTTGGTAGTTACAATTTTTTTTTTAAGTGCCTTCAAACTTTAATATATTACATTTATGTTGATTTTTGTTTAACAAGTAAGGTATACTTTTGGTAGAAAATTGCATCTACTTGGTACTTTATTTAAAATAAATAAAGTAAAATCGAAAAATTTTTCTCTTGGGATATAAAAAACTACTTACCAAAAAATGGTTGAAAAATAGCGAAATTCATAGAAACTGTAATTTTGACAAATTAGTATTTATAGTTATTTTATGATAACTTATTTTTCTGTTGCATATTATTTGATAACTAAATAAAATATTAATAAAAATAAATATTACTAGTATATATTGTATATCTGACTGAGTTTTGCTCAGTATTGTATTTTCGAATGCAATAACATTACATTTTAATCTTAATTGTAATTTATAATATAATAACTCATTAACATTTAACCGCTAACCTCTCCAAGGACTAATGGAAAGAGGGAGAAACGTCCAAAATTGACTCCCCCGCTTTTTTTATTTATGAAACAAGAACTTTTAAAACTTGATATTTATGATGTAATTGATGAATATAAGCATAAGTTACCTAATATGCTGATATTAGGCTATTAGACTTATATTGTGGGTCTATTCCTCTATTATATGAATATTATCACACTGTGTATATTATACGTGTATATCCAATTAACACGATTGATCAATAAAACAAAAAATAAAACATCCTTTTATATAAATTTTGAATAACACGAAATATCGATTACGGCGAAATATCCTTTGTTTATCCATTAATAGCTATATAATAAATAATATTACAGTCGCCACACTCATCAGCGGATGCATTTTAATTTTTCCCGGATTTTCGCGATATATTAATAACAATGGTTTTGTGGTGTGTATAAAAATTGTTGATTTGTGAAAATAAATACACACAAAATTATAGGTATTAACAATGTTTTAAACAATATTTCAAATATTTAAACCAAATTAATTAAAACTTTCCAACTCCGTATCGAAACGTTTACAAGCTCGAGAATTATAATTTTGAAACTATATAGGTATATTATGTATTATATTTTATACAGATAACGTAAACAATACCATACACTATATTAAAATAAATTTTCCTCAAATTTTAATTAAATAAGTACCTCGCAATAAGAAATTTAATAATGTTAGTAATTAAAATGTAATTTACGATAATGTATACTTAAGTCTATAGAAGTAATCAATAAACTATTCACACACACACACACACACAAATATTATTGAAATATTTATTATTATTGCATATTATAATGAATGTAATAATAAATCATAACGCCAACACTTTACTAAATATTGTAAAAGCTGCATTTCATTTTGTAATTTAGCAGTTTTGAATAATTGATAACGATAATAGTTGATTTTTGATATTAATATTTTTATTTATTTCCGTTTTTAATTATTAAAATAAACATATTGATAGTATTTTGTGTACGTTTTATTCCAATTTGCAGACTTCTACAGAAAAAAGTTTTAAATTTGTAATATTTACTCTGTGACTCGAACATATGAATGAAGTCCAACTTTGACTGAAGTGTAACTAAATTTCCGACTTTTGTCGCAATATATATTTCATATGATATAAATGGATATACTCAAAATGAATGTCGAATATATAAAAGAATATTTATAGAATAAAATGTTACATAAGAGAAGAAAATAAAAGGAATTTTCCCATTAAATCGTAAAACGTTAATCGTATATGTATATTGTATACATACTGTATTGCACACAATTCAAATGCATATTGTTATGGAATCGAGTCACGATTCTTCTCTTCAGTTTCTGTAACAAGATTACATCATTTACCATTGATTTTTTTTAATACCGTTAGAAGTTTAGATGAAGTCAAAGAATTTAGATTTATTAGTCAAACGTGCGTTTCTACATTTTATGTTTTTGATCACTTGGTTTAATAAATATTAAATAAATATAAGAATTACTATTTATTATAATTATTTTTATCTAGTGTAGTTATGTCTCGTATGTACGTGAAAAACACAATTTATTTTTTTTTAAAATATGATAAATAATTATTATTTTATTTCTGTAAAATGTGGAAACTTTTCTTATTTAATATTTCAACACAAAAGGTCACAAAATAGTTTTAATATAATAAATTATACCTAATAATAATAATAATATTATTATACCTAATAATAACTTATAATAAATTGTTTTAAACTATTTAATATATACTGAATACTAAGATATTAGTCTTTATCATATAATTAGTTTCATTATATTTGTTTTAGATACATTAATTCATTTATCTGAATAAAATCTAAATTTTTTTTGCTAATGATTTAACTAAATAAAAAGTCATAACCATAATATGACATGCTATAATTATATATTTTAAATTTTTAGAAGATTTCATACTATAATATGAAAAAATATAATATAATATTATTAACCCAAATTGTTGTCATTCAGAGTTTTACTCGATATTTTTATAATTATTATCTCGTACAAATATCAAGTAAAAAAACCAACATTATAATTGAGAAAATTGGTGTATTTTCACTTAAAGTTTATTCTAACTCGATAACAAAATTGATAGCTTAAAACAAAAGCAATAATAAAAAAACAATTTACAATATATTCACAAAAGTTTTAAACAAAACTATTTACTTAAGAACACGACAAAATTAAAGTCAACGTCAGAAACACTGTGCTTACTTTTTAAAAAGTTAAACATTTTCACTTAAAGAAATATTACAGACGGTTTGATAACCTATATAATAATTAATAACACACAATCTAATATAGTTTTGACATTTTATAATTATTATAATTAATAAAACATATTTTAAAAAATATATTATTTATATGTATAAACTGTGAGTATTAAAAAAAAATCATAAAATCTATAAATTATGGTTCATAAGCATGTTAATTTTATTTATTGTTTAGTCATGGACAGTTTTTTCTTCTTAAAACTATACCTCGATCAAAAGTTTCTAGAGGGTAAAAATTTAACACTTAGCGTTAACATCCCTTACAAATAATTTAAGTTTATAAACATTTTCTAAGAAAAATAGACATCAGATATAATAATATATTATATAGACTTATATTTTCAAATGAAAATCACTCACGGTTACGATGCATTATGGATATTTGCACTTATTTTAAAAATATTTTTACATTTTTCATAGAAATGTATACAACTTTTTGCAAAGTACGTGAATAAATTCAACTTAATACAAGTATATAAAAATATTTATACGCGCATACACATTTACTCGTCTAAACGCAGTTTTTACAGAAAAAAAAAATGTGAATTATGTTAGGTACAATAAAAGATCAGAAGTAATACTAAAAAAAGATCCCGACCAAAACATCTCCGTACGTTTTGTACAATATACAAATGGGAGTATATTATTCGGCTTAGAAAAAAAAATGACTCTGAGAACAATTTTCGTAATGTTTTTGTTTCGCCAGTGTATATATTTAGTGTTTACAATTTATATTTGTTTTCGTTCAAATTCGTTATTCTCAAGAGTCGCATATATTACAAAAATATACTTTTTGTTGTTCCTGCGTTGAGAATAATTGATGAAGCAATAATAGTTATAATGTTAGTTCAAAGAAAATTATTTACACGTATGCAATGTAAGTACGATTCGTGTGTAACTTGCAGTGACAGAAAAAGATTGAAACAAACATAACTAAATGTTAACTGAATATTAATTCATATATGATGAAATAATAAGATAGATAATTAAACATTTTTCAATAAACTAGGTAATAATTATAGAATAATATATATTATATGTAGCAGTGGCGAATTTACGGAGGGGGTCCATAGGATCTGGACCCCCCCCCCCCCCGGACACCGATATAATATGACGTTCCAATACTGAAATAATATGTTAAAACACAATGTTTAATCCTATCCTATCTATTCTTGTGTACACAAATAGAAAAGTACCAACTTAATTATTATGTGCTTTTATATAAAAACCCTATATACGTATACGTAACCCATATACGTATATAACATTAAATTGTTGATAATAATAATATGATTATATTTGAATATTGTCAATTATTATAGATATAAAATTTTATATTATTTTAGATTCTGAGCGTAGCAAGGAATGTATTGGTTTTACAATAATGACTTTTTTTTTTGTCTCTAAAAACTTTTTTTCTGGTAGAAATAATGGTCCAATTATCATGAATAGCTTTCAATAGAAAATTGCATCTAGTTGGTACTTTTTATGCTTATTTTTCTCTAGAAAAAGAAAAACTACCAAAAAATTGTGATAATAAATTAGGTTTTTGCTAATTAGAATCGTAGAAATTTTTAAGTATTCACATAGGTGTTCCACAAAAATTTTAGAAACAATTGGTTAATTTTTGACAAATTGTAGAGCTTTGAAATTTTTTCTAAAAATGTTTAATATTACATGCAATTTTGGGTTTAATAATTTGAAAATTTTATAGAAACATACTCATACACTAATTAATCTATTTACAAAATATTTTGAAAATCGAAATTCACAATTTTTTGTTTAAGCTTCTAAAATTTGAATATTTAGTAAAATTGAATATTATGCTATTTTTTAGAAATAACTGTCCATTTACCACAACTAGGGTATGTTATTTGTAGAAAATTGCATGTAGTTAGTACTTTATTTAGCTCATATTTTAAATGTCTCAAAAGTGTAAAACGCTAAATTTCACATAAATCGTAATTTTGATGAAATTGATTTTAGATTTTTGATGATAACTAATGCAATTTTGAGTATAAGTACTTGAATTTTTTTTTTAGTATCCTCATAGATAGTTTACACACGTGAACTTTTGGAACGGCTTATCAGTATAATTATATTGAGTTTCACTCAGAATCGTATTTTCTAATACAATAACATTACATTCAAATCTTAATTATATTAAACCATTAATTTTCCGAGGACCAAAGGGACGAAGAAGAAACGTCTAAATTCGACCTTTTCGCTTTTTAACATATTATTTTTTAGGAGCCCCCCCCAAGAAAATGTTGAAAATTCGCCATTGATATGTAAGTAATAAATAAGTAAGGGCTTATAATAAACAATATTATATTAATTATATAATTATAATATTATAATAATAATATTTACTATAGTACACTTAATGTGAAAAGTATTATATATTTAAAATAATTAATTATTTTCTATAATTTGTGTTGGATAAAAAAAAATAATTTGCTACCTATTAAAAAGTCAATAATTTTACAATTGAAACATTTAGTTATAAAATAAATCACATTGAAGAAAAATAATTTTGTATCTCAATTTACTTATTAAAGGTTAGAAATATTTTTAGAAACTTTGAACAATATTTAAAAACAAATATCGAATTTTTTGGTTCCATGTGTATAGTAGGAAGTTCACGTATACAATTATGTACCGATATTGTCTATACAATACGCCGTTTTAAAATAAAATACTGACCAAATTTATTGATATCAAATGCTATAATCTTCACCATTTGGATATTTTTCTCCAGGTACAATTCTTCTCCTTAACTGTCGCTCACACAGTAAGGTTTATTGTGCAAGACCAATAATATAATTCTGAGAATTATGTTATTTAATTCATAATATGCCTATATCAAGAAAAAATGTGTTGAAGTTCATGATTTATTTCAACAATGCCTTGAATTAATTCGCATGATACTTGTCTCTTGTCTTGATTTTATATTCTTATTGTTTCATTGAAATTGTTTGTGAGAAAAAAATCTAATTTATCTAATTATTTAATTATTTCGATTTTTAAAGGTTGGTGTAAATTTGTATTATGTAAGTTGTGAAAATACTACTTAATAAAATTAAAACTACAATTCAGAATTCTCTTTAAAGTAATTTTTTTGATTTCCTAAATAAAGATTATTCAGATAACTTCAAAAACAAAGACATATAATAATAGGTATAGAATATTTTTAAATTAATGAAAATTTTAGTAGAATAGTAACTTCTAGATACACTTTTTCGGTTGCCTATCCCAATCTTGAAAAGACTGTGTAATGTTAGCAGTTCTACAGTTTAGTATTCCACCAATAAACAATCATAATTTATAATATAATTTTTTTTATATAGGATATTGAATATTTATGATTTACAAGTTAATTGTGAACGTGTTTTTTTTTAAACAAATTATGTGTACTGTGTATTATATTATTATTAAAAAAAAACAATTAATAATGATTTTTAATAATTTTAAATATAGACATGGTGAATTTTTTTTATTGTAAAAGTACCGAAAAATGTAATGGTACCAAGGGGGTTACCGACATAAAATAAGATGGGGGCCCACAGAGAAAATCCCTTTTTTCCTTTGGGCCCTGATATAGTGATATCCATCCTGATTGTAGTTCTAGAAGTTTGATTAGAAGTTTGTTAGAACAAAACCCTATGCATAAAACATGGTTGTTAATTTCCAGCTCTCGCACTTGAATCAAGACATTATTAATAATCGTTCTCATAACTCTCAGTAAGTACGTGCCTATTGTGACAAACTTCAATTTACCTTTCACAAAAATGCGCGAAATATAAAATATTAATGTCATCTGATCATTATTTGTTTTCTGGGAAATATTAGTATTCAACGGGTTTATTTATAGATTTTATATGAAGCCGATTTTGCATAACAATGTTGGTAACGGTCATATAACAGCCATAATATTGTGCATTAAATAATAATTTATTTTGCGTTTCCTTTATATTATTACATCATAATAGAGTTATAATAAACAAAGATTATACGTTATAATGAACATTTTTAATATAAAGCTGCGTCCACATCTAACAAACATTTAAAAAAACATTTGTCAAACGTTTGGTTTATGTAGACGTGTGTTCAAACAAATTTATTTTGTCAAAAGTCCAGAGTTCCAGAAAGCTTAGTAAGCGAACATTTTAAACTAACATTTCTGAAAATGTATACATTAATGAATGATATGATCACCAGCCGATAAAAATCGTAATGTTATTGCTAAACACATTGTCACAGAAATACTTTCACGAAAATTTGTATTTTTTTTTAAAACTATTGAACCAATTAAATTAATTAAAATATTCAAAATCTGTACTCGTTGTTCTTACAAAATTACTAAATCATCTTTATATAAATCCAAAATAAACGTTTCGCCACTGTAGACTTTTCTTCGTTTAAAAATGTGTCTTTCTCAACACCTACTTTTATTAATTTTGTTTTGTTTTAATATTATGAAGAATAATAATAAACGCAGCGGAAATGATGCAGGACGTGATTTCCTGTATTTACGAAAAAATTTATTAATTTTTAATACGGTGTAGGTATCGTATAGTTTATCAAACTTATGTACTACATTAAAAAAGTACGTTTAAAATAATTATTATATTTAATTCAAAAAATTTAATGTACCTATACTGTTCTATTATCTTTAGGGCTTATGTACTTTCAATATCATGGTCTCAACTACTCATGTTACGACACTGGATTGGGCAAACTTGTCCTACATCTTCATTTCTATAGATCACGATTTCCTATCTCTCGTTCATTAAACATAACTATATCGTTTCTCTCTACCATTCGATTTGCTTAAATATTTTATATAAAAACGTAACGTAATTTTCAGTATTGGGTATAAGTATTAGCACAATTAATCACTACAATTTTCAAACCAAACCGTACATAAATATTTGATTGACTAGTCGTTGTTTACGAACTCGCCTCGGACCTTAAAATAGCATTTAATGTCCCCAAAGTGGCTACATTATTGGTTTCTCAATGCAAAATTTAACCGGGTTCTAGGTATAGGTAGGTGGTATGGGCCATTCGTTTAAATTAATAAATAGATAGCTAAAGCCTTGTTTACACAATCCCACGACACCGCGTCGTGTACTTTGTGCGTTGGTAACGAAATGGTTACCTGTAAGTTAAATACAATATTTAACTCGGAAACGACACGGTGTCGTGGGAACAAAATTTAAAAAGTTGACCTGGTAACGTTAACCTTGCACTAAATGGCGAATCTAATTTACTGACCAACATACGTTTTCAGTGGTTTATATTTGTATTTTGTATACTGAACAATATGAATCGTTTATATATAATATAGCTATATAATAATCCATGCAATGTTCGAGTAGGAGAGAATACCACAACTAATTTTTCTGAACTTTCACCGTACCACTACTATTTGTCTATTTGACAGGTATAGACGTACAGTCCTCCCGTCATTCTAAGGTAAATAGAAATACTTGTTCACATAATACCTTAGATTCACTGAACTGAATTCAGTTCAGTTATCTATATACTATATAATATTTATCATCGAAGCATAATACATAGGTAAAATTTAATCATTTCTGCAGTCAGCAGACACGGTGGCAAGGGTTCAATTCCCCCCCCCTCAAACTTTAACAATATGTATAATATACACAATTCTACTATATTTATGAATTTATAAATGTATTATTATTGGGGCCATAGACTATAAATAGATATACTATTATAATAAGCTATAATACTATTATGATTATGGGTTATAACATGTGTTTAATTAACTTAATGTAATTTTGAACTCCTTCCCCCATATAAAATGTCTATCTACATCAATGACTTTAGAGATAGTACCAAAGTAGAAATAAACAAATAATCATTTTTTAATTTTTTTTTTCAATTAAGAGAATTATTATAATTTTATAATAACAATGTTTACATTGTACGTTCCATGTGCGTATAGTAATAGTTTGAGGTTAATGTCTAAAAATATATATTAAGAAATTTCCATGAAATGTATTATTTTACAATAAATATTCTATAATCTGATTAGTATTAAATTATACTTTATTTCATTTAAAGTTGTATAAATCTATTAAAATGTGTAAATTATTGACATATATCAGTCTCAACATTTGTATTTGCTATTATTTATCAGACAATCATTTAAAAATAACATACAAATTAGAAGATTTACATACATATTCTTTTTTACTTTTAGCGACATGCTATTGGACCTTACAAGCATCAATCATAATGTATAAAAGAACATGATGTTTACATTTTGGTAAGTACCTAACCAATTCGTCTTTTTTTGGATCCAGATCACATGCTATAACATATGTTCAGACCACTCGACCACTTGTTTAAAGATGACAAAATGTTTACGATACATTTAATGTTTCCTATAAATATATAACTTTATTAATAATAATCATCGTCATAAACTATCATTAGTTTGGTATAGAACTTTAAAAAATGTACCTCATTCTTTAATGATCCAAAACTATATCCTGTTCCATTTAAGAAAGGTAGTGTTAGACGAAAATTGGTCGGTTTAGTGCATCTCCACACTTCACCATTTCTAGTCTCCATCTTCCATGCCATAGAATACGTAATTATGCTGATTGCTGTCATCAGCGATTAGGTTAGGAATAAACGTATAAAAATAGCATGTATAGTTGGTGACGACACATTTTTTGCATTGTTCAGATGCATGAATCGAATTGTGGACTCGGCTGCGGTTTTTCCGTCAGTCTACATGCACGAAACTGTACCTTTCTTAAGTGGTACAGGGTATAGATTGTATTATACTTTTAATCCTTTATAATTGAAATTGAAAGTATTAAGCCCGATCCACACTAGTATGACACGACACGACACATCATGTCACCCCACGACATGACAAGACAAAATATTATAAACATAGTCTGTTACAGTGTAATTCACATATGGAAGGACCGACCACAACAGACATGGACCGTACAAACAAAACATTCTGACGAAGGATGTTTTGTTGTGTCGTGTCATACTAGTGTGAATCGGGCTTTAATCGTGTCTATAAAATTTGTAATTAATGTAAATAATAACACATTTTTTTAAACATATAATTCGAAATGTATCATTGTTCATTTGTAAATATTAAATACACATAATAGTGCACATAATACCAACATAGGACTAGAAATAATTATAAATTTCATATTTAGTATTTACTATACAGAAAAAAAATATTAGAACGTCATATTATTATTTAAAAATACTTATAATTTTAAATAGTTAAAGATATACAATGAAATTGTGCACACTAAGACTTGTGACACCAACAACAAACAGTTGTTTATAATTTAATGTATACACATTAAAATAGTAAAAATAATAATTATTTTATCCTAACTCGTTTATTAAGTCATACATTTTGTTTAAGCAACTGATAATAATAATTCTAGTATTAACATAATTTACGAGTTTGTTAGGTTTTAGGTAAATGTTTATGTATATACATTATGCACAAAAATAGATAAAGAAAAAAAAATACCTCAACAAAAATATTATTATAAATAGAAAAAAAATGTACAAAAACTAACACAATATATCATAATAATAATTATAAGAGTGAATACATAAAATTAAATACACATTATTTTAAAACTTTTGTTTTTAAACCAATGGTTATGAAAAATATAAAAGATTCTACAAATTGAAATAATTTTACCCTGATTAATTTTACAAAGGATATTGTTTTAAAATAAATTCAAGATTGACATGCTAATGGAATTACCAACCAATCAAATTATAGCACCAATTAAAAATGTAACTACAAAGGCGTGATCCTGCAAATTAAACTTTAATTTAATTACTGTTCATAACTTTTAGTCACAGCCAAAAATGTAAAATATTGAATTTGTATTACCCCAATAAAATAAAATATTTTCTTTATAAATACAAAAGAAATACAATTAAAAACTAATTCGAAACCAATAAAGTGGTAAGAATGAAAAAAAAATATTTAAAATGAACTATCAGATCTAAAATTGGTTTTTTATTTACAATACTAATAATAATAAAATAATAACAATAAATTATGGCAAATTTCAATGTTTAAATACTTATAATTAACCTACATAGCTAACATCTATAAAATTAAGGCACATACAAAATAATGTTCTTTGTTCTTTTTTTTAATTGTTAACAATAGAAATAATAATATATGATAAGAAAATAACAATTAATAAAATGTATCTAAAAAAATAAAAACAATAATGTAACATTGAATATATTACAATACGTAATATAAATCAAAAAATGTTTCACTTTTCTTGTATTTATTTATTTTATGTACAAATTGTAGTCTTTGAATAACAGCAGGTGGGATTTTTTTTGTTAGTTCACTAATAACAATAATAAAACTAAACTTCTACTCCATATACCCTGTCTACAGTATAGTTATATCGTGTTTCTGTAGACTTTGGGTCTTGAGAAGATTTGGTAGGTGGAACAGGTACTGAAATGCCTGGTCGAGTAAAAAAAGCCATTTTTTCCCTAAGAAAAAAATATAGAGAATATTTTAATTTAAAATTCATACTATAAAAGAAGCACAAAATTTTATTATAATAAATGAATAATGTTATTTTTTCTTTACTCACTTGAAAGAAATAATGTCTGGTTTTCCTTGACCAGCTTTACTTTTTCTTAAATTGTATAATTTTTGTGACGCTCTTTTCAACCGTCGTTCTACTTTCTTTTCATCAAGAGTCTTATCTCTGGCCTGTTGAAAAAAATATTAAATAAGTAAAATAATTACAAAAATACATTATAAGATAGTACATACCTCTTTAACAAGATTTTGAAATTCTTCATCTTCCAAAACCCAAGCAGCCACATCAGTGTCACCAGTTTCTTTGGCTATTTCTAGTGTATTTTTTAGTTGTCGAAGCCTAGATAATTCATCATTTAATGACAACAGCTTGGCATGCTGTGCTTGTCTATCCAGCTCCAGATCAATGGATGTCCTCGGAGGACGACACCAAGAATGATATACATTTGGCATACACCTACTAGGTAAGGATCCAGGTATGCGTCCCATTCGTAATGACCTTCGTTCCAAACAATTACGACGAAATGCTAAATCAGCATTACTACCTCCAATGCCTTTCACACAAGCGCTAGAAGATACGTGTCGTCTATACATGTTCATGGCACTATCGCTATCACTTCGATTTAGCTATAAAGTTAAAATTAAAACAATTTTTAGAATACTATATGTATGCTGTTAAGAATATATCATAATATGTACTAATGCACATAAAACATTTAACTCACTTTACAAATAAAATGGTTTTTTGGAGTCGGTGAAAATGTTTGTGACCTTTTAATGATAATTGAAGGCACTCTATTTTCTTCGTTACTATTATTAAAGGTACAGTCAACATTGGTCTCTTTGTCTTCATTTTCCTTATTCTTTAAAAATATGAACAATTGATTTTATATTAAGAATAAGTTTAATTATTATTAATAATAACAATATTTTGGTTTTACTACGTTAATTTATTTTTGGTAATAAAATATATTATTAAATAATAAATAGAATTATTTCTCTCATAAGTTATGGATATATATGAAATTGTATATCATTTAATTTATAATATAGGTTTTATACCCAGCAATAAAATTAATTATTTAATATTATACTTACAGGAACTTCCAATACTTGTTCTAATTCGTTCTTTTTTTCAACCAGCTGATAAACTTCAATATCATCATCTTCAACATCGTCATCGTCAGTCACACTATCATCTGAATCACCATCATCATATTCTACTTCGTTATCATTCAAGTTATCATCATTAATAAATTTAACATCATTATCATCACAACAACCTAAACATATACATGAACAACATTAAGTTGATAAAATCATATTTTAGATACTACAACATTAAAATAAATGTACATTGATAATAATAAAAATAAAAAATGAAATCTACCTTGATTTCGAGTTAAAGTTGATGTTTGAGATGATATTATGGTAGAATCATCAGAACCACCACCATCATCCTTGAGCAAGATGGAAGATAAAGAACCACCATTATGCATGAATTTCAAACTCAACAGGTTGTACCATTTGCACCATGTGTTGTTCTCAGTCTCATTAAATTCGGCCAGACTCACTTGAGCACATGCCTATTGATTAATATAAAGATTACATAGTACTAAATAAGAATTCTATGCCGTCACATAGAATAAAAATTAATAATTCTTACCAAACACTCGGTGATGTCATCAGGACCCAATCCCCAGACATTAACCTGTAAAGTTTTCGTACATAATTTACTGGTTGGTAAACTGAATGCAAAACATTCGCCAAATCTAGGTTTTGACAAATCTGATATAGGTTTTGTACAACCACTTAATGGCGGAGTTATACTACTTGGCAAAAGTATAACTTTTACATATCTAGGCAAAAATAATATTGTAAATAATAAAATAAAATAAATTGTTAAGTATTATATTATTATTTACAATTGCCATGATTCTGCTATAGTTAAAGCTACTATATTTCGCAATCTTTCAATGCAAACATGTAAAACCTGTTCTGCTATTGAATACCTGAAATACAAAATAAATATTTTATTTTAATTAACAGTTATTATTAAATTAAATTAAATTTAAAATTACTTCAGTCTAATTTGAATTTGGGAAGTTTCTGGGCTGAAATTAGACTTGTGACTGGCTTCGAATACACCCGAATCACCAGCAACTGACTCATCACTAACTGCGGCCGAAACACTCCTAGGTGGCGTCTCAGAAATGGGTGAAAGTGGAGGACTTGTAGGTCGACAACTTCTAGAGTATAGCATGCTACTCATACTGGGTAAAATATTAGATGATTCGACCATGCTTTCATAAGCTGGTGGTTGTACATCATCTCGCAAAAGTCTTTCAACTCTGATTACACACAAAATTCAAATTATTAATAAAAAGCAAATACATTAAATATGTTCTTTTCATAATTAAACAAATTTATTACCTTTTATGTAAATCAGCCATGTCAATAGGCCGGTCATATGTAGCTGGAGCCAAACATTGAGGGCCGCCATAAATATCTGTAAAACTAAGACCACTACTTAATGAACCCTTGCTACTAGTTGTAGACAAGGAACCCAAACTTGAACTCGAACTGATTGATAAGGTAGAAGCAGACAATGATTTTAATTGTGTTTCTAATTGAGTCATTGATAGCAATGCTTCCTTAAGCTGTTTCAACATTAATTTTTTGTCTTCGTGCGATCTCAATCTACATTATGATAGGAAATATTTAATAATCTTTATCACTAGTACTAATTGATAAATATGCATATAATATCGTACCTATCTGCAATAGCTCTGTTTGACATTTCCAACACATTATTTAGAGCCTGTTCTAGTTTCTTGATCTCTAATTCGATTTCTATCATCTCTTCAGGAGTTCTGGATTTAGGTGATATACATTTATATTCTCTTAGGAGTTGTTCTTTTTCTTGAAACAGTAATAATCTGTCTTTGTCAGACTCCTCTTCACCAGGCACAACTGTTTCATCAAGATCAGCTAATTGCCTTTGTATATTTTGAATGCGCTTTCTTGTCTCATCATATGCAAGTCGCATACGTGCCATTTCGGCTAGTCTTGTACCAATCGACTAAAAATATTCAAACATATATATATATAAATCGCATATTATCAATATGATATAAATTTACCAATAACAGTTAATCAATCCAATTAAATCCAAAAAATAACACACTAATAACCAATTACTAATCACTATCAAAACATATTGCCCTCTAACCCAACTAATGACGTAGGTAAACTAATGAATATACATCAATTTACTAGCAATAATAATAATGATAATCATAATTTTAATGAAATAATAATATAAATAAAATATTTTATTTACTATATTATGTGTGTGTGCGTCACTCGATAAATCTGTCTGTGAAGCTGTGTTGAGTTGGGTAGACGATGAATTCTGCATTTGTAATTCAGGATCATCTATAACGTTGCATAGCTGAAGACGTATTAAATCATCTTTCAACTTGGCCAGTGAATTCATCAAATCAATGCGTTCCTTTTGGCCAGAACTTAACGATAGTTGGATCTCTCGTAGCTCAGTGACAATCGCTTGAGCTTCGACTACATTGTAACAACTACCATCGTTTAACAGTTTTTGTTCCACGCTGAAAAGAAAATTGCATTGTATTATTTAAGAATTCTTATTTTTCAAATTAATTTTTAAACATACTTTGAAAGGGTCTCAACCCCGCGTTGTGTATTTGTCATTTCTACTCCGATCTGTTCCAATTCTCGTTTCAACCTAGTAACCCTTGCCCTGGCATGAGCGACATCCGACTTGAGCAAATCAGGATCATATTTTGTACTTATACTACTGGCGCTCGAACAAACTACAACACAAAATTAAATTTAAATTCAAGCTCATCGTTTAAAAATTTAAAACTTGAAATTTTACTATAATATAACACTTACTACTAGTTCTAGATATATTTAAGGTCGATAGAGCGTTGTTGAGATGATTGTATTCGTCTTGAGCTAAATATAACCTTTGTTGTTTTACATCGTAAATTTCTTTTTTAGCCTAAAACAATACAAACAATATCTTACTATATTGACAATATTATTATATTTTTAATGTTTATTTAAACCAAATATAGAAATTCGTATTTTTCTGTTTTCGAATTTTAACACATCAGCGATTCAAAGAAAAATATTATCTATGAGTAAGTAATTGGGTCGTCACAAATTCACGATACATAATAATGACGTAAATTATTGATTAATGTATTTTTTTTTTTTTTTAAATAAAACAAATTGATGTAATTCGACGAGTTTAAAATAAAATTATTATAATTTATAAGTATTAAGTATAGGTCATAAAATTATTGAAAATTCTAAAAGAAAATATTTGGAATTTGTAAGAAATGGTTCGTATAAAATAAATCTTAAAAAGCTTTTCTTAATTTTCGCGTTAACAATTTACTGTCGTCGATGTTTAACGGATGAAAAATAAAATCATTCATATTTTTAAAAGGTACCTTGAATGATGAATGATAAATTACAGTAAAATAGTAATCTGTACAAGCTTACATGTATTAATAAATACAAAATAAAGATTAATCATAAAATCAAACACATTGAAATGTACGAAAGAAAAAACTATACTTGGTAAGTTATGTTTATGTTTTGGGCTTGAGATAAATCTTTTAAAAAATACTTAAAAAATGGGAAAATAAAAACTAGAACTTTTGAACCTAATTGTTCTTAAAACAATTTGAATATTTTTGTTGCTATACATCACGTATAAAATTATAACGTGTTAAAAAATATAAATAAATTGCAGATCGTCCATCATCTGTAATATTACGATATTATTAAAATATTATAATAAACGAAATGAATTTATGATTATAGAGTAAAGAATTTTTTATCTTCTTTCGGAAAGAAAATTAATGGAAAATATTTTAATAAACGCGTTTATTAGTAGGTTGCCACCCATCCATTCTTAAATAACCGCGATGCATGTACAAACATAAAACGTGCGCATACCGCGCGGTACACACAATAACGCAAATAATTATTTTGTAATGAAAAAAAAACGCACATTTTAACCATATTCTTCTTGCCTCGATAATAATAATCTATTATCATATCCAAAAATAATTGTGATTGATATTTAAACAGTTTTATTTCTCTAAAAATAATAATATTATTACAAATGCATATTAAAACTTCAAAAACAGTTTCCGATCTGTCGAAACGAAATATTTCTGTGTAATAGAAGTCAAGGTTAGATTTGTTATTCGATTTTCGACCGGTTTGCCGGAAACAAATAGGCCGCGGTGTATACTATGCATAAAAAACAATGTATGGATCAACATTGTTCATCTTGTAGACCTTGCGGAGAAGGAACAATTTTCTTTTCGATCACCCCCTTAAATTTAGTAGTGATAATAAAAAAAAATTCTCATAATCTTACGTAGACGCAGTACACGCGACCGTTGCCGTCGCGATAATATCGGACGTCCAGTTGATCGTACGACGAGTAATCGCAATGCGGCGGCCAAGTATCGCAACAATAGTGAGAGAACATCGTACCCGCGCACATCACACGCAACGATTGTAAAACCAAACGTTGTAAAAACGTAGTAGAAAAAAAAAATATCACATAGAAAAAAAAAACGTTATTTTTCGCGGTTGCCGACCAAAAACCGTGCGGCGTTTTGTATTTACGGGATAAGTTACACGATCGTTCTGTGTACGGATGAACAAACACGCGCGTACACGTACGCGGCACGACGGACGACGCGGGACTCGGCGAACCGCAGGAAGAGACTGAGGTCATGTGCGCGCACAGAATCCCGGGACCGGAATTTGACCCAAGGGGTTAGTTTTTTCGGTTGCCCATCCGCCGCCGGGGCCTTACACAGCCGGCGCGCGGTCGGCGGTGCGTGCGGGGCGCGCGGTACGCGGCGGCGGCCCCGTCCGCGAGCGACCGAGGAGTAGGAGACGCTACGTTTGAATGCGAGGACGGGTGTCTACCTTGGAGGAATTCGGCCTTGCGCGCTCAGGAATCCCAACTATTCGGTATGCGGCGGCTGCGGCCGTGCGCGGGGTACACACACGCACAGCAGGACGACCATCGCATCGTATAAAATATTAATGCCAGTGTAATGGTATACTATAATAATAATAATAATAATATGTAATAGTGGTACTATGATATTATATAGTATAGAAATGATGGAAAATAACACGCGACGAGAAAAAAAAAATGAGAAAAAAAACAGCCGCCCCGACGAACGTGCATATTATAACATTATAATATAATATATAGGTGGTTCGAAACAACAGCAAAACAATAAGAGAAAACGTATATCAATAGAAGTTTAGAAAATTATCGTCTAAATTTAAATATACGTATAGACTTAAATAGAAGGAAAAAACAGGATGTAGAACACCGAAAAAATTATTTAATCAAAATAATAATTTTTGAAATTATCTCCTATTTAAATTCTAGTTACATATGTGAAGAGTAAATTTTAGTCATTTAGTATATTTATCGTTTTGATATAACCACTAAAAAATCTTTACTATTCTATAGTTATTGCATTAAAGGTATTATAGCGACTAAGAATATTGTAATTAGTTGTTTTATTGTTAATTTAACCAAATATTTAACTCAACAACATAAAAATCAACAACTAATTACACTAGAATAATAAAATTGAAAATTGTACTTTAAAGAAATGTTCTTCCGAATCGTTGAAGTTTTTATCTTTTGTTATTTTCAATATCTAATAATATGATGTCGACATATCGTTCTTATCGATCGTTATTTTTTTTTTGCTATCTCCCCAGACACCAATGTGTTCACGTTGCGGTTTCACCGCATTTTTTATATTGTATTATTAATTACGATTGTATAATAATATAGTTGTGTGTCCGACGACGAGGCCTAATAACTTGTGCTGCTTTACTCCATACGATGAACGCATATAACGAGCGGTACCAAACTGGCGCGATATGCATCAAAAAACAAATCTAATTACACACACGCATATCGAATACTATACCAAATTCTATTTATATTATACACTACGTTTTTATTAATTTTTTTCTCACTAAATAGAAAAAATATTTAAAATATAGTGGGTATCACCTCATATTATAAATTATAGGAAATAACATTATAGGTAAGTATTTTAAAAACAATTTTAATCATATGAGTAGATTATTTCTTAAGTGTTCATTTAAATCTATATTAAAATAAATTATGAATTTTATAATGGTGATAGAAAAAATTACAATTTAGTAAGAAAAAAAAATATTTGGTAAATATCCATAATACATGAAAATTTATCTACATATAGGTATAGATCATTTTTAATTTATATAGTATCGATTTATTATAAAAAATCAAAGGAAGCCATAAAATACATAGGAAATCTCAGATGAAATAATAGAAAATCAGAATTAATCTAGAATACAATAATGATAGGTTCATGCTATTTTTTCAATATAGCTATTTAAATAGTTATCAAACACGTCAAATAAACATCAAACAGCTATAAAAAAATTCGGTGGTTAAATTTAAAAGGAACGCTGAAATATTTGTAAAAAAAAGTAGAGATTCCCTGATTTAATTACCAAGTATTATTATAATGCGCATTTATGTTATAAAAAAGTATATTATTGCATAAAATTAGTTAAAACACCATCTTCTTGGGAAATCTTCCATTTCCTTTCGAAATATTTTTGATTTTGGTTACTTAAATATGAACATTTTGAGATTATTGAACGGTTCAGTAATAATAATAATAATTTAATCACGTTAAGACAATGCAAATGTAATTCGTATTCGTATAATAAACGCAGTAAATATATTACATACATATTATGTGTGAATTTTATCCTACAAGTTGTGTTATATGCTCGCAGTTTATTGTATCGAAAGTAAAACCATATGAGGAAAAAAATTGTTTGATAAAAACTTGATGATACGCTTATACGAAAACTAATTTTGATAGTTTATTAAAAAATGTACCTAATTATTACAAATAATAAATTAATATTCAAATGATATATTTTTATGATACGAATATTTATGTTGTTTTTGATATAAATAATCTAAAGCGCAAGTGAATGTATATTATGAACCTACCTTTTTTAATTGTTCACAATTATCTAAAACTTCAAGCACTATAAATTATTAAATTATTTTGTAGAATGTCATGTTTATTCAATAATAATAATCGTCTTGAATTAATAATTATGTATACTACGAAAATACCAGTAAAAATTATTTTAAATTCTATTTCAGATAAGTTATAATTAAAAAAACAGCACATCCTAATTTTATAATTATGTATTATTATTATCGGTAATTTTTTTGTCAATTGAATAGAAAATCTTGACGTCATCGAAAATTGATGGCAATTTATATTTTCACAAATACAAATTTAACAAATTGTTTTATTGATTGTATTGATTAAAATTACTAGATTACCTATTAGGTCATTTATCAATTTATTTAGTAGTACTTTCTGAAATAAGTACTTGAATATATTGTTATATTTCTTTTTCAGGCGGACTCGTAATAATAACGATAAACTAGATAATATTGAGAAATCATTTTTAATAAATAAAAAATGAAGATAAAAATTATACAGATAACATCACAACATAATTATTAGGTATGGTTATCAACGTATTGACGTTCTGTCCGAATAAATTATAGTAATATTTAAATAGATTGCATTGAAAAACAAAACACTTGTTTTGAATTAATTAATTCCTGGAACGATTATTAATATTTCAGATGCAAGAAAAGAAAAAAACTATACTACCTATGTATAATTATAATTTATAATATTATCTGTGATAAAAAAAATATATATAATATATAAAATATTATAAATTGTTTAAAATACAAAATAAGTATTATAATAAATTAAAAACATAATATAAAAATATTATAATCTATTGACATCTATTTTCCATTCCTTTAATAATAATTATTATGCAAGGGAAACAAGTTCACGTCATTCGGATACCGAAAACATGTAAAATGATATTAAGCAATAATTATTAATACAAAATCAACCAAATTTCATCTTGATAGACAAACTAGATTATAGAAAATGGACATGTTGTTTTCGATGTTGCGCGTTCTTTGAAAACAACTACGATAATATTATAGTATACTATTATAAAATAAAGAAGTTATTTCAAATTAATCAAATAATGTTAACTTGGTTAAGTTCCAATAATGGAAAATTTTAATTTTCGACTAATCAATATATTTATTTTAAATTAAACGTGCACCTACGAAATACTTTTGACGGTTATTTTACATATTTCCTAATGTTATTCAGTCATAAATTGAGATTTGAAAATCATGATTAATTATTACAATATTATGTACTGCAAGTATAAAATCGATTCCCGCGATAAAGTGTGTAAGCGTAGCATGTAAAATAATACTTAAATTAAATTTTATAAAAAAAAAATAAAATAAAACCCGATCCCAATACAAAAATATTTAATCTTTAAATCTGACAAAACCGGTTAAATACGGTTGGCTAATCAAATGTGTGGAATTTGATTTTGAAACCAACACATTCTTCGAAATCCTATTCGATGGTTATGTTGTACATATATTATAAAATAACAAAATTATTATAATATTAATATATCCTGAATTATGTTAATTTATTTCTCCTGCATTATTTTCTACACTTGGAATACGAAAATAATGATCAAACTTTATATTTAAATATTATAAATAAATAAAAATACGGAATTTCATACGTGTAGTTTTTTAGTAATATTATATTCCGAACGGTACAAATCATTTCATCGCACGGCGCAGTGGCGAGCAGATGGTTCATTGTCTTCGATTATTTTTATTATTGTTATTATTTTTTTTCAGTTTAGAAAACAATCCGATCGTGTTGTGCTCGTAACACTAGTAGCCGGTTCGCTGCAGCGTTGCCAAGATGAAATTTTTTTCTCTCATTTGTTTTACTTTTATTTTATTCTCCTCTCTCGCTCTTCAATCGTTATTATATACTTATTATTTTCTCTCTTTCTTTCTCTCTCTCTCTCTCTCTCTCTCTTTCTACGACGAGTCGCGCGCGATCCGACGAGTGTAACACCGGTAGCACAAAGTAACCGGTGGAACCGCACCGCTGCCGCAGAGAATTTTTTTTCTGTCCGCACACAATAGCGCTTACCCCACAACAGTCAATTGACAATGACGATTTCATTTCGTATCGTATATAATATATATAATAATAATATAATACATACAACAAAACAAACCCAACCAGTTTGGAATTCCGTTCTTATAAAGCATATAATCGTAATAATAAAATGTACTTTATATATATATTTTTTTTTTTTGTTACGTCGGTTTTGTAAAAATAAAAATAATAATAATAATAATTACGGAAACATAATAAAATCCATTATATTCCCCGCGCGCGCCCGCGACGTACGTTATTTATTGCGCGGACGTCTGGCGATGTCGTTTGACTTTCCGTCTTCGTCGCGCGCGGTAATAGTTTATAATACCTACGCGTCGTAGGGATTAATCGTAAATTATACATAAAAAAAAAATCTCGTTGAAAAAAACACGATTTTATTATTCATTCCACATATTTATATGAATTGTGTACCTGTACACATATTATAAAACATCTTATTATAAAACAATTTAAATGAAAAGCAATTATATACACCGAGTCGTGGAGAGTGAAAAACGATATTATCGAAATCTGACCTAATATTATAAATAAATATATTCGTATCGTAATTTCGTACAAATTTTTTTAGCTCGTTTAATAGCGCGTGGTTCTTTCATAATTAATGTCGGTGTGCAAATCATATAGGTATATATAGGTATTAAGAATGTGTTTGTAGAATGTTATTGTGATGTTTACGTGGAAATAATCGATAAAAATATGGGTTGATTATAATATTCACTTGTGAGAAATTCCATTGTCGAAAAATGCATATCGATCGATTAAAAGTTATTTAAAAATGATTCGTTAAACAATCGTTTCCCCCCAAACACCTGCTTGATTTCGGTGTATATGGTACCTATTTAAACGTGGAATAATAATATATTGATATATTATAGGTAATGTGTGTTCTACGAGTTCATGACGTCCGGAGGAGAAAAAAATCGCAATGAATGGAATTGAGCAATCAAAAATAATAATAATAAAAGTAAGTAAGTAATGCGTTATAATGAGATATATATTATACTCGACGATCGGGCGGGCGGTAGTAGGTACGTGTTGGTAACAGTACGGCGGTGAGTTGTGCATTTCACATTCCACATTCTAAGGCGCACGGCCCGCTGCCGAAGACTCGGCAACGTCGCAGAGGGACCGCATTCTTTTCGTATCAAACAACGTCGTCGTCGTCGACGTCGCCGCTGCCATAGCCGCGTGCACCGACGATCGGTCGGTCGGTCTATCGGATGCGAGAGCCCCGCAGCGCCCACAGAACACGTTGTGCCCCGGGCGAAATATTTCCGTTTACCCCCCCCCCCCCCGTGCCCCCTCGCCGCGCACCTGCACCAATCACCATCAATCACCCGCCCACCCTCCGGCGGTACACGACGGCGTCACGAAAAATCCGGCTCCAGGGGGGATAGGTATGGAATAATAATAATAATAATAAAAAATAAATTAAAATTAAAAAAAAAACAAGCCACGCGACTTCGTTGCACTGCTGCTTATACACATACCACTGGAAAAATATTGTGTGTGCATTCGTCGAATATATTATATTATTTAGATTCGAGTGGGCGAGTGCAAGAAGAGAGAGAGAGACGCGAGTGGATCGGTTTTATTATATTATATTAAATTTTTATATTTTATATTTCAGGAGCGTAACATAAGTGCGTATAACCTCAGGGTAAATAATAATAATAAATGCCAGATGATAATAACATTCTCTGGATGGTGTGTTTACGTGTTGCCTATCCGGCGTACAGTTACGGCGCGTTAGCATTACATAGGTACGATTTTTGTACTTAAAAATGTGAACACTATATACAAGTATTTAATAGAGTATATATTATCGTAGGAGAAGTATAATACTTGTTTTAAATCCAATTATTTGGTATCAAAGACGACTATCGCTCGACTTATCTAGGGATCGATTTATCATTATTATTGTTTTTCGAATATATAAAAGTGTATAAGATTCAATGTTGTAATTTGAACAGCTGAAAACTATTTCTATATTTTCTTATTAGCTAGCTGTCCCCACTCACGCGTGTCATACTCGGAGAAACATATTGTTTATAAAAAAAAAAAAAAAAAAAACAAAACGATATTCCATAATATAAAATATATTATAACGACGATTGCGTAACATAAAAAGTATTATTATTATTTTCCAAACAAAATGTGGGACCAATAAACAACAATAATATTGTGCGCGTTTTCTCCGCCACAGCAACGTCGACAAACACCCGATATAATTGCTGTGGAATTCGAAAAATTACGCATAGGTAACACGCCGCAACGTTTTATGACTAGTCAAGTTAGTCCGATGGAATTTGTCATTGAACTAAAAGTGGGGCATAACTATCACTAAATAATGAATAGGCCACTGCTAACTATAATAATAATAATAATAATATAATGTATATAGTTATAGTGTGACTAGTGTACACGAAAAGTAACCGCATGCCACATGAAATATTTTTTGTGTTTTTTCTCTCCATCGTGACTCTCTCTCAATCACACACCATCTCTCTCTCTCTTTCTTGTTAATCGCGATATCAATAATAAATTACTTACGGTCATCGCTATAGCATATTATGGTTATTAAAAATCATTTTCATAATTTCCATAATTTATATTATATTTTAACATTAATAAAGACAACACAATATTATTATAATAAACTTAATACATCAATTTTAAATATAAATCGTTGTATTATACTATATAGTTATATATATATGTGTATATATATATATATATAATGAGATAATAAACAAATAATAATTAATTTAATGATTGTTAAAAATCTTTATTATAAAAATATTAGTACGATCAAAACATATTTAAATTCCGTGACACAATATTTTTAGTGAATCTTTAGAGAAAAATTATAGCAACTTTTAACGTTTTTCTATAAAAAAAAAAATATGTACTTACTTCTAAAACGTCTTGGGCTTTATCCAAGTAATCCCTCAACATAGCTTCCTGAATAGCTCTCCATTCTAACCTTGGGTCTTCTAATTGGGTACATTCTACAAACAAAAGACGTAATGAAAATCATGAGATTATAAATGGCATTATTGTATCAAAAACGTACGGGTGCTGTGGTTGATATAATAGACTCCAATAACTGGATCCATGGTCTCTTCCCATCCAAGAGGCAATTCATTACCAATACAATCGGCAAATGACTGAGGTTTGGTAAACCTAATTAAAAAGAAAATATATAATGTGAAATTTAATAAAAATATTTAATTCAAAGCATGTAATATTATACAGTCCACCATTTAGTTATAATTTGTTAAAACATAGAAAAGAAAAATGCTATGTTCGAATTATTAATTGAAATGTTTTCTCCGAATTAATTACACGTATCTAGTATGACTATAGTTATCGCACCATGATAATACACGATGTCCACAAATTATTGTCATTATTCGAATATACCTAATATATATTATATTAATTTGCGAAATATAATTGAAAAAAACATGAAATTAATTGAATGAATAGAATTTTAAAATTATATACAAGTAGAATAATTTAAATAGCTATAAAACATTTTTCTAGTACCTACCTAACTGCCCTAACGATGTTCGATAATAATATAATGTAGATTTTTTGTTATATATATATATTGCAACATTATTTTAAAGATGTAAACGCATAATTCCATCTGATATAAATCATTTATAGATAGTTAATACACAGATAAGTAAACAAGTACATACTGTAACTGTATAATATTTAATAATCAATTGTTTTATGAATAATTATTTTTAATTTAAAAAATACGTATATAATGTAATTGTCAATGTTTTTACACGTATAATTTTGAATCAATATACTAATAATTATAATAGTTGTTAGAAGGGATAAAATAGCATGTAATTTGATATTTAGTTATACCATTATTGGTTATTAAAATATGTATCCGACTACAAATTATTATCTATATAGCGTATGAAAAAATACGACTAATAAAACATATTTTTTAAAAAATGTTTTTACTACTATTGCTTATTAGTACTTAATACCTATCGAGTACTGGTATTCTTATTTCATGAAAAAACATTTAAAATTAAACATAACGTGTATTTGTATAACCCTGTCTTAAAAGCAAGAATTTCCTGTCGTGAATACTTTGCTGTGATTGACCGATAACTTCTTATGGCAATATAGTGCTAATGATTTATATAATATGACTCATGATGTTCAATTAACGAATTGTCAACAATCAATTTCCAATGGACATTATATTATTAGATAACAACATTTTTGTCATTAAATCGTATAGCAGGTTGATAATATAATATCCAAATGTCTAACCGTATTAAAACGGTATTAAATAATTCTATAGAATTACACTAAAGATATTTTAATTTGAAATTAAATTCTTTGTGCTGAATCACGAATAAACCTCAACTGTTATTAATTTTTTTTATATACGCTACAAGACATAACAAAATAAAAAAAGTTGAAAATGTTTAAACTTCAACATATGCATTGGTTGGCAAAAATGTTTAAGACGTCGTTAAATTTATTTGTTTTTTTTTTTATTGAAATTATTGAAATGAACATACAATATACATACATACATGCATATATAAGATTGTGATTGTGAGATCACTGTGAAAATATTTTAAATTCCTTTGACATAAACGAACAATTTTTATAAATCAACTATATTAGTCATGTACTATTATAGAAGGTTTAGACTGATTTTAAAAATTGTTTTATAATTTGTAGCCCATAAATATGTGGTTTTGAAACTGCAACTATAAATGCTAGATATAGAAAAATTATAACGATAAAAGGAAAGAATCTTACACATATTTTACAACTAGATCTATTTTAAGTTATGCTCACAATTAAGTGCAATTTACCTGTGTATTTTCTTTTAACAAATAAACGTATTATTATCGATAAAATGATGAGAAAATATTGTGCAATTCAATTTTATAATAAAAAGGTCATACAATAAATTAACAATTTTTTATCATATTACAAAAACAATCCGCATGCTAATTATACAATTATAATAGTCAAAAACAACTTTAATATTATAATATATTGATAGTGCGTGTGTTCAAATCACGTTCAATCATCATGAATTTGACAGGTATAATTTATAAATAAAAATAAATATAAAGTAATCTAAAATTAAACATTTGGAACATGGGTACTCTATATAGTTTGTTTGCTAATACTATAACAAATTATTATATCAATTAACTATTAATATCACTATATAATACTATTATATAGAATATTTATATTTTACAGTGAATAAAACAAATTCACAATATATTAAACCGTATTAAAATTACAAGATAAATTATTTCATATTTTAAAAACACTATATATTATAATATTATGTATACGTTTTACTCACTAATTTATTTTAAAACTATTTAAAACAGTTTTCAATTTCAATTAAAACAAAATATTTTAAATATAAGTACCTAGGAATAACGACAATTTAAATTCAAATAAGTTGAGTACTAGTACACCACTTTTAATTAGCAAGAAATTATTGTGGATACAATTATAATTTTTCATTTATTGGCATCGAATAATGTTTTGGGTGGAATATGGGAAATATTATTAATTAAAAAAGATCAAGACATCAACAATTCAGAAGTCGGCACGGTTTTATAGACAGCATGGCGACACAACTTCGACTGAGTGTGGCTACTGGGATGTTTATTTTTAACACAATTTTATAATATTATGTCAACATAATATTATAATACACACATGTGTCATATTATATTTGAATATTTTGCTAAGTTACATTTATTATTTATCCGGACGAAATTAAGTTTAAAATTTAAAAAGATTTTAACAGCTATGTAAAAATAAAAAATATACAATCTAACATATTGACATTAGTTTCTAAAAAAATGATGAAAAGCTAGTGTAGAGTAATAAAACACTCTTTAAAACGTAATAAAAACAAAATTGAAAATAATTTTATATTTTCAAATTCATAATGACAAATTTCGGAAAACCTTTTTTATACGTTACTGGGTAATAATAACATGAATGTTTTAGAAAATGAAAGATTAGGTAGGTAGGTGGTATAATTTAAGACAATATTACATAATAATTAAATTGCTAATATTATTTTTAAATTCTTAACAATTATTATTTATTACAAACATAATGTGAAATTTCCAAGAATTAATCTCAGGATAGAAATATGGTTTTTATTGTAATTAAATCACAATTATTTATTTATAAAATGATCGATTTTAAAAACCATTAATTTTATTATGATAATAGTAGAAAATACTAATAATAATTGTTAATTAATAAAAGCTATAATAATTATATTCTAGAAAAAAACTTAATTTAAGTACTTATGTATGAAAAATTGTACCTAGGTATTATAAATTAGTCATAAACTAACAGGACAGAACCTAACTACATAAAGTTACGTTATAAAAATTAGAATTGCTAAAATATCAATATCATTATTATTATTACAAAATAAACATTTACAGGAAACTAATGATAATATACAATAACTACGATTTATTACATTAGCACTATATTATATGAAAGAAACAAAATAACTTAGTATCTTTATTGTTATAATCAGTTACAATATTTCCCAATAGAAAATGAAGATATCCAATTTTAAATTTCAATTATACGATCTGATACATATTGAAAGTTTATAATTTTATTTATATAAAAATAATATCATTCAAACTTTCAGGATTTTAAATTTATGCACTATAATATTGAATACATAGATGGTATAACCAAGATTATTTTTTTCACTAGAAACTAGATAATATAAGGTATTTATTGTAATAATGTAAACGTTTAACAAGAATTCTCTTAAAATTCTAACATTTTTTACATAATTTATTATGTCATGTAAAATACAATCGATCAACCAGGAGCGGATCTAGAAATGAAAAAAGGGGGGCTAATTCAAAAAATTTACTTTAAATACATGTAAACAGTAGGCACTGAAAAGCAAAACGCAAATATTTATTTATAAGTAGGTACTTAAGAGGGGGGCTTTAGCCCCAAAGCCCCCCCCCTTGTATCCGTCACTGATCACAAATACATTATTACGAGTACAATCATTCAATATTGCGAAAGTAAATTAGGTGAATTGTTTCGAGACAAGTTTTTAGAGCATAATTCAACCTTTTTGATGAATGGTTAAAACCGATACTATTGTAACGTTTTATTAACACGTTCACAAACTCTAAAGTTCAATTATTTATATTGTATAAATTATTAATAAAAAACGGGTTACTCTATAAATTCCTAGTTTTTCTTTTTATATCAAACCGTTTTTTAACTAGTGTAATATTTTCACTTATAAGATTTGTTCTAACTACGTCAGAGTAACACGTTTACACTAATATATTTGAAATTTTGCACATACAATAAGCATAATATACTTAATATATTTATTTTTTTTATCGTTTATGAACTAATCTACCCATAGAGTATAATGTGGTTGTCAATTATCGATTAACTATGGGATTCATCGATTTTCTTTCCGATCATATAATAATAGTTTTATTTCTTTTTTCTCTAATTTACAATAAAACTGCTGACAATACTTTTGAACTTAAATCAGAAAATGAAGTAAACTCCTATGAGCTTAACTATACAATAATATTATTTTTATTTTTATATTTTAAAAATCAGAAAAATTAACTCTGATAATAATAATTTTATAATCAATTTCGATTGTGCTGATGGTCATTTAGTTAACTATTATCATATTTTAATAAAATTCATACCTAGATCTGACCTTTTATATACAAGAGGTCATTTCCATAATATAATATCATTACAATCGCGTACATAGACAAATAGGTTAGGACTAAATAATGTACAATAGTCTGTTATAATTGTAAAACAAAACGAAAATCTATTGATTTTATTATATTATTATTAATTTTAGTATTTAACTATATTGTATTAGGTATATATTTATACATAATATATAGATGACCTGAATGTGAATTTATTTTAAGCTAACCCAGCAGATGTGAACGTAATAATAATAATAATATTATACAGTCGAACGCAATCGAATAAAAATAAAAACCAAGTTTGTTTAATGGGGAAAAAATTGTTTTAAATTTAAATAACGCGTGCGTTAAATACTAATTAATTTCATTATTAGTGTGTGTTGTGTAAAACAACACGCACAGACGGTGTTGTTTAGACATAAATTTGTATGCACCAAACACTGAATGGACACTGTGGAGTGCGTGGATGAGCGGGCGGCGGGGTACTTGGAGCGGGTCGCGGGGCAACGTTCGGCAGATCAAAGGGGGGATATGCGGCAGGTCGAGGGGAGACATCGGATAGGAGTTTGGCATATTTCAATATAGATGGCACTGACGACAGTGTTCAAAAACAACAAAAAACAAAACCATATGATGTTCCAGCCGGATTTCTGTCAAAGGAATGTGTGTGTGTGTTGTTGTGTCTATGAATGCATTTCACAATTTTAACACACGCACGTGCGCGAAAGGGTTAAGGGCGAATGTTTTTTTTTTTTTTTATATCCGGTGAAATTCACATAGTAGGTATTGATAAAATATAAATCATATTGTTGTTTACCATGTATATTATTCGTCTTTACCTGTCTCTGGGGTCGATCCAAGTGGTCTTTTTGGTGTTGTGGTCGATAAAGTACACTTTTCCATCGTAGTCTCTCGCAAATTCCCAACCGTCGGGCAACGGTATCTCTCCGTTCCGTCGTCTCGGCATTGTACTGTATTATCCATCAATGTCGAATCACTGCTACAACCGAATCCATTATAGCGATGAAAATCGTCTCGCAGCTATTCCGTTGGACGCACTAATATCATTAATTATTATTTTTCTCATATATTATAGACTGTTAATATTAACGACGACGGCACTGCAGTTCAGCAGAATAATAAAATATTTAATTATTGTTTTTAAAAAGTAGAAGAAAATTTACCGTAAAACGATATAATAATAATATGAAAATTAATTTAAGAAAAATAAAAACAAGTTAAAAGACGAAACGGATTTTGTAATGCGTTAGCGGGGAAAGATAAAAATTGTTCACTGCTGCAGCACGGACGGACCGACGACGATGGATGTCACGCGCGCTTCGCCATCTTGGAAATGGTCGTACTGAAGTACTGAACGCAACGTTGCCCCCGTCACGACAAGAAAAACTGGTATACAGAGTGTTCGCGGCCGTGCGGCGTTCGTAGCGCGCGCAAGCGGCCGGTTCTATTATCAATCCGGCATGACATCACCGAAACGGTAGCCAATCAGACCACGGATTCTCTGGAATGCGGCTATTACCATAACATGGCCCAAGTTTTGTGTGCGTGTAGCGTGTGTACGTTTGTGTGTTGCGTGTTTGTATGTTGTGTGTGTGTGTGTGTGTGTGTGTGTGTGTAATGTGTATTCGTGCACGCCAGTTAATATTATTTTGCCTTGTCCACAGTATTTTTTTCTTCTCTTTCTCCGTTTCCGACGCGGACGAAACGAAGAAATTCCTGCCCTAGGTTTTTAGATTGTTGTACCCTTCGCCGTCGTCGGTTCTTCACCACCATCACTCGTCCGTCGACGACGGTTAACAGTGAACTGGCATGTGTAATATTATTGTGAATAAAAATAATAATAAGTGATATATTATGACTATATTGGTTTTCTGTATATATTATTATTTTGTATTTATTCTTCATGCACGTCTAAAATCATGATTTAATAACGTTGTTGTTATTTTTGTTACAATTATTGGAGGAGGTTAAGAGGTTTTAATGCCCCTCTCTAAAACCCCCGTCTCCGAAATTTATTTTCAATTATTTTATTTAAATGTAATGGGGCAAAATTTGTCGCTCCTCGAAATTGTTTTCTTTTATGGTTGTACAATGTACATCGTCATTCATATTTTTATTATAACAATATTATGTTCTACGATATTATGTTTTTAAACAATTTTGTTATAATACGTACACCTAATAATAACATATGTCCTTATTTTCTAACATCTCTATTCAAATTCTCGCGACACATAGAAAACAATGATAAAATCGTATTATAGACAATTATAATATTATAATACAATATTATTATAACAAGTGTAGTGAGAAAAATATACATCCGCCATATTCCAACAGTTTGCGTGACTACACACACAAATATTTACTTAAAATGAAAAAATAAATATTATGTACGTGTATAAATATAGGTGTCTAAATTATCTTTATACACTTCCGAATATTATGTTCACATTTTTTTAAAAAAGTATTTTAACACTCGTTAGTCGTTATAATTTATAAATTTATGATATATATATATATATATTTATAGGTATAATATACTGTATAATAGTGGCATAGTTTAATATGTACTCTTACCAGTATTAACTATTATAAGTTATAATACACCGAAGAATGTGTACGTCTTAGTTATATAATAGTTGTCTTACATTATTCGATTATATAAAATATATTAAATTCAATAATAGCTATATTTTAGAATGTTAAATGTGTAATTTATTTAATGGTCGGATTTATATTTTCTTTGGCATAGCGTCATGATAAGATATTTAAGCTGTTGATTTACAAATAATTGGGCAATTGGTATTACCTTTAGGTTGGAAGAAAAGCTACTTAAAAAAAAAAAATATTTATATTATTTTATCTAAATCGTATATATTCTACTCTTCTAGAGCTCTATATAGTTCTCTATTACAATCAGTGGCGGCGCGAGGTAATTTTATGAGTCCTGAAGTTCATGATATTAAAAATCTTTTATTATTTTGACGAATTTGATTTTAAATATTTTTTGATAATTAATACATCTTTGAATGCAGAGGCGATCATGCATTTTGTGGTTCACTGAACCACCAATAATTTTGGGGTGGGTGTCATTTTAATTGATGTGGACTTGGTCTAGGTTACCGGTGGTAATATGAAAATGATAATTTGAGCCAAGTCATTACTAGCAGCAAATAGATACAATCACCAAAGAATAGCATACATTAACTGCATTAACGATTAACTTATATACAGCTTTATAATGAAAATATAGTCACGTATTAACCAGTAGCGGATCTAGAGTTAAATTCTAGGGGAGCCTTCAAAATAAATTATTACTAAGCAAAACAAAAAAAAACCTAGTTTTGAAAAAAGCTTCTTTAAAAATAGTTTTTAAATTATTTTAAACGATATTATTACTTATACATAATTATATATTTTTATTTCTAATGTTAAATTGTTTGATTGGTTATTTACAATTCGGTACTAATCATATCAAAATATTGAAATTTCTTAGCAAGTTTTAGTATAAATAATAATCGTCAAAAAATTATGAAATTAAGTAAGGTTATGTAGTTTGACTTTTTTGTAGGTGGGTGGGTGGTATTTACATATTTTGAACCACCAACTGAAAAATGTCAAACCGCCTCTGTTTGAATGTAGGCACTTATAAATGTGTTTGAGTATTCTCATAGTTTACATACGTGGTAACATTTTGTAACAGATTATCAGTATATAATATTCTATATCTGACTGAGTTTTGTTCAGAATCATATTTTCGATTCTTTCTCTAAATATAGAGCATTGAAATTTATCCAAAAATGTAAATTTTTTCTCAAAAATGTTTAATATTATTTGCAATTTTGAACGGTTTGAACAATTTTTATGGAAGCATAATCGTATATTACGATATAGAATATTTTGTAAATCGATAGTTCCAACTTTTTTTTTTATAAACTGTTAAAGGACATTTTAGTAAAATTAAATAATGTGATATTTTTATGATTTTATTGCAAGTTTAAACGTATAAATATTTTGATTTTTAATATTTTATTCAATTACAAAAAGTAGGTTAGGTAAAGGGTTTTGGTAGAAAATTACATCTACTTGGTACTTTACTTAGCTCATTTTTTCAATTTCTCAATAGATTTTCCTTGACGTAAGAAAAATTACGAAAAAAATACAAATGGTTGTAAAACCGTGAATTTGACAAATTTGATATTAAATATTTTATAATTAATTGATAACTAATACAATTTTAAATGTATAGACTTGAAAATTTTTTTAAATATTCTCATCACGTATTCTACATACAATGTACAAGGTATAATATTGGTATGAATTATCTGTATAATATATTGTATATCTCACTGAGTTTCGCTTTTAGTGATTATCGCGAGAGTAACTATCATCGCGTGGACCCAGCTTTAGAATTGTATTTTCGCATGCAATATTATTGCATTCAAATCTAAATTATAATAAACCACTAATGTCTCCTAGGGCCGAAGAAGGAAGGAGGAACGCCCGAAATCGATTTCCCCGCTTTTTATATTACTCATATCCAGCCAAAGGCGTATTTATTAGAGGGGAGTCAAACGAGCTTAAACCCTTCTAATGACCAAAAAAATGAGCAAAAATTTGCTATGTAGTCACCAAATTAAAAATATATGAACTATAAATATCTGATTTTTAATCAAGTAATAAGTTCAAGTTATCAACTTGTTCTTCATCCAAGAATTACAATAATTTCTAAAAAAATATTATCGATTAATAACATTACGTTTAAAATAAATAATAGGTATAATAGTTTATATAAATACCCATATTATAACTACCTATATATGATTTATATTATCATATCCATCTTTTTCATACTTATAATAATATAATATTATCATATTTAAATACAATCACTGTTTACATACCGGCATAGTTTATTGAACTATTTTGACATATTTCTCAAGTATAGAATCCTTATTATGTCTGTCCTTACAATAATTCGTTATTGTTATAATTTGTTACCATGGTTACCAATATGACAATTTACAATAAAATATTGCTAAAATTGGATATTTATCACCCATACAAAACAACTATAGTAAAGTCGAGTGGCACCTGGCACGGTATTTTATAAATAATTATATAATATTCTGATGAATACCGTGATTATTCCGTTCAATATTAACCTTTCGTAGGTAATAGGTATATCGTAATTGTAATATAATCTGTATAATATGATATATATATGTATGTCGTCGACCTAAATTACAAAGGTCGTAACTTCATATATTTCGTGATTAAAATGAAGAATAAAATCGCATCGTATTTATCAGTCGTTATTTCAATATTGTGATTTTATCATCCGTGAAATTGATATAAGGTATAAGATATATTGATATAAGATACCTAAAGAAATTGTCGGAAATCCAAATTATGATATGACCACTAAGAATTCGTATAACCGATATATTCATGACATTCTACAACTACATAATATGAGTAGAATCAAAATTTAAAATACTTATTTAATACAGTACTTATTTTGAATAATTTTTAATACCTTAATTATAAAATGTGTTCTATAATCTATTATTATATATATAATAAAATTCAATTTTGCTTTGGAAAATATTGTTCACTTTAATGGGTGTATGTAGGTTAGCCAAGATTTCTACAAGGGGTGGATTTTTTTTTTTTATGTGGGTTGTATATATGATAATTCAGAATAATATAATATAAATTATAATAATTATCATGTGTAAATTAACAAGTGTTTGATAGCTATATTAATAATAATTTTTGAGTACTTATATTTGAAACACTTATATATATATATATATATATTCAAAGAGGGAGTGTATATTACATTTACTCTATAAATTTGAATTTATTTTTAAATTAATATTCTAATGATACTGATGTAAAATCTATAATAATAATAAAATAATATACCTAATTATTCCGAATTATTTTGAATTATAACAATAAAATATTGAATTGTATATAATGTAAGTTACATAGTAACATTAGTAACAATTAATATACGAGTATTAATAAAAACTTAATATAATAAATTATTATTATTGTGTCCAATCTAAGACTATTATTCGCCTAGGTGATTTTTTATAAAAGCAGTCAACTTATTCTTTTCCACATCATCATAGGATACTTTAAATCATCTTCTTTATTAATATTAGCTAAAGACCTCAAACCAAACCATTCAAAATTGTCTCGTTTATGGTAGATCTTAAATAAGTTTTAGGTTTTTTTAAAATGAAAAATGTACGTTTTGGTGTCTCAGACGATACAGGAAAAGTAGCAAATATTTGCAGGATCTTCTTTATATTTGGAATAAGTTCTGTGCCGTATTGAATTGCTTCTAAAGCAGTCTCTTGTAGATTTTCCTTAGATTTTCATTATGGAAAAACATGACCCAGGAATACTCCACTGTATATGTGTACCGTACAGATACTAATGCAGCGCTTTATTGTATTAGACAAGTAAAGATTTAAGATAGTACTTGTTACTATATTTAATATTTAGGTATAATGTTTTTGTTTGTTTAAAGAATTACTTTAAAGTAATCATTTAACGTTTTTCAAATATAAACATTTATCAAAAGTCATGCTAATAATCACAATATTGAATATTATTTTATTACATTAAAAATTAAATATATTTTATCACACTATAAATTAAACATTAAAATTTAATATTAGGTACATTTCATATTATAAGTTTTATATTTCAATGTGTTAATAATATTATTAAGTTAAGAAAAATGTAATCTTTACAATTTACAAACACACATTATAATGATTAATAATTTATACCATTTTAATTATTATACTTGTATATTTGATTATTTTATAAAATGAATATGTTCTCTCCCCATCTGTCTAACGAAGAATATAGCAAAATCATAGCCACACAGTACTTTAATTGTGATGTTTAGACTGAACTTAAAACATAAACATCTAATATAACATTTAAATAGAATAAACATGTTCTGGAGAAAATTTCATTAACAATTTTGAAAAATATCGTCTGGCAAAAAAATTACAAGGTGCTAAAAAAATAAAACTTAGAACACTTTACCTTCTATAGCAGAAAATATTTTACCAAACATGTATGATATTTTCTCAAAAATATATATATATATTTTAATTCGATTATGGATTTGTATACTCTAAGTTCAAGTTTAATCTAAACATCACAATTTATGTTCTACGTGCCTGTGGTATTACTTTTTCCCCTGATAGACAAATTGGTCGGAGAGAGATCATGCGGATATAAGTTAATTAAGAAAACGTTATACCGGTATGTTCTATCATCGTCTATCTAACGGGGAATATAGCGAAATCACAACTACACAGAACATAAATTGTGGTGTTTAGGTCGAACTTAGAGTAAAAACATTTATTAGCAAATTTATGGAGAAAAATATTTTGGAGGGAATGTCATATCCGTTTTGTAAAATATCACCTGGCAAAGAAGTTATAGTGTATTAAATTTTAAATATTTTTAACACGTTGTAACTTTAAAAAGAGTAAGCTTCACGTCTTCTTAACAATTGTTTTAATTTTTTAAAATTAAAATGGTTTAATAATTATAATATTATAATATCAGATATGTTAAAAGACTTAATAATGAAGATTATTTAACAAATGAATTATATAAAAATAAATAAATAAAAAAAATACATACGAAAATCAAATATAAAAAGAATAATTTGTATACCTTAATATATACATGGAAATTAAATGAAATTAATTTATACATTAAATCATTATTTCTAGATTGTAATAAATACCCAATATATAATTTATAAATTCTTCATGATGTCATAATTTTTGTCGATATTACTAAAAGTTAGGTTAATTGTTTTAAATTTGTTTAGAGCTATTGTAATATACAAAGTAAAATATTGGGTTTTTGGGATTTATTATATGATTGTTTATTTGAGATTTTTATTTAATTTCGATTGCAAAGTGAAAACATTAAATACTAAATTATAATCATTTATATGATGAATATTATTTTTAATAAAATAAATTGCATTGTTCCTAATAATATTGTAACTAACAACATAACATACAGTAATTTTAAATAGATTTGTTATACATTCTATATTTGCGTATATCATTACACTTTTTAAATAAATAGTGTTTTATTTTTAATAGGTACAAGTAAGAATTTCAAATTAAGAGTGCCTTATTGAGTAATACATATTAAAAACTAATAAAATAAATAAATATTAATACATAAATGTTAATTTTGGTTACAAATTTATTATAAAACAATAATAATATCACAAATATGTATTTAATCAATGATAATTTATACTATTTCATTTAGATACAACGTTTTGTCATTTTGATTAAATTGAAAAGGTTTCCCTTCTGTCTAATATAGTTATATATAATATACTCTGATATTTTAGATTTTATTATTTCTAATTTCTATTTTGATTTTATTTAGATATAATTAATTTCATCTTCGTATAATTAGGTATGCACGATAATCAAATAGGCAAAATTAACATTTTATATTTTGATATTGTATCAAAGTAGAAAATTAGTTATCGTACCTATATGATAAAAGAAATTCTGACAACAAAATATATATAAAAACTGCGAATAGAAAACATAATTTAATGTAACAATAATAAATTTTTATTAAATCAAATTATTAATAATAATAAAATAAATAAATAAATCATATAAATTGTGTACGTTATGTTTTTAAAAATATTGTAATACAAATAAAATTATATTTACTCGATAATCATATAATTATAAAATTCTATCATCTCTATTTTAGTTTATTTAATTATTATAAATTGATGGATATCGATTTATACAATATTCGGTTTTGCCTTCTAATTTCCCTAAAATTAAGATATTTGTTATTGAATTTGGAATAAATTTATACAAGCCTATATTACTTACGACCATCTGAATTAGCGGCATTCTCGACAATACTGGCTATTTGGTTTGCAAATTGTTTCGAAACTCCGATGCGTTTTTCTGGTGGTTTAAATGATTCAATTCTAATAGCCTCATCTAGAGACTTTCTTTTAGGATATAGATGACTTGCATAATTTTCGATGTCAATATCTAAAAATTGTTTTGATTTTATTCAAAATATATATCATATAGATATGATGTAGGTACATACTATAAATATTATTTATAATTCATATATTGTTATTGCACATAAGTAGCCTACTATTATATTATATATTTAAGATTCAATGTAATTATTATTATATTATATTTATTATTATTATAGTATTTTCTAGCTTCCAGACTGATATTAATACAATATTACAATTACAATAATAATATTATAATTATTTTATAGAACACATCAAACTTACATTGCTTGTTCAATTACATTTGTTTTATTAGAATTATTCAAATTACTTTTATAAAATTATTATTAAGCTGTTATACGACCAAAAGAATAAAAAAAAAACATTACATTTTCAAGAAAATTTTTGTATAAAATATTATTAAAAAAATGTGAAAACTCATGAAAATGTTTGTAGAATCACCATTTTTAATTTCTCCGTAAACAAACTTTGGGTGTTTTTATTAAAGTAGGTTTTCATTTTATAAGTATCTTAATTTACAAATAAGTATGTTTGGATAATAAATACATTTTAAAAATGCAGATAGATACTTAAAAAAAATAAAATAAAGTAACAATGGACGAATTGCTTTATTAAATGGATACTATTAACTAAGCAACAATAACAACACAAAATTTGTTTTTTTTTTTTATCTATTGCTTGACTTACATATTTTTATTTACTCTTTCTTTAAAATATATTCTTAAGTATATGAGTATCATATAGTAGGTAGGTAGGTACTTAATAAATTACATACCTAATGATTGTATGGTCTCAATAGTATATGTAAATGCTTGAAAAAAATATATATTATAAATATGGATATTAGGTAGGTACTAAGTAGTAATATATCATATGTACCTAGTACCAAATATTATGAAAATTGAAAATATTAAATAAACTACAACCTTATATAAAATAACTATTAAAAGTACTAGTATAAAAAAATGGTATCTCACATTGTTTGTCCTTATACGAATAATTTTACCTTACTTTTATATATTTTATATTTTAGGTTATTAATTTATTTGTATGAAGTTTTCAAAGTTTTATTGGAACTGACCATATATTGGTAACTTAAATCGTACGCCTGATGAGGGTTAAGCTAGACTATTTAACTTACACGTGTTGAATAACAACAGGGAGTACAAAACGACTAATAGGTATGGAAAATAAAAAATATAATAATAGTAATGATAATGAAAAAGATGTTAAATTTGCAAAGAGCACTGGTCACAGTTTAATATGTAGAAATATATTCCCATGGACTTTTAGTTTTAGTTTACAATGATAACGTGTGATTTTTAGTGTTAGGACTTATCTAGATATATTATTTAGATAATTATTTTTTTATGTTATTTAGATAAATAAATATAAGTTATCTAAATATTTATTTTAGCTAAAAATTTCACTTATACCTAGATAAATTCATAAGATAATTTTTTTTTATGAAAATTCGCTAGATTTTTTCGAAAAAGTTTCATTTTTATTCTCATTCTCTCAGGCACAACTTGTACGTAAAATAACATCCCGAGCTAAAAATAAATGACGTTATTCTGAAGAGACTATACATTATTCCTATTAAATACTTATTACTTATTAATAGTTAATATTCTGTGTTCGGTAGTTCGGTTATAAATATATATATATATAATAAACTAATTAATTTATATAAATAGCCTATATTAGTATATAACCATTGATTATGGAATAGTCCATGCAATGTTAATATTTGCCGACTACTTCTAAGGATGCAGCTATTATGGAGCGCTAGTGTATAAAGGATGTAGATCGGTACCTTTGCCATAGGTAAATGGGTTTTATGGGGGTAAAGTGGTGGTACCCCCGTCATAGAATTATGAAAGGTGTGGGGAGTAACTCATGATGGCGTTTCTAATAATAGAATATTTGTGGTATTAATGTTGAAAATTCTGACTTCAATATTGGTTAATAAATTTTTTTTTTTTTATTATTATTATTAATGAGGTTTCAACAGCTTGATTATTAGCCTTTTAGGGAAAAAAAATTACAGTAGGGTTTAATTTACATCATTTTACATATTTAAAAACAATTTTAACAGATTATAAATTAATATTAATTTTTTCAAAAAAGTTTAAGATGTTGGAGGTATTATCTTCATTTCATCAAAATGTTTTAGTATGTGCAGGTCTTTTCTTGTGTCGTGATAATGGGGACATTTCATTATTATGTTTCCGATTGTGAGATCAGCATTACAATATTTACATGAGGGAGTAGATTCTTTAGAAATTAAAAAAGAATGTGTTAATACTGAGTGATCTATTCTGGCTCTTGTTAATGTGACTTCTTGTCTTCTTTTAAAGGATAGTGAAATGTGCCATTTCTTAATGTTTTTCTTAATTCTTTTAAGTTTACTGGTAGGTGGAATAGAATCTCAGTTATTTTGCCATGCCATGTTTATTTTATTTTTAATTGATAGCTTAATGACGTTAAAGGGTATGTCTGCGATTGTTGGGTGAGGGATTTCTCTACTGGCAAGGTTTATACTTGTACTGCCTCATCAGCAGACTTGTTCCCGGTTATATCTACATGTAAAGGGATCCACATAAATTGAATGTTTTTGTTAGATGAATATAATTCAGTTTGAGTATTTTATCCAAACCCAATCATATACAATTTAATCTTTTTACCAAATATTTTTAATATCGTAATGCACAATTTTTTTTATAAGCTTTTAAAATTTGAATATTTTTAGCAGAATTGAATAATATATATATAATTTTTTTTTATATATAAAAACATTTTTTCGGGTAGAAATAATAGTTCCATTACCCCAAATTGGCTATGCTTTCGGTAGAAAATTGAGTCTAGTTTGTACTTTATTTAACTCATTTTTCAAATTTCTCAAAAGTTTTTGTTGGAAGATGAAAAAATGATGGAAAATTGACAAAATTACGGTTTCTGTTATTTAAAATTTTTTATTTCATGATGACTAATTAAGTTTTAATCGTAGGGACTTGAAACCTTTTTTGAATATTATCATTAGTAAATTACATACGAGGTTAAATTTTAGAATGAATTATTAGTACGTATATTGTAATATATTGAGTTTTGCTCAGAATCGTATTTTCTAATGCAATATTATTGCATTCAAATTATAAGTACTATCATAAACCTCTAATTTCTCCGAAGACCGAAGGGACAAAGGAGGAACGTCAACAATCGACCTTCCCACTTTATTTTTGAAGTTAACATCATTCATCGAAAAGTTACTAAATATTCTATACTTTACAGAGTCTACAATATTCGGATAAAAACGTGTACTAAACTTAAACTACGAAAAGTAAATTGAACTCGGCTAAATCAACCTAATTTAATGCTTAAGTGTAAATGTCAGTATGACATGAAGGAAAGAAAGCTAGAACATGTCGTAATTTTATATATTTAAAACCAGAGTTTAGACTAAGATATTAAGATCAGATATCATGTTTGACATATACCTAATATACATAGTTTACTTACGTATAACATGTATTAAACGAACAAGGTTCAGTCTAGGGTTTTCTAAACAAAAAATTATAAATAATTCAATATTTTATTATCCCTTGACTATTATTGATTATTTATCAAAATACAAAAATATATAAGGTAGCACTAATATAACAAATACTTTATTATGTATATTCTATAATAATATTTAATATTTATATAATATAATATAATATAAATGTAAAAACGTATATTGTATGGTTGCATATAGATAATTACTTTTTTTATACACCTTACTCAGTAGGGTTAGACCTACCAACTATTACAACACAAATAGCAGTATGTGTAACATTGCAAAGTGAATTTTAAAAATAATATTGTACTATAATTTATAAATAAAATGGTCATAGATATAAATAAAATATAATGTGCATACCATTAAATCCAAGACCCGTTAAACTTTCTATAAAAATATATTTTATTTAATGATTAAATTAAAATTAAAAAATAGATAACTATGATACGTACATTTTTATTTTACGTAAGTATCTAATAAGTTATGTGAATTATCATAACAACTGATATAGGCGGGTTGAGTTATTAGTTTATTACTATATTATTCAGTAAAGCACATAAAAGCAAAGGTTGAAGATGTATAACATCATTGATTAATTTAAAGATCGATTATAACTTTATTTATAGTATCGTTAATTAGCAGTTAGGGAGTCAAAAAGATGAAATATATGAATTTTAGGAATTTTGGGAACTTTACGAGGGGGGGGGCAATTACCCTTATATTGTCCCCTCCTTGTATCCATTCTTGTTACATCCTAACCAACTATAAATAGTTACGATTGGAGTGAAAAGAACAGTGTTGCGAATACCTACAACACGCATGCATTCTTATTAATTTAATTTCACGTTGTAGCTTTTCAGGGCGTTATGTAAAAAAAAAGTTTTTATCGGTAAAAATATTGAAATTAAAATATATTGTAGATTAAAATGATTACATACCAATACAACCTTAAATATTATAATTAATAGTTTTTAATAGTATTTAATAGTTTAATATAAATAATATTTATTATTTTTATACTTATACAGTTATACATTTTGTCAAATATAAATATTAATATTAATTAATATATTTTTATGTGCGTATATTAGTGATGAAATGTATAATTTCTAAATGTTATAGAATGTAACAATATTATAATATTAAATGATTATTTGTCTGTATGTAACTGATCTCAACTTTTGGAATTAAACAACTCGACTTTACAACATAAATAGGTACATATTATATAGATATAGGTGAAAAGGAGAATAGTTCATGTGAAAACATATTTCTGTGCGCAGTAAAATATACTTTGCTTAAAATTTAATTTATAATTTAAATGTATGTATTATATATAATTATATTAGTCATATTTTGATTGTGAGAAATTTTTTGATTCCAAGTTCTAAATGACGTTAATAAAATATGACCATTATAAACTTAGCAGAATACATTTTAAGTAACGATTAATTATTTTATTTCTCTTTAATTCAAAAAATTGCATGCACATTCAGTGACATTTATTGTCATAATAGGTAAGTATTTATGATAATAATATAAGCAGGGAAGTCGGTAGACTTTTAATTATCTTATGTATTTTATAATATAATGTTTTCGGCGTAGGAAAAGTAGCGCACCCATCACCCAATGCACCTTACATGTACTGCAGTAGCCCTACCCTTACCTTAATTGGTTGGGGTAGTATGGTCCTCCAGTTTGAGGGCTGAGCGTCGGGCTAATAATTCGACCTTATAAACATTTTACCGTTAAGAAACCATCAAATAAGCCTCGGAATTGGATAAATAATGGAAAACAACTGGAATCGGAAAACGGTCTAAATTTGGGAACTTGGAACATAAGAATTTTAAACAAACCTGGAGCTCTAAAATATTTACTCGAAGAGAAAAACAAATATAAACTGGACGTATTAGCTATATAAGATATCAGGTGGACTGGTAACGGGAATATCAAAAAAGAAAATATAATTTTTTTCTACAGCGTATCTGAAAATGGAAAACATGTGGGTTTTATGGTACAGGATAAAGTACTACCATGCATAAAACATTTTTCAGCAGTCTCAGATCGGATTTGCTATATCCAAATAGCAGGTAGGCTATGTGACCTAGTTATCATAAACTGCTACGCACAGGGCAAGATTGGGTAATTTTGGCCCACCGAGGTATAAATATTTTTCCGGCCCATATTTTATAATTTTATCTTTTAAACGTGTATACTGTATATAATAGCTAAATTATTTATAGTATTTCTAAGAAATTGTATTTCGAAATACAATACAATTGGGGTGTAACATGTATTTTTCTACCGGTCCACCGAGATTTTCTCGGTAACTCACCAGGCCAATCCAGACCCGCCTACGCACCAACGTAAGATAAAAATGAAGACATTAAAGACAATTTTTATGAAGATCTGGAAGCAGTAAATAATAGTTTACCATTACATTGGGTAAATATTTTAGTAGGGGATTTCAATGCGAACGTTGGAAATGAAAATAGGTTTAGACCAACAATAGGACCAGATAGCTTAGATAACATCAGTAATAACAACGGAACTAGACTGGTAAATTTTACCTCTTCGGAAGACCATATAGTTAGTAACACGTAATTTCCCCGGAAAGGTATACCTTATGGTAGGACGCAAAATTAAATAAACCGCATACTAATAAACAAAAGACATGGTAGCTGCATTCAGAAGGTGAGATCGTATAGAGAAACCGATGCAGATACCGACCACTACCTACTGTATGCAAAGTCTTTTCTAAGACTATCAATGAAGTGGAAAATGGCAGCGAAAAAAGCCAGAAAAAGATTCAATGTACAAACGTTAGATAATATCGAAAAAGTAGAAAGTACGCTGAAAATCTACGAAAAAACCTAGAAAGAAATAATAGTCAATTAGAAAAGACGAATGCCATGAACGTTTTTGTAAATAGTATATGGACACAAATAAAGCACGTAATGACTAACAGTGCAAATCAAGTATTGGGAATGGAGAAAAAGCAGCGGAAAAAAGACTGGTTCAATGATTTATGTAGTGATGCCGTAACCAAGAGAAATGATTTGAGAAAAAGAATGTTGTGAAATTCCTCACAGGAAAATATTAATATTTTCGAAGAATTAAGTAGGCAGACAAACAAAAGTTTGAGGAGAAAGAAACGGTTACACGAAAAAAAAAGATAGATGAGATTGAAAGGAATAGATTCAATGCTAGAAAGTTTTTCAATGAAATCAGAAGTATCAAATCTGGTTTCAAACCACAGACAATTATACTTTCAGATGATTTTGGAAACCAATTACAGATGAGAAGGATATCATCATAGTGAACCATTTTAAAGAATACTTTAATCAGCTCTTAAATCAACCAGTAGTAAAGGAAGGCAACAAAACTATCTATTACTATACAGTTGAACCGAAGATACTAAATCCTAAACAAGAAGAAATCAACAATATAATCAATAAGCTTAAGAACAATAAAGAACTTGGGGAAAACAATATAGTGGACGAGTTACTAAAAAACGGTAGTGCTGAAATAAGAAGAAAAATTATGGAGATGACTTCAATTATATGGAATACAGAAACTCTTCCAGAGGACTGGAATACTGCAATAATATGTCCTATATTAAAAAAGGGGGACCCGACCCAAACAAAGAATTACAGAGGTATACCTCTCTTAGACACGTGTTAAAAAGTGTATACGTCATTAATATTAGAAAGAATTAATCCATATGTTAACGAAATAGTGGAGGAATATCAAAGTGGTTTTAGAAAAGGTAAATTGACATTGGACCATATTTTTACACTGAGACAGATAATAGCTAAGTTTAATTAATTTGATGAAAAACTGCATCTTATATTTATAGACTATAAGCAAGCTTATGATAGCATTGATAGGGGCAAACTATGGGAAGCACTGGAAGTACTAGACATTCCTAAAAAGTACGTAAGTCTTATAAAAGGATATACCGATAGAACTGTGTGCAGAGTTCGTTTCCTGCAAGAAATGTCCGAAACCTTCGAGATAAAATCAGGCCTTAGACAAGGTGATGCTTTATCACCCATCTTCTAGTATTAGAAAAAACAATGAAAGAAGTATGGGACGGTCGAAAAATGTAAATATATGGGGAACGAGTAATATTGGCATATGCAGATGACATTGTAGTTATGGGAAAGACTAGAGATGAAGTCATAAATACTGTATCCAAACTCTTGAAAGCAAATAAAACCATAGAGCTGTGTGTAAATGAGGAAAAGACGAAATACTTAATGGTAGCAAGAAGAAACTTAAACATAGACCACATAACAGTAGATGATTATAGTTTCAATAAAATGGAGGTATTTAAGTACCTAAGTGTTAACATAAATAATAACAACGACATGCATGGAGAAATCAACGATTAAATAACATGCGACAATCGATACGACTATAGTATAATGAGATTTCTTAAATCAAAACTACTATCACATAACTCAAAGACACTACTGTATCAGCTATCTATTACCAATAATCACATACACAAGTGAAACATGGTCACTGACTAAAGGAGACCGCAAACAACTAATGACTTTCGAAAAAAAAGTACCAAGATATATATACGGCCCGAATTTCAATGCAGAATTGAATCAATGCGGAAAAATCAAGAACTACAGGAATTATATAACATGCCAAATATTATTTCATATATAAAAAGCAAACGACTAGAATGGTTCGGCCATGTTTGGAGAGCGGAAGTAATAAAAGAAGTTTTAGTTAGCAAAATAAATAAAAAACGTCCATTAGGAAGTCCAAAGACCCGATGGGTGGACATTATAGCTTAAGATATAAAAAACAGAGAAGAAGAATCATCTTTTAACGACGCATATGTTAAAGAGAAATGGAGAGGTTTTGTGATGGCAGTGATGGCACTTAATGGAACGATAAGCTGAGGAAGAAGAGGAAAATTTAATGTTATAATGATCAGTGGTATAATATTTATTATTAATATTGAGGGATTAAAACTTCAATTACGGTTACGCAAACTAGCCATAAGTACCTTAGTTATGCCCATTTCATATTTAGATAATATCCAAAAAAAAAATAATTTTTTTAAATGGGCCTTATTTGTGATATTTCTATTGAAGATATAATATTAATTAATAATAAATAACATCACGTACAAAATACGTACAAGCCAAAAGGCTTCGGACCATCACCTATAAAATAGTATCAATGAAAATTAATAATTATGTTAATCGCTAGCTTTGTTTTGAAGAACTTTGTCTCCTACATACATCATATACCTATTCCGTTTTAACACATCGCCTGACTTACTCGCGAGTTGACATAGATTTCAAAAAGGAGCCGTCTGTGCTGTCTATTGTCCTTACACTTTTTACATCGTGAGCGTTGGATAGACCCATGCACATAACTAGTGCAACGGCTACTGCACTTACTTTTCGGCTATGATAACTGTCACACCATTTCTCTGGCTATTATCCTCACCAACTATGTGGTCACCTTTCGTCTGTTGTCCCTACGTACTTCATGGTATAAGCTACTTATGTTCAGTTTTTGACCTTTTTCACTTTTTTTAAGTATTTTACATCAGATGTCAACCTGAAGCAACTTGATTATAATTTTCGCTAAGAAGAGCGAAATGATAAGAGGTCAGTGTTTCGTAGCAGATGATATCGAATTATAGTTTAATTACATTGTATAATAAGATTTTTAATAGCTAATAATATATACCATGTATTCCAGTAGTCCCAGTACAACAAGGGAAATCAAAATCGTATTTAAACGACCTTAAATATGTTACGTACTTAGTGTACCATCCTGAAAAATAAACATAATATTTTATACGAAAAAAAATATTTTAGAAGTTTACAAGTTGAAATTAGACAATCATTATTACATCTACACATTATAATAAAATTCTTAAAATTTTGAAAAGTACATTTCTCTCGCTTTTTCATTATTGAATTTTTAAAGTTTTAAATTTTAATTGGACGATTGAAACAGGGGCGGAATATTATATCAATATATATATTTTTAAATATACAAATAAACTTTATGTATTAATTTTATAATAACTGTAGTGGAGCCTGTGAAATTATAAATACATTATTATTTTTTTATAGATCGAACACATTATTTTGTTTTAGAAATATTATGTTTACATAAATTTATCACATAAATAAATAGGTAATTATAATTTATCACACTTTACATACAAATAATTTTAATTATAACTTTAAAAAATGTTAATAAATGCAAGTAAAGCATGTTATTTAATATTATATTTTATACTTCACTATAATTCATGTTATATAATCTGTGATAGTTTATTCTTTCAATTATTTAAATTTATGAATCATAAAAACTAATACTATTGATGAGAATTAATGAAAATTTTTTAACTACGCTGTAGGCACGGTGTGCTCCAGGATGAAGTTGCCATCATACCTATTTATTTTGTCATAGCATGTTAATGTATATTCCCATTGTTCCAGGACGTGCCTGGAGTTTGTAAAGGAATCCGTCCGGGTGCAAGTAAACCAATATCTTTTAAGTTTTAAACATGACCGTTATCACTTATCCGGGACGGTACGGTACGAGCCGGTGTCCGTGCTAGATACGGGTTGACAAAATATTGTTGGAGAAGATTCTCTTTTAGGGTTCACGGGCATGCTCAATAATAAGCAACTATTACGTAGTTACTAATTTTGATGTCTGACTTCAAGTGATGACAAAATATTTTGTTTAGACGGACGGGGCATAAGGTAGTGTGAAATGTGACAATTTAACCTTACCGACCCAGAAGTACCGAAAACTGATCCGGCCTTGACACGACCCGGAGCAGTGAGAATAAACCTTTAATCTTCTAACTCAATAAGAAATCCTTTAAAGAAGAATATTTACCAAGTGAAATAGGTTCATCATCGCTTGGAACGTCTAAATAACATAAGTATAAAAAAATATAAAAAATATATTTATATTAACCAAAGTACATAATATAATATAATATGTACTATAAAATCTAAAATTTTATTTTTTAATAAATGATTTAAGTATATAAAAATATTATATAATGATCAAATCGTCGTATATTTAATAGTATAGAGAAATGATTCAGAGATAGTGTGAGGTGTATTTTGATTTTATATAAAGTAAAGTGTGGGAATGAAGGTTGAAGAAGAGGTACATTAATGGAATAGAGCGTGTTATAAAACTATAATAGGTGTGAATAAACGAGAGGTTAGGTTAATTTAAAATATTGTGTTTTTGAAGAGTAAGAGTGTTAGCCTTGGTCTGTCAATGGTAAAGGCGAAGTAAAGCGAAGTAGAATAAGGAGAATATATAATAATTTATATTAATAATATTATATTATAATTATAGTTATTTATTTACTCGATTTTTTTTTTTTAATCACTTCCATATTATTTATACCGTCATCTGAATAAATAAAAAGACATTTACTAATTTAATTTTAGTCAATATATTTATTTTAATAGTGAACATAACTTAAAACACACAATTTATATTTTCAACAAATTATTTTTAGTGGGAATAATTATATTTTTTTTATGTATTAATAATATAAATTCACAATTACGCATAATTATCGAATACAATACAACTTTTATTAGATACTCGGTGATGTTTTGTCAAATTATTTCTAGGGTATACCGGCATATGCATCCCCTAGGTAACTATTGGAAGCGATAAATGCATAAATATACTCATAGCCCCCCTAATTTAATTATTTTAAAAAATCTTAGAATTCATAAACTAAGAGTCATTTTTTAAATTATTTTATTATACTAATTTAATTTTAAGATTCATAGCGTATTAGCGCATAGCCCCAATGTTACAATTATCGGAGGTACAGGGAAACAACGAAACCTCAAGAAGAGGTCTCCTCTTAATGAAAAGTATAATTTTACTTTTAAAATAAAGGCCCCAATTATACCTTCGAATCTGTATCAAGTATTTTATAATTTAAGTTTCTTCATTGTATATTAGCTAAGATCACTTCTTAATTAATTATCTAGTTTAAATGTTAGAGAGACTTGGAATAATAACAATTTCGATTATGAGTAAAGCAAGGAATTTATTGGTTTTAAAAGATGTAATTTTTGTATAAAATATAATGATAAGAAATATGGTAGAAATAATGGTCCGATTACCACAAAAACTGTGGTTTTGACGAATTTGATTTTAAGTATTTTACGATAACTAATTCAATTTTAAGTTGAAATTTCAAAAATTACAAATTTCAATTTTTCATCCAAACTTAATATTTCACGTATGCTTTTATATTTGTAATTAGTGTTAATTTATATTATATATTATAATAATAGATCTATATCTAAATTTGTAACTTCGTGGGAATATGATTGAATGAAAAATGGCTGCAATCAATCGAGTTAGCAATAAATTTTTATTAACGAAAAAAACGTTGTAGTATAATAATTTAGATTCATTTTAAGAATTACTTATTACTTTATTAGTTATTAATATTATTGAAAAAGATGAATAATAATAAATTCATAAGTGTTGAAAATTCTGTGGTGATATTATTGTTTTCGTGGTTGAAATACTAACAATATATCATAATACATTGTATTATTATACATATACCTATAGTCATGTGCCCGTATTTTAAATTTGAACTTTATTGTTTTCAATATATTAAATTATAAAAATGTTATAATTATATACATAGAAGTTAGGCACTATTTGTAAAAATTGTACACAAAGTACATCCCAGGTAGGCTTTGGAGTTGCTTATACCAAACGCCGAAAAAGTATACGATTTTAAATTTGTTCATTTTATTTTCTTGTTGTGCGGTATTAATCCCTCACTGGTCCTTCTGGGTTCAAATACTACTCGTCGATATGTTTTTGGGCTGGAGGCAACTTTTTTTCCTGACCGATTTAGTGTGACTTGATGTTTCATACAATTATTACCATGACAAACAAATCGAAAACAGATAATAAATTGTTCATATTCATATAATATGTATAAACAAAAAAAAATTCTGATTTCGAGAAAACACTATAACTCTATACAATTATTATTATATCTTACAATTAAATATATTACTAATTATATATATATTAATTATATATATTACAATTATTATATCTTATGAAATTACAACTACTGTAACTACTACCATTGATTATAATATATTCTAATATATAATCAATGCTACTTCTATTCCAATACATGTTAATAAAAAATAAAAAAATGATATTAATTATAATAATAATTGCCAAAAATATATCTCTTATACCTCAATTTTCCTTGTAGAAAAAAAATATCGAGTAGCACGTTATTACGCAATACGGATTGCTAATTTTTTTAATACAAAAGTACTATTTATATTCTATACAAACAAAATAATATTTTTTCTACCATGTTTCATGTCTATAGACAACAAATACATAGATATTAATATTACGAATATATAATATTATTACATTTTTATATTGTACATAATATTATACCACTCGTGTGTTGGTTTGAATTTTGAATACATGGTAGATTCATTTTGTGCAGTAAAATTATACCGTGGATAAATAACACTCATATATTCTTATATTCTCATGCCTTATTCTTATCTAGCACTATGAAAATTTTAAAATATTTTAAATTAAAAATATCATCATGACGTCTACTGCTTTCCGTTACATTATATTTTCAAATATGAAATCATAAACGTAATGGGAATATCATATATCATTTCTATATATGATATAATACTGAAATAAATCATACCATTAAACTTTGCCTTTTCCAAAGCATCTGTTTAAACATTTTACATATTAAAATAAAATTGTTTAAATATATTTAAAATAAATAATAAATAATATTTATTAATTTATAATGTATATAAAACAATTATGTAATATATGGTCGCAAATATTGTGAAAACGTTAATTTTAGATTCTGAACGAAGCAAGGATTGGTTCTTACATAGATAATTTATAAAAAAATTTTATGTCTAAAAATACTTTTTCTGGTAGAAATAATGATCTGATTATCACAGATAGGGTATAATTTCAGTAAAAATTTGCATACTTGATATTTTACTTGGCTCATTTTTATAATATGCAACCCCATCTATTTAGTTAGGTAATGTAAGTAAAGTTTCCCTTGGGCATTTTTATCTCACCTGGAATGAAGTTTACGCCACTTATTATTGTATAAATACTTTTAAGGGGGTCACGATGATTGACAGAAATATATTAGAAAATAATTTAAATAATGGTAGGTTACTGTAAGAGTGTAAGGGTTACTTTAATTTACTGGAAAATTTTACAATTATGGAGGGATACATTTTGGCTCACATCACTTGACCATATATTGTATTGTGAGTTATAATAGTTAGTATTAAATGAGCGAAAATTGAATTAATCATTTAAAATATGAATTGAGGGTAACATTACTTGAAAAAACATTTATTTTCATGTGATTTACATAACAAACTAATACAAAAGACTTAAATTTCCTTTAAAACATATTTTTAAAATTTAATTCAATCTTTCAGATATGTAAATTGAATCCGAAAATTTGGATTAAGCTGAATGAATCCATAATTTCTAATTATGAATGTCGATATGGATTACAGATTGACCAAGCCAATGTTCAGCTCTTTTGGCTCTCAATCGAGTCTACACACCATAATCGTATACATTATACCGATCGTCGTCTTTGTATTGCGTATTTTCTATTCAGTCAAGGCAATGCGTCGCGCTATCGCTATATTATACAGCTGAAGAGCTGAAGTTCTACTTATTTACGTTTCTCGACTCTCTGTAATTTTTAAACAAAAAATAAAATAATAACTAAAATTTAAACTTTTTTTTTTTGATATTATTTTTGTTTCTAGAAAATAATAAATAAAAAAGTGGAACGGCCATTTTAGATGCTCCTCCTTCGTTCCTTCGGTCCTCGGAGAAATAAATGGTTTAATATAATTAAGATTTGAATGTAATGTTATTGCATTAGAAAATACGATTCTGAGTGCAATACAATATATTATATTGATAAGCTGTTCCAAAAGTTCATGTGTGTAAACTATCTATAAGGTTAATAAAAATAAATTCAAGTACCTACGTCAAAATTTCATTATTAATCACGAAGAACCTAAAATCAATTTCATCAAAATTACGATTTCTGTAAATTTTGACGTTTTCCAGTCATTTTTCGATAGTTTAGCTTTAAAAACTTTTAAAAAAAATTGTCAATCACGATTTTCAAATTATTTTATAAAAAGATTAAGTAGTATATGATTAGACCTCGATAACATTTTAAACCGATAAACCAAAAATTGTAGGAAATATTTTTATAACATTTTTTAAAAAAAGTTCAATGCACTATACTTGACCTGTTAGCACGTCGCTCGCCTTAAGACGAAAATGGCTGGTTTGGGAGATGCACTCGCGAACATAAAAAAATTAACACTTAACTAATGATAATTGTTAATTATATTATTGTATTAATTATTCTTGAGTTACATACAAAATGGTAAGCGTCCAATTAAAAACAGCAAATTTTAAAAACTAAATACTTTGTACAAAAATTGGTATTAATATAATGTTTTTAACAATAATTGAAAATCAACAATACAAAATTATAGTTCGATACCCGACACAACCAGTACTGGGGACAAAATAGCTGTGACAGACCGTTCAATTATGCCATCTAACAACAGCCCACAAATCAGCTCACATATCATATGTAATTTTCAGCGTTCGAACCACAGTGGACAAGAATTTTCCTTCAGCGTCAAAATAAAAATAAACCGTAACATACGGCACACTTTCGTACGGGAGCAGCCCGTGGAACAGTTTATAGCGTACTTAATTATTGTAATTATTAAAATTGTATGCGACGACTAATCAGCAAACGTAAACGGCACGGTCGTTCAGAATAGCTGTAGGTAAGAATTCATATTAGCGTTGTTGCTAGAACATGGCCAAACAATCAACAAATCCGTTCCAAATTTTACCGCACTTGTATATTACCTATGTTAATACTAAAAAAATATCAAGTCCCTATGATCAAAACTCAATTAGTCATCACGAAATTAAAAAAAATTTAAATAACATAAACTGTAATTTTGAAACCGATTTTCCAGCAGTTTTTGGCAGTTTTTCTTTTCCCGAGGAAAATTTTGTGAGAAATTCGAAAAATGAGCTAAATAAAGTACCAACTAGATGCAATTTGCTACCGAAAACATACCTTACTTGTGGTAATCGGATCATTATTTCTATCCGAAATCGTGCTTTCAGACACAAAAAAAAAAAAAAATTAAAAAAAACATCTTTGTAAAACTAATACATCTCGCTTCGTTCAGAATCTAAAATATACGACTTTAAAATAGTAGGTATCTAAATTTGAATATATACAAATTTTGATTTTTAAAATTACAGTTGAGGCTGTACCTCATTTGTCTCACAAACTACCATTGATATATTAAATTTACTATCCGATATAAATTAAGAAATGTATATTTTACCTTTACAGTCTAAAATTATATAAAATTAATGAAAATTTGAATTCACATTAATAAATTATATTAAATATAAAAATCAATTCATATTATTTCATGAAAATCAATAAATTCTTTTTTATGAACTAAAGAAAAATGTTAAAATGTATTGACTTTTATTTTATTTGAATCTAAATAATAATCAACAATATTTAATATTTCAAATTTAAATTGAAGTATCATAAATCATAATATAAAAATTATTGTAATTTCAGTATAATTACCACGATTAGCCGAATAAACGAAATCAGAAATAATTAAAACAATTGAAATACTTATGAGTAAAATATTTTTGAAATAACTTGTCATATTTAATGATTACAGAAAAATGTTGATTAATGTCCGTATATGCATTTAACACAATTAAACTATTTTATATTATTTGAGAAAATAACAACACACTTGCTTGCTTCTTAATTCACTAAGAACTATTATTAACTCCCATGTTTATTCAAAACACCTGATGGTGGTAAAAAAATATTCAACTATCTATTTATCTATACTTTGTTTACGCAGTTTATTTAATTTATTTAGTCTTTATGGTAAAGATGTTTTAAACATAGACTATATTTAAGGTTATGAAAACAAATAGTTGATTCGCCCGAGAAAAAATAGATACATTTTTATACGAAAATCGAATTGTGTGGCACCGAAAAAGTATCTATAGATTCGTGAACTAGTCTAAATTATATTGCAATGTCTTACAAAATTATTGTACAAGCTACTTCATAGCTACTTTATCATATTGTGGGAAAATCATATTCCTCAGTTCTCGTTCAGTTCAGTTCTTGTATTAATTATAATAACATTTTTTCAAAAAAATATTCCATATATTTTAAATGATTATCCTATTCTTTACTTTATTTAAAGGGATTATTAATACACTTTATACCTATTTTTTGAAAGAATTAAAAATGCCAAATAACTTTTCAATATCATAAAAAATAGAGGCAGTCGATTTTGCGCGTTCCTCTTTGGTCACTCCAGTCCTTGGAGAGATTAGTGATAGAATTTTAATGTGTTATATTAGATTCTGATCAAAATAAGGAATGTATTGATTTTAAAAAGATATATTTTTTTATGTCTGAAAACACATTATTTTTTGGGTAGAAACAATTGTCCAATTCTCACAAGTAAGATTAAAATTGCATAAACCCGATATTTTTGTTTAGCTCATATTTCGAATTTTTCAAAATTATTTTTCTTAAGGTAAGAATAACTTTATTGAAAACTGCGAAATTCACGGTAACTGTGATTTCAACGAATTTGATTTGAAATATTTTTTATGATAACTAATGTAATTTTGAATGCAGTGATTTAAAAATTGTTTACGAGCAGGGCCGGATTACTCTTATAATTTATGGGGGGCTATATACCCTTAGTGAGGTCCATTACCCAGAACAATATTTTTTTTTTTAATTTAGATTTAGTAGTTTGTATTACTAGTTATGTAAGTTAATAAGTATAATTGTTTTTTCAAACAACTGATTACATTACTTAATATTTAATCTTAATTGAAAATTAAAAAAATTATAAAATATAAAAAAGAGAGAACGTCAATTTAGGATGTTCCTCCTTCGTCCCTTCGGTTCTCGGAGAAATTAGTGGTTGATTATAATCATTAAGAAATGATTGAATGCAATGATATTGTATTAAAAAAAATTGATTCTAAGCGAATCTTAATATATTATACTGACAATCCAATTAGAAAAAATTAATAATAATCCTATAAAAATAACATCTAGAACAAACTCATTCATGTACAACCGATAACGATCAACAATAATTTACAATTGCGATTAACGATAAACGATTTACGGCATTTACGTATTTTAAAAATTAAATTAGATTAAATACACACTGTTTATTACACATCTTATTTCATCAGACCATTCATTATACTAACTTAGCAGTTGCGAATATAAGTATTATAATGGAAACTAGAAAGACTAAAAACGTCTATATGATTATAAAAATATATGTCAGTAAAAATATTACATTAAATAAAAAAGATTCATTGTGGCCCCTTTTAACCTGTGGCCCGGGGCTACCCGGCAACCCCCCCCCCTAGCTCCCCTTGAACAAGCCCTGTTTACGAGTATTCATATAGGTAGGTAGATAGGTTTAGTAGGTAGTGTTTATTTAGTAACACTACTAAATAAGTGGTAAAATTTTGGAACGAATTTTCAGTAAAATATATACTTAGGAAGTAGATGCAATTCTTTATCAAAAGCATACGGTATGCTGCATACCTATCCCTATGTTTTGTGATAGAAAAAAAAGCCTTTGTAAAATCAATACATTCCTCATTTCGCTCAGAATCTAAAAGAAAATCATTTAAACCCAGGGGTTGCAAACGTTATTATAACATTATGAATATAACATTTAAAATGATTGAAATGTGTAAACGTAACTAAAACGAAAAATAAAAAACGGAAAATTAAGAATATCATTAAACTAAACAAAACATGAAACGAAATATTAGTAAGTTACTAAATAACGTAAAAAACATAACGTAAACATATCAAAACGTTTTTGATTTATTAGAACATTATTAGATCATATAAGGTAGGTACTATAATCGAACAAATTTGTTTCTTTTTAATTTTAGTTAGGTAAATAGTCACGAAATACCTATATATTAATAAATTTTTGTGTGTGTTATATTGTTTACAATTAGTATGCATTATATAAACTATAAAGATATATATATATATATATTTATAGTTATTATATCATAGATTATATATAAATATGGTTATATTCGTAAATAAGTTTTAACAGCCTGAAAAATACTAAAATAAATAATCGTTTAATATAAATTTTGACGCTGTCGTCTTTTGGAGTAATACAATGGTTGTCAATAAGGCATCGTAGTGGAGGTTTTTAGCGTCAATTTGGATATCCGTAACTTTATTTATAAATTCTTATATTAGGCAATTCATAACATGTTGTTGTAATTAAACTAAAATTTACACCTCCTACCCAGGGCCATATTTGGTAAATTTGGACCACTGAGATATTTTACACTGAGAGGTATTTTACCGGCCCATATTTTATAATTTTATCTTTCAAACGTATATATAGATAAATTGTTTATAGCATTTCTATCAAATTTTATTTTATAATACAATACAATTGGGGTGTAATATTAATATCTTATTTTTTTATTATTTTTCAACACATTTCCTATGTGTTTTCTACCGGCCCACCAAGATTTTCTCGGTAACTCGCCAGACAAATCCGGGCCAAAATCCTGCATCAAATACCAGAATTGGTTTATTACTTATATTTATTTTATGTTGTTGTAAGTTATTTATATTTAATATTTATTATTTACGTATTGTTTGATGAAGAGTTCTTCTTATCGTGGTATAATTACTTATTCGTTATTGTTTTATTATTTGATACGTCTAACATAGAAGTTTCATAACGTTATATTATTTGATAACGTTTAGCACAAAAGTTTTATAACGTTTAAATTTTTAATATGTTAAACGAAATTTATTTTTCAAATGCAATGCCCTGTATTAAACCTGGTATTATTTCACATTTATGGTTCAGGCCCGGATTTTATTCTTTGGAGCCCCGGGGTTGATTATAAGTTTTATTAATATTAAACTCAACAGTATCAACATTAACCTGATACTCCATCTAGTTACCTGCCAGTCTCTCTATTATGTCACACATACAAATTATATGAAAGGATCCACCTAAATAGGCTATGCCCTACCATAGACGACAAACTCGTAAAGAAACAAGCAGGAATCCGAACGGATAAATCATACACAGGAACGATCGCCCCCCCCCCCCTGAATCCGTATTTAAAGAATCGATTAAATATAATAATTGAAGGCGTTCACTCGAAGGCTCACTGAGAAAATGGCCACCGGTCCATTTACTTAATTTCCTATACTACCCATGTTATGTTATCGATGAGTATAGTTTTGATTTCATCTATTCTGTGGTATATGAGTGTATAAGGTATAACCGTGGTAGATATTATCTACATCAGTGACCGTAGACCATGATTAATGATATCTTACAATATCATATAATAACATGATTTGAGATAGTTATTATATCATAAATCGTAGTTAATGGCGTTAATGCATATAAATGCAGTATATAACATCTATTTTACGGCCATACGTGTCGTAATTCGTACATATTCGTACGTTTGTTTTTAATTAAATCGTTTATGTTTATATGTGTCAAACCACCGAAACGAGGGTTCATGATAACTTTAAGTGTTCGGCGTACGATACGAATGGCTGTGAATCGGGCTTATATTTAGTAAAATATCAAATAAAACACAAGCTGTAACTTTTAAAATACAGATACGTGTTAAAAAAGAACTACACAAAAGTAGATTCTAAGTGGATCTGAAATTAGAGATAAAAAAAACCCACAAATATTATGGATTTACATGATTTAAATATTACCAAAAATCTTACTAGTAAATTTTGAGCCTGAATTAAAGAGTCGCCCCCCCCCACCCTAGAAGTAAGTCTAAATACTGACTTGTACTGCAGCTTGAATCTATTTGGCCTTTTTAAGTCTACCTACTCAAGCCGTTCAGGGTCAGCAAAAAAATATACAAATTGTATCACTTATCATAATATTGACAATATCAATTTTGTATTCCATGATATAGATGTCAAAAATATGATGTTTCCAATAATTAAAAAAAAATTCTAAAAATCGAAATCTTGATTAAATTAAGAGATCGATACTTCAAAATTCTCATATAAGTATACTTTTTAAAATATCTACCTTCAAATTATACATAACTTTAAATAAAGAATTAATTTTTTTATGCGTTGTCTTTTTAAAATAAGTAATAAAGGTAATATTATATTCCATTGCCTAAATAACAATTTAAAAAAACTACATTCAAAAATTTTAATATTTCGCGGAGGTATTGCAATTAGTAAATAGATCTGGAATACCCTATATATATGTATAAATATAAATAAATAAATAAAATTGTATACCAATAAATGAATATATTTGTTAATAAATTTAGACATTTTGGAAACAGGTATACATAACTATAAGTCTATAAGATAAACCACTTATATTTTTAGTTATACTATATAATACTATTTATAACAGCAAATAATGATTAATAATTAAATAATTACATTATATCTTTTAATTTTTAAAACTTTAGACAGAAAATATCACACAACAATTAAATTAGTTAATACATCTGCAGAATAATATAGCCTCTATTTTCACTTAATTTTAATATTTTAAATTGTTTTTATAAATTGTATTATAATTAAAATATTATTAATATTATATGACTATAATAATCTATTTCTTTTATCTCTATTTTAGTTCATTTTATGAATATTTATCTTTGCAATATTCGGTTATGCCTTTTAATTCCCCTAAAATAAGAATATTTATTATTGGTTTTGGTGTTTATTCACACATTCCTATAATACTTACGACCACTGTCTTTAGCTAATTCTTTAATATTATTAGCTACTTCGGATGCATGATTTTTCGTCATGTTGTACATATTGTTTGAATCATCAAGATTATCTGCTGATTCATGGAGAGTTTTTAATCCAGGATATAGATGTTGTGCATAATCTTCGATATCCGTATCTAAAATATGTTTTTAAAAACTTTTATTCAAAAGTAAAATCTTACAATGTGTTATTGATATTTATATTATTATGCACTATTAAGTCCATATATTACCATATAATATAAGCTATATTAAATTTTTAAAATATCAGTCATATAGGATGATATAAAGTATCAGTATATGCACCCTCTATGTCTGATGTTCAGCAAAAGTATCGTTGTAGATAATATGCTAACAATTTGTTGGTTCGACAATAGTAATATAAAAAAACAAAAGAAGTCACTTTAAATGTTTTTTTTTTTTTTTTTTAAACACTGGTGTTGCATATGTCAAATATTTTTTATTAAATAAATAACGAAATAAACTAAGGATGACCTCTAAAACACTATGCTGTGAATTAAAACAACGTAATATTATAACAATATAAAGATTATTTAGATTCAGATAAAATTGTCTGTTTATAATATCAAGTGAGAACAAACTTCTTCTAATTAAATCAAACAATTATGAATTCTGTTTTTTAATCATTCATCATTTTAAAATATAATAATGAAAATAACATACCTAAAGACTCCAAATACTCAGTAGTATAATTAAATCCTTAAAATATCATATTATAAAACATAGTTATTAATATAATAAAATACCTATAAGGCTATAATATTGAAAATTCAAAAAATTGAACAAAGCTTATAACGAATATTTAAAAGTTAATTGTTGAAATTATACACAAGTTAATTTGTATAATAAGTATTTTTGTCATACTGTAGATTATATATATTATATATAATAAATTATATATCTATACATTGTGTAAACATAGGATGTTGTTATAACACATCCTAATAACATGTGTGATTGTTCGTTACGGTATTGTTTTCTGCAAAGCAATAGTTTGAAACATATAAATAAAAACATTCAAAATGGATAGTATAGAAAATCAAAAAGTGGTTATAAACCAGGTAAATTTAATTAATGTAAAAAACCAGCACATTGGAAACGGGAATGCAGAATATTCAAAACTGAAAAGAATACTGATCAATTCCAAGAAATACTTTACTTAGAACAAAGTAAACCAGTAGAAAAATCAGTGATTCAGAAAAATGGTTTGTGGAGTCAGTATGAAGTGATCACATGACCAGTCAGAATAAATAATTTAACAACTACAGGTATGAGATAATTGAAACTCAATTACTAGTGCGTATCGGTGATAGTAAGCATATTATCGCTTAGAGGCAATCTACTAATAGAAATAGCAAGGCGAAATCGATGATAAATGGATTGACAGTTATTTGTTAAATGTGTAATATCTGAATATGAATACCCCTGAATAAAAAGCAAATCTGTTTTGTGTGGAGAAAATGCATAAAAATAATGATAGACAGTAATGGTTTTATGTATAAAAAAGGACAATCGCATAGTTTCTATTAGAGTTCGCAAGAATGAGTAACATTAGATGATTACCAAAGTAATGATTTTGCAAGGAAAAATTGCTATTAAAGTATTCACTTTGCAAAGAACAAACTTTCAACAGTAGCATGAAAAACTAGGTCATTAGAACATATGCGGTTTCTATTTACAGACATGGGAAACGAATTTTTTTGCGAAGCTTGTATTTACGATAGACATAGAAAATTATTCACACTAAACAACACTTAACAATTTATTTTATGAAGGAATTATCAAGAGTACCTTGTGAGTCACTAAAACGAGTATAAAAATAGCATAAAAAAGAAAACGAAATATTGTTATTATTATAATAATAAATAATAATTATTTATTTACTATTATTATATTTGAATTCGTATAGATCTTTTGATGAGTCGGGTCGGTCCGGTGTAATAAGCACAGTGTTGACGACAATTGGACGAAAACAAAACCCTATACTTAAACTATAGGATATGAACTAAATTTTAAGTAAATTAGCCTAAGGTAAGTTAATCTGATATTTAATAAATGATAATCTTTAATCGTTTAAATAATATTCCTCTTCAGCTACTGCAAAACTAGTGGTCATAGATTGCTCTAAAAATCTACAATACAAATATCAAATACGTTCTTTAAAATTTACTTACGTGTATTAAGAATTATACTAGTAATGTTATTATGAACATCATCTAAAAAAAAGAAACGAAAAATATTTACTATTTGGCAAATGTTATAGGCTATTAACTCTTGGATCTTATTTATTATACATGTTTGGTATATGATTTAAGCAAAATTAAAAATATATTAATAGGCCAGCGAAGTGACTTGATAAGGTCTCATAATTTCTAATCTAACTTAACAAGTACAATAAGTTGAATATAAATGTATAATCATGAGACCTAAAATGATGCGTCGGAAAAATGCTATAGTTACAAGTTAAATGTATACAATATACATACTAAAGTCTAAAACTTTAGATCTTAGTAACTTGATATTTATTTTAAATATTTACATTGGTAATTCACATTCGTGGTAGAATTTTGAAATTGATTATCAGTATAGTATATTGTAAATTGTAATATATTGAGTTTCACTTAAAATCGTACATTCTAATGCAATATCATTGCATTCAAATCTTAAGTATTATAAACCATTAATTTCGCCGAGGACCGAAGGGGGACAAAGGAGGAACGTCCAAAATCGACCTTCCCGCTTGTTTTTCATAATCCCTACCTACTATAATATAAAATGTATTTTATTAGGTTTTTTTACGTTGAAAAATATATAAGCAAAATAAATTAATATTATACATACCAGTAAAATTAATGGCTCTTAAACATTCTATAAAAATATATTATTTTTAATAATTAAAACAGAATATATAAACACATTATACATACGCACGCATACACATTAGATGTACCATTGATTATAATTTCTATTATTAACTATAAGAATTACAACACTGATTTATTGTCGGCATCGGTATTAATTAGTGAAAACTACAATGACATTTTAAAAATACTCGTTCTTTGCCTAATTCACATCAAAAGACTAGATAAAAGATAGTATGACAAATTATGACCTTATGGAGTCTTTTAATTATACAATCGATAAAAATTTGTCTACTACTCTTATGTCTGATTATCTTAAATGTTTATAGTATTTCTAGTATTTCTACTATTGTTAATAATAATACATATACACATGCATCTACTAAAAATCTTATTGAAGACAAAATAATTAATTCATCGTATAACAAATTGTCCTATAAATTAAATTATCTTTGAAATTGTCATTCCTATAACGTAGAGACATAGTATTATTGCCAATATACAAATACATATACGTATACATACATACGTAATACATATACGTACTCCGTTATTCTAGTTATAGTTTTAGACAATAATACGTTTTATGTTATCTTCAAAATAATCTAAAATAATCTTTGAGGAAATTGTTTTTATTATTCATAGTTATGTATAAAGGTTACTTTATTACTGTTTATATTTTACCATATTCATCGCTAATTTGTATAATCTAACCTCCTATAACTATTACGATTAGTGTAAAATTACAGTTGTGAACTACTAGGATATTATTATTGTTTTGTATGTATATATATAAACATTTTTTTCATTCTAAATTATAATTCAAAAAACTTGAATTAAACTTTATAACAGTATATTAAAGATTTAAATTATTACATACCAATACAACCTTAAATATAATAATAATTCAATAATGTTCATTATAAGTAATTTATATTAATTTTACAATATACATTTGTAAAATAGAAATATTAATTAATAAATTGATATTTGATAGCCTCTAAATTATTATACAACGAACGCTAAATTTTAGTCATGGACGTATCAAGGAGGGGCTTATCAAAACAGTTTTTAGCCCGCCATAAAATATTTTGCTGTTTGTAGCTTTTATATGCGTGATTTTTAAAAATTATATATGTATTATGCTAAATATTTGCTCACTAAAAAACCCTTAGTTATGTGTAAGATTATAGTTATTATAACATCATTTGGTATAGTATAACTATTATACGATGGATATATTTTTTTATGTAATCAATTTTAATATAATATATTTTTTACATATGTATATTTATATATATATGTAATTAATATTATGTGGATTTAGGATTAAATTGATTGAAATGACAGATACACTTACATTTCAGGACTAAAATGTAAGGGTAAAAATGTAAGCAATTCCTAAGGGTTTGAATTAAGTTACAAGACTTATACCATATGTGTAAATAGGTAGTTCTTGTAAAATATTTCTAAGGTCTATGTAATATTTTTAACAAGTCGGATTTTATGTTAAATAACAGTTAAATTTTCGTAAATTTAACTTTTTATTGAAATGGGTAATGTTTCACATTAATAATGAATATAATATAAAATGAATGATGTGTTTTTATAATAAATAATTTCCCTTACAATGTATGCTTACACCGTATGGTTCCAGTGAATTTCCTAAAAAGAAGTATATAAAAAAATTCATTTTATATATAATAATATTTTAATCATTAGTCAATCACTAAGTGATTCACTTTTTTTTTTAACAAATTTAATATTTAAACACACGTGTATAATAGCAAGTTATTGAGACAGCTAGGAATGTTTATACTGAAAATTACGTATTTAACTGATAAAAATTTTTACGTTAGGTATTTGTGAATACAAATAATATATTATAATAATAAATATCAATTAAAAATATTTTAGTTTCTATAAATATATATACATTTTCTTTATATATAAAAAAGTATTTAATACAATTTTGGAATAGATTGGTTAATTTTTTGGCTAAATATTGAGCTTCGAATTTTTTCCAAAAATGTTTAATATTACCATTGATAATAGAATAGACTATTCTATAATTAATGATATAATCTACAATTTTTAGTTTAACGGTTTGAAATTTTTATAGAAACCTACTCATATTTTATTTAATCTATTTATAAGATAATTTGAAAATCATGACTGACAATTTTTATCATGAAATGATAACTCCTTGAATTTTTATCATAGGGACTTGAAATTTATTTTGAATATTTCCATAAGTAATTTACACTCGTAGTAAAATTTTGAAATGGATTATCAGTATAATATATTGTAATATATTGAGATTCGCTCAGAATCGTATTTTCTAATGCAATATAATCGCATTCAAATCTTAATAATTATAATAAACCACTAATTTCTCCGAGGTCCGAAGGGACAAAGAAGGAACATCCTAAATTGACATTCCCTCTTTTTGAGAATATTATAGCTAATAAGAATCCATACCACATCTATCATATTAATATTGTACATACATTATAATATACTAGCAAACAGTAGACCGATTTCATAGCATACCGTACACGAAACTATTTTTGTGGAAGTACATTTATTTAAATGAACTTATGTAGAGTCTTATTTAACCTAACCTTTGGCAGAACTAAAGGCGTTCGCGATCTAGTGGTCTACAGGTGACACCTTTTGGCTGCAAATTTATTATATTTTGGAATTTTGGAATTTTGGAATACTTGAATTTGTCCACCTACGCAAACACGGAAATTCTGATACGCGGGAAATTGATTTCCTGTTAGGAGTACAGTTGCATTATACTCAAAAACATTAATCGATGTCAAGTTTATTCTGTCGTAGGTGTACGACTTCGTCGTACAAATAAATTCTTGGCGCCAAATTTATTTCGTCGTTAGTGTACAACTTCGTCACAAACATAAATTTTTGAATATTTTATAACTTTCAAAATAAGTCAAAATATTAAATCAACACGTGATTAAAAAAATTGCTGCGAAAAAATTAGCTTAATAAAGTACCAAGATGATACGATTTGCTACCGAAAGCATACCCTACTTGTGGTAATCGTATAATTATTTCTACCCGAAAAAATATTTTCATTCATATATAAAAAAAAAAAAAAAAATCTTTGTAGAAACAATACATTCCTTGCATAGCTCAGAATCTAATATTGAATGTTAAATGTTAGCCGTTGGATAGTAATATAAAAGGCCATCTTCAGTCTTTCTACTATGTAGAGGATTCCCTATAAAACAAAAATATTAAAATTTCCAGTTTATAAAAAATGTTGGAATTAAAAGTTGAGGAAGTCAGATTTAACACGATAAATGAATGAGTGATTGAAAGATTAAAGAGAAAAATCATATTTATGGAGCTATTTCGTTGTCTAAAGATTAGAAAGACGTTGGTGATTCATTTGTGGATATAATATACACATAATTTATTAAATTTATTTTCTACTGTTTCCCATAGACAATATACATACTAATTATAACCATAAAATAATTGGATTTTAACGGTAGACGATAAATATCGTAAATAGTTTATACTAACAAGATACATATTATTAGTATTACAGTATATAGTATATTATTTATTACATTATAATTACACGATAATATTTGATAAAGCCTATGGTATTTATTTTTTAAAGGAAAAATCAAAGAACACAAAATAAGTTTGTTGACATGCCAATAAAAACGAAATAGTTCAGTGATTAATAGCAGCTGATATCGAATTGTAACTTAAGTTATTTATCATATATATTTCTATAATGCAATATAAGGTATAATTAAAATAAAAATACCTGTAGTTAATATTTCTAAACATGAATTTCCTATACAACTAGAAGTATTTGAACTGTTTAACTTTGTCAAATATGAAACGTAACCATTGTACCATTCTGAAATATATATATATATATATATATAATTATATATTAAACAAAGTTGATCAAAGTTAAAGGTTTCAGTGAACAAAATACAAACGGCAAAATGATACAAATATAAAAAAGTACAATATGTCCATATTATTATAGATTATGAAGTTGGCGTTTGCATATTATGTATTGGCGTGATAAAATACAGAAAAAAATAGAGGAACCATGGAACCACTATAATCCTAAAATTAGAAAAAGTATATTTCACAATTTATTTTTAACTTTATTTGGAGAATGATATTTTAAAAACAAGACATAAAAGTATTTTTTTTATCAACCATTTTGAATCTTATAAATATAAATTATATAATATAATCATAATTTAATAATTATATCACTTTTACAATTTTATTAAAATTATTTTTTTATATGCCTATTTTCCTATTGGATTTTTCCTATACTTTAAGAATGATTGGAAAATTAATTATTATGTGTTTATATATTATGTTTATATTTGTGGCCCAAAAATGAGTCTTGATTATAATTTTAGTGGGTTGCGTTAAAATTTTAAATAATTAATTTTTTTAAGATATGTGTTACTATAATTCCGTGTTTCAATTACTTTTCGTTGATGTTCAAAATTAACGTAACTTATTATTATTAAATCGTAATCTGTGCGTGTGACGATTACGAATTTACTGCAACCGTGTCAACAAGAAACAATTAAATTAATATTTATTGAGAATATTTTAGCAATGGTTGCTATCAAAATCAAATTACGAAACTAATCGATATTGCGTCTCAATCAAACAAATTTTGAAGTGAATATCACTACAGTAATGGATATTACGAAATAATTACATACTTCACATTAAAATTCTATACCTACTAGATAATAGTACTTTATTTTAACATCTAAATTAAAAATTATAAATATTCCTTGATAAAAATTTAAGATCTTGCTCAGATTCGGCAGTATTTATTTAATATAATATTAGTATCCAAATTTCTCTAGGCCATTGGCTATCTATCTATTCTATAATGAATTGGACTTCATTATGTATTATATTATTGATTAACCGCAGTTCCTAAATGTTAGTGAAACTCGAAAAAAATATGTAGTCTAAAATGAGAAAAATTGCAATACCAATTTACCAAGTGCGTACTAGTAAAAAGTAAGTATATATAACAATTTAGTCATAGTTATAAATATAATTGTTATTTGATACTTTTAATAGTGTTATCTAATCTACATAATTATAATCTACGATGATAATAATAATGTTATTAGTCATATTTACAAAAAATTGTTATTAAATTATTATAATATTATATGAATATTGATTTGGTATAGTCTTAGCTGAATGTGAATTACAAATTGTTATGAAAAAAAATTAGGGACAGATCCTCAGTAATTCTGTGACATAATCATTAATATAAACTCTTAAAAACAAAAATTACTAAGTTCTTCTTGTTTCGCTGGAACTTCTAAATAAATATAAAAAGTATTTGATTTCAATGGTTTTTTTAATAATTATATAAATGGCATATTAAAAATGTAGTTCTACAAAAATAGGTGTAACGGTGTTGATTAGTTTAAATTTTAAGGTTAGGTTAATACAAAAGATTAAATAATTATTAGGTATACTGATAAGCACATGATCGATAAGACAAATTTTAGATACATTTAAATGTTGTGCAGTGGACAGGATAATTAAACATAGAATGGGTGTAGCGGAGATGTAAATACTGAGCTGGATGTATGGGACAGTAATGGGTAGAATAAGAAATCAGTATTTATTGGATTATTGTGTCAAATATTGTATCATTTGTTAAAAAAAGGAAATATAATAGCAGGCACGTATTCAGGTTAATTTTTCGAATTGGCGGGAGGGTTAAAATTTTCTTAGTACATGAATAAAATTTATATAATTATATCATTAATTTAATGATAATATTTTAAATGTACTAATACTTTAAATAAACAGTAATTATTCAATTTATATATAAAGTTTGTAATATTTGTTATATTATATGTATTCGGTATAACTACTTTAAAATTTCTGAAAGGATGGTTGTTGAACACCCCCTTTTTACTGAATACGGGCCTAGACAAGTAGTTCCGTAATATTATCGGCAAAAATAATTCAGAGATAGCGAGAGTTATGTTGAAATTTAATGTAGAAGGAATGCAAGACTGAATAAGGTGCATATATGGAATAGTGTATTATAAGAATTAAATGACTGTGAGGCGTGACCGTGTGAGTGAATGAGAAGTAGGAGATCGAGTCTATGGAGGTATAAAGTTACATGGTAGCCAAGCTATGTGGTTATGTAAACCAAATCAGTAGAAAAAAAAAACTTATATTTATTTACTTGATTTGCCCTTATTTAAAACTTCAATATTATTTGAACCGTCCTCTGAATAAATAAAAAGAAGGTTAGGTTTTGTTTTGTAAAAACTAATAAATCATACAAATGTATGATTAATTGGCTTTAATAACAATTCATTTATGCATATTAGATAATAGGTAGTTAGGTTAGTTATATACATTTTTGAAAAACAAGAATATGATTACGATTTTATAACCATTAAAAGTATTATTAAAATTATTTTAAAAAAGTCTGCTGCTTTTCGTTGTTATATTTTATTATTAAGTAATATTTTTTAATAATATTAATAGTAATATTTGTAATCAATCAATATTTGTTCAAATTATTTATGTATTGGATATTATAAAAGTGAGAAACTTTATATCCTTATGAAATACAAGGGTAATTGAGAAATCATATTGCATTATTTGTAGGTACACGTTATACAGGTCCACTGTCAACACTCCATATTTCAACAGACAACATATTTTATATTTTTGAAAATTAGATTTACTAACTGATGGATAACGTTTTTGGTCCAACCAAATAAACCAGAACCCGTAACACCATTAAAAAACCTTAATGATGGTTTCAAATATAAAAGTTAGTCAATTGCTTTAATAATTTGCATGTTACCCGTATTAAGCATTATTAATCCGAATAATAACAGTTATAACCTATGAGTAGGTACCCCCCCCCCCCCGAGTGTCTTATAATTTTTTTAATTTTGGTATCCAATACTTGAAACCTATAATACACCTTTAATACCCGAATACATAATTCAAAGCCCATAAATTATTATAAAATTAAATAAATATAACTCTAATGTTATACACCAATTGGCACGAATAGTTTTCAAAAATCGGAATTCTAAATTTCTGTTAGAAGAAAATGTATTAAGTCAGAAATAAGATAGGATAACCCATAAAGAATAATAATTTTAAATAATAAATAATAACATACCATTAAATTTTGCTGTATGCAAAGTCTCTGTTTCAACATTTTACATATTACATTATAGTTGTATAAATATTTATTGTTATGAATATAATTAAAGAATTTTTGGGGCGCTAATATATATTTAGGGGTGGTAGGAGGCCTTGCTCAAACGTTCAAACACACCTAGGCAAACTTAAGTTTTGCCGTCTTTTACATATAAATGCAACGTAAATATTGCGTCAAATAATTTGAAATGTAGATCCCTGAATAATTCCGGCCTAACCCTTTGAGTCGGGAATGATAATATGCACCCCCAAACACTCACCAAATTACGCCAATGAATCGGTGACAGGGATATGGTAGTCGGTAGTACTGGTAGGACAAAAAGTATTGACAAACTATAGTGATATACTATATAAGTACTATAATTCAATATCAATTTTTAAAACACCAAATATATTGTAGTGCGCTAATAAACGCATATTATTCCGAAGCAAACTAAGAGCAATTGTCTTGCAAAATCTATTTCGGCTCGAGGCAATGATCCTTGTTACCAGTCTTAAATTACTCATATCTAAACTCGCAGTCGATAAATACTATATTACTTTATATTGTTACCTATATCAAAAATGAAAAAATGTATTTGGCCAATATCAATGTTATTATCGTAATTTTTGCTAACACTCAACATTTGTATACAGTTTTTATTCCAAATTTTGAATCATAATTATTAAAAATGCAATATTATTATAAATATTTTATATTTATATTTTGATAAAAACCTACGAAGATAAACTTACTTTTACATGCTAAAAATTTATCGAATGGCATTAATTATACATTTTAATAAATATTATGAGTATTTTATATAAATGTAATTAACACATTGTATTTACAAAATATAGGTACAAACATTTTTTAAACAAAAATTTGATTTTTGTTTCTTTAACTTTTAAACTCCGGATTTGTATGAATTTGAATATTTTTATTACCTTAAAAAATAGACTGTTAAGTTACATATTTTGATCTGAGTATAATGAATAAATGGATTTGTAAATTTTATTTTGTGTATTTTTGCATTTATTTATTTATTTGACGCCTAAACAGGTAATTTTAAAGTAATTGAACAATAAAAGAATATAAATAGGTATTTCTAATAACAAGTATAAGATAATTTAAAATTAATACAAATTATAAGTAAACTAAGTTAAGAAGTGGCCTCAGAATCTAACCAAACTATAAGTATTCATGTGGTGCAACACTACACCCTCGTTCCCTAAGGTTCTACAAAGTTCGTTAATGTAATATATCAAATCCTATCCAGTTAAGGAGCAGTTGGCTGGCTATTTCCTACTATACTAACCGGTCTTTTGAACCGGGTCGTTAGACCGATATAAAACAAAAGTTTCTTATTTATATTTAATGGGTCCCAGAAACTTATGACCTGCTTTCACAGACACAAACAACAATTTTGGTAACAAAAACAAAACCAATATATTAAATAATATTATTAATTAACAAATACACTATCACCTGAGTAACCCTGTTCTTGGAGGATAGTTTATTATAGATCACAGGTGAAGGGGAGTACGAGACGAGCTTGACGTCACTGATAATTTAATTTAAATGAAACACAAAAATACGTATAACTAAAACGACTGCTCGTTAAGATTGTTAAAACTCGACTCCTCGTGTGTCGTACTCTGTTCACCCGTGTCTAACCTATATTTTGTAAATTTCTGAGGAGACATAAAATGACACGTCGGGTATAATATTGTTATCATTACAGTGGTGAATAGGATGGTTGTATCCACATGAAGAGATGTGAGTAGGAACATGAAACAACGAATGACTCTTATATGATGAACAGGGACACAAAAGGAAAAAGAAAATAGGAGGTCAAGAATATCAACAGCACCAATGAAAAGATAGGAATGAAAAAACATCAGAGTCAATCTGGCGTGAGACCAGAGCTAGACTATAAACTATAAATTCCTTCCTATACATTTTTAAGAAGTAGTTATAATAGGTTAGTGATTCTAAATTTGGACGTTAAATTTGTAATAAATATGATTGATAAAATTAGGTAATCAAACATTTAACAATAATTAATTAATGCTATTAATACACTTTTTTACATTATTTGCTTACTGATAAACATAGAACTATAGAAGTGCTATTAATATAATTTTGGTGAGATTGAACCAATCAAATTTTTTTTTAATAAATCACTTTTTTGTGTAATTATTTGTTGTATATCTTCTTCGTTTTTTACATTAGCAAAAATATCTTTATCTATATTCATCAATAAATATGTTTCTAATTTTTCCTGAAATAAACTATTACACAATCTATTTAAAATGTATTTTAATTTAGAAAATGATATTTTACAGCAGACTTGAGCGCATGATAAAGTCAAAACAAACATATATGCTAGAAACAAATTAGATTATGCCATCTAATGTAAATTATATATTCTTAATAATAAAAATTAGCAAATGATACAGTTCTTACAGACAGATTTTATTGTACAATTTTTTGATATGATATACTGTATAGATTTCGCCTCATTAGCTTCAGTAAAGTCAAAAGCAAAATCTCAACACTTGACAATTTTTAAAATATAAAAGATACTAATATCACAAATATTCCACTATTAAAAGATTTAAAATTAAAATCATTGTAGGTATGTTTATACTAGCATAGGCTTAATTCAATAATTAAGTAGCAGCCCATAGAGATTTGCTCGATCGCACGCCGACCCAGGCCAGAGTGGAAATACTAATGGTAGAACATATAAGATATTAGAGAATAGTCATTACAAGGATGGTCCAGTTTTATAACATAGCGGCATAAGATACGAAACAATTCTGAACTCTCTCCAATCGCAGTTTTTCCTTCTCGAGATAAGGGAGATAAGGGACTCAAACGATAGATTGAGTACGATAGTACTCAAGGATAGAACGGACCAAGGAAAAATAAAGCGAGCAAAGGCAAGAAACAGAGTAAAAACGGCAACTATTTCTTCAATTAAATCAAAGAACTTTTAGTGCTCTACCAAAGTAATGAGTTCGTACGAATACTACATGTATGTAGTGAACATTTTATATTTATTTCATAATATCAAAAACTGTATTGTATCTGTAATTAACATTATTTTTCCTATTTTTTTCTTACATTTGTTCCATTATACCGTTTACATTATATAATTTATAATTAGTGTTTGGAAATTTCATAAAATAAAAAAATTGTGAAATATATTAACACGTTGACTGCGGCATGTATCGATCTAGGGTGTGGAATTTTTTTTTCCTTACATTAATTATATCTTGTATTAGTTTTTCCGATTATTTGTTTTTTCACTGAAAAACTAATGACGACACGTGGTCGTCATCTGCATCATAATAGAGTGTTACTTTTCGTGTGCCTATGACGACTACGTGTAGTTAGTACGTGTAATAGTTTTTATTATTGTTGGGCTCACACTAGTGCCAATCAATTTTAAGTCATTTTTGGAAAGGAGTCCTTTGGAACATAGCTGTCCATAGGTGGTGATCGGAAAATTCCTGGGGATTACTATTTTCGTTTAGGTTTGTATATTGTAAATTTATTAATTGGTAAATTTGATGGGATGCCTAGTAATATTTAGTTGCATGTAAAGAACTAGAATCCACCAATTATGAAACTATTTGTCAGTTTATTAATTCCTCGTTAAAAATATTTCTATACTAATACTGGTAGCATCATACTAATATGGTCAAAGCAGCAAAAACATTAAAAATATTTTTTTCGAAATTAATTCATATTACATGATGGTACACGCAGTTAATAGAGTTCTAGAGAAAATTCGAGAATTGTATCCCGACATAAATAAATTGATTAACAATGGTAATGTATTAAGTACCTATTTAAAATTTAAATACATTTGTAACTTATTTCGTTTATTTTAGAAAAAAAAACTTTCCTAAAAGCACCATCGAGAATAAATAAATACAGAAAAGAAATACCGGGTATACCTTTATCACCCGAACCTATTATTACAAGATGGGAAACATGGTTAAACTCTGCACTTTTCTATGCAAATAATTTTGAAAAGTTTAAAAATCTGATTAAAAGTTTAACAGATGATGCTTTAATAAGTGTCGAAAAGCTGAAACAGCTTGTACAAGATAATGCAGTCAAATGTGATTTAGTATTTATAAAATTACACTTATCTGAGTTATCCATGAATTTCAAAAATTTGGAAGAATCTAATAATGAACTACTGAAAAGTATGGATATTTTTAGAAAAATTGAAGATATTTCAACAAATATTCCTGGTCAAAATGGAAAAAAAATTAAGGAAAAATTTATGTATGTAATTGAAAAAAATGAAGGGTTTAAAACTTTAAAGTGTTACTATGAAGTCATGTCAGGTAAAGCAAATGTTAATTTAGATATAACGCCTACTTTATTAAATTGTTTTAAATATGCACCAATAACTAGTGTTGACGTAGAACGTAGTTTCTCATTGTACAAACATATTTTAAGTAATAGGAGATTTAATTTTAATAAAAATAATTTAGAAATGTATTTGATTATCAATTTTAATTCCAAAATGTAATATTATAGAAGTATTTTTTGTATTAATTATGTATATTAAGGGTAAAAACTTTTATAATAATATTTTATTTTATAAACATATAAATATAACTTGCATTTTTATAGTGCAATTTATTTTACAATTTTTATGTGATTTTGGGTGCAGTTATACAATTTTATTATCAAAATACTATTCGTGATAATAATAATGTATGATTATAATATATACGAGGTATAATAAAATATATTCAATACTATGATTATATGACCCATTAAGGCGCCATTCCACATGAAAAATACGTGTTACCATTGATTATAAATACTTTATACTAGTATTTATAATCAATGGTGTTACCTACAACTGTACAGTAATATTGTAATTAATTGAAAATAGTTGTGTTTAAAAGTAATACAATTCAATATTCCGCGATTTTATGAAATATTTCAAACTTCAAACATTATTTATAATATAAAAAATTGTAGGAAAAACATAAACATTAACTTAAACATTTGCGAGTCGTAGCGGCTGTTGGCCATAGAAGCCGTCGTGGCATATATTTTAGAATTATATATATTTATATAATATGTTTGTCTTTATATGTGTATATTATAATTTTTAAAGTTTTTTATATAGTGTTTATATAATATTTTATATTTGTTAATTTTTTTTAATTTGGGAAGAAATCAATATTTTTTTTTTTTAAAATTATGATTATAATGAATAATAATAGGCTGTAACTTCCAAAATTATATGAAATTATTATATAATAAAATGTGTTGTTGTGTTTCGCGGTGCGTATCGGTTTTGAGTGGACAGTCGTTTTGTGACGGTCTCACAGGACAGACGACATCTTCATTAAATATTAAATAATATTGTTTTTTTTTTTTTTTTAATAATAAATTGTATACAATTTTTTTCAAAAAAATCATCAGTGTTTTATTTTTTTTTGATTTTATTGTTTAAAAATATTTAAGAAAATCTACGGTACTCCGATTACTATACCTCGGACCGTGGTTGGCGGCCTCAATAAAAGCGTCACATAACGTTTCCAAAATACAACGGATTTTCGAAACGTTACAAGACACATTTAAAATTATAGCAATCTAACTATACAAATAACTAATAAGTATGTAAGTAACAAGTTAAGTATAATTACCATGACGTTCCGAAAATACATGATCAGAAATAGTTAAAACAATTAAAGTAATAATAAGTGAAGTTATTTTGAAATATATCATATTTATATTTATTAAAAAATTTGTACTAATAACTCTATAAAATGTATAGTTGAGAATATTTTACAGAATTAACAATTAACAATTCAACAATTCGTCTGTTTGAAAATCAAACTACGCTTTTCGTCAGACCATATTTTGTTTACACAGCTTAGTCACTTTATTTTTAGTCTTGATGATAAAAACATTTGAATTTCATTAAATTATGTTGTAGAAATGTATATATTCAGACCATTTGTTTTAAAAATAAGTTAAAATAAGACTACGTGTCTGCATACAATAATTACCATAATAAGTTAAAAATTTACCATAATATATTGCGTCAAATAATTTATTTTTATATACCGCTAATATGAAAATAGAGACCAATTATACGTATTTCCAGTGTAGATCATAAACCCCTAGTTTATGTAGGTTTTTGAGAGGGATTGTATAAAGGTATATCGTATATCTATATATTTTCATGACTTGAATACAATGTATGCTTAATATACGTCTTGACCATATTTGATAACTATTTACTGTACATAATTATAAGAGTATATAGGTATATTACACAAATGTAATATATTTTTTTAGATATTATTGATGCAACCATTAAAAGTAGATCGAACATGTAGAAAAGTATATGCGAATTGTTAATGAATTAGTTATGATAATCTATAACTCTCTCTTTGGGAAAATTGTAAATATAGAATATTGCACTGCTCACTGCTATAAAGTAATTTAGCTAAGTGAGTAAGATTAGATTAGTGATATAACTACTAATACTTTTTATAATATTTATTTGAACTTTATTGTAATTGTTTAAATTTATTATATAATAGGCAATTGTACGATAATACTAAATATTTGCAACTACGGAACTACATTTCAGACAACAATTACATTATCTTTTTCCTGACCGTCTAATTGCTAGAGCAGCTGGAAATAATGCTGAATATCGTCCAGACATAAAATGGCCACCCCGTAGTCCTGATTTAAACCCTGATTTTTTTTTTTTATGGAGTTTCATGAAAGAAAAAGGATATCTCACCGAAATAAATACTTGGGAAGAGCTTTTAATGAAAATAAATAATGCCGCTGATATCATTCGTCAAACACCAAATTTGTTTGAAAGAACATGGGCTTCATTACACCGTCGTGTGGAAAAGTGTATTGAAGTAAACGGAAGTCATATTGAACACATTTTATAAAAAAAATTTTTTTAATATTTTGCACTTGATTTTTGTTATTCTGCAATGTAAAAATTAGTCTAATTAATCAGGTGTGTTAAATAAAAACAAATAAATTACATTACCATTTTTCTTGCGAATTTCTCATACAAAATTATATATCACACCATTTATTTTGATTCTGGTGACACCAAGCGTCAAAAACGCGTGACAAGCTCAAAAACGATGTTATATCTCGATTTGTATGAGAACTTTGCAAGAAATAATATATTCGTATTTATTTTTACATTTAAGATACCGTTCTAAGGATATATCGATTAAATTCAGATATTGAAGATAGACAAAAATTTCAAAAATATCTTAATTTTGCTCATCCTACTGAATATGCCTATATTAGTCTCCTCGTGCATTTCAGAAACACCCTGTATATGTATTAGGCTAAAGCCATTCTCACTAAAATTCCTCTAATTACGTCGATAATTATAGTTATTATAACATCATTTGGTATAACTATTATGCCATGAACATATTTTTTCATATAATCAATTTTTAATACAGTATATTAGTTTCTACAAAGATGTTTTTTTTTTTTTATATATGAAAACATTTTTCTGGATAGAAATAATTGTCCGATTATCACAAGTGGAGTTCCCTTTCTATACCGAATTTCATCTAGTTGGTACTTTATTTAGCTCATTTTTTGAATTTCCTAAAAGTTATTCCTTGAAAAGCGGAAAATAGGCAATTTTTATAGGCTTTTTTCTGATGTATGAAAACCTTATTTCGGGTAGAAATAATGGTCCGAATACAATAAATAGTGTTCCCTTTCTATACCGAATTTCATCTAATTGGTACTTAAAACTTAAAACATATTTATGTTTTAGTAAAATTTTGAAAAGGATTGGTTTGTTTTTTGGCTAAATATAAAGCTTTGAATTATTTCAAAAAATATTTATACGGTATGAATTTTTTATAAAAGCCTACTTTATACTATTTAATGTATTTACAAAATATTTTGAAAATCGTGACTGACAATTTTTATCATGAAATAATAACTTCTTGAATATTGATCATAGGGATCTGAAATTGATTTTGTATATTTACATATGTAATTTACATTCGTGATAAATTTTGGAATGGATTATTAGTATTATATATTGCAATATATCGAATTTTCTAATGCAATATCATTGCATTCAAATCTTAATAATTATAATAAACCACTAATTTCTCCGAGGATCGAATAATAAAACATTCAATGTAATAGTTAGTAAAATATTTTTAAAATAACTCATATTTATACTATCATACTAGATAAAAAATATTGTCCCAATGAATAATTGAAAATTTATTATATACGTAGAATTAAGAATTTGTCTATTTAAAAAAAACAGCTTTCGATATAGCTACTTGTTTTTTATATATCACACATCTCTCCTACTCTTTCGCTTATACATTATTATTATTTTTTGAAGTATTGATAGTCTACAAATGAGTATATTTTTTGGAAATGTAACATTGATTACATACAAAATATAATTTGAACATTTTCCAAAATGTAAAATTTTAGACTCTGAGCGAAGCGAAGAATGTATTGGTTTTTATGTATGGGTTTTTTTTTATGTATGAAGACACTTTTTCGGGTAGAAATAATGGTCCGATTAACACAAGTAGGTTATGTGTTCGGTAGCAAATTGCATCTAGTTATAATATAATTTTTTTTTTTAAAACGAATTAGAATAATGAAACACTTATTATGCAGATTTTGCAACAAGTTTAATAAACATAATAATTACTTATAGTATTATACCATTACATTATTATACATTACATTATATAAGAGAGATTACATATATTATTTATACTGAGTATATATAATCAATGATTATACTGTTATCTATTCTACTGAGACTAGATAAATATTTGTCAATCAGAATGTCTATAATTAGTAATGTATAGTTAGTCATCGTTTCGAATGAATAATGATAATACGCATGGATATAAAAATTAATGTAATTAATCCTCCATGATATTCCCATCCTTGTGCTCTTTCTCTGTCACTCAAAGTTGTCCCCATTAACTATCGGCTTAGTGGTGTCTAAGGCGCAGTAGTATTAGTTAATAGGTCTATGGTATACAGGTACAATCTTTCTTATTCTATGGGTACAATACACGTTTATAATATCATTTCTAATGTATATCGTATTGGCTACACTGATCAGAAAGATGATGGATTTTATATGGTAACTGTTTAAGAGGGGGGATAAAAGATAGAACCATAAAAATTACAAGTGCAAACTGCAAATTTGTGTTTTTTTTTTTTTTTTGTGATTTATATTTTACTCACCAATTGATTTAATAATAATAATGTTAAGTATGTGACTAGGTTTTTTACATTTACCATGACTCAACATCCTTTAACCAGAATAATCGATACCGAAAGTAATCGGCGTAATTTATGTCGATATTGTAGGTGTTGAGAAATTTTTTATGACGACAAAAGCCTGTGATAAAGGTAAGACGTTTAGACATTTAAACGAAGTAATCACGACAATAATCTGTATTCAATTATAATATCATGAAAGTATGAAACCCAAATCAATATTATCTACATGACTACATAGATACAACGTTCTTGTGTTCTTTTTCTACTGAATAGTAATGCTTTAATGGTAGATAATACTGATAGTAATCTTATAATTGAAATCTATTTATGTTACATTACAATATCACATCACCTAATTATGTGGATTTTATTTTTTATACGTTTTATCCATAGTGTTATTGATTTTGATTGTTGGCTATAAAGTGCATTTTGATTTATTTAGTTATATTTTTTTTTGTAGATATTGTCTTTTTATATGAATTATTGTGACTGACAATTATAATGGACGAGAAACTATTAAACGATTTACTCGAATGTTCAGTATGTCTGGAACGCTTGGACACATCAAGCAAAGTGTTGCCCTGTCAGCATACATTTTGTAAAAAATGTTTAGACGAAATTATAGCTACACATAAAGAACTACGATGTCCAGAATGTCGAACACTCGTAGAGAGTCGGATTGATGAACTGCCACCTAACGTATTACTTATGCGGATATTAGAAGGCATGAAGAGTAGAAATCCTACCACAATATCACCACCAAAAAAACCTTCAGCTGTTGGATGCTTAGACCAAAGACCACATAAAACATCTAAACAAGTTAGTATTAATATTAGTAAAATAACCTACTAAATAATGATCATATAATTTTGTAGTTTTATTTTAAATATTCTCTATAGTTTAACTTTTTGTCATCTGATATTGACAAACTTAATAATGTAATAGGTAATTGCAAATTCGTAATAAAACCTAAAAAAAGTACATTTTTATTGAAAAAATATTTACAATTAAAACCAATAGTTTAAAAATTTGTCATTTTGTTCAAATATTATAATCTTTTTGAACTTATATATTTTCTAAGGGCAAAAACAGAATAAATAAATAATATTTTTATAAACAATAATACTGTATTTCTAAACATTTTTATTTACTTTTTAGATACCTAATCAACGTAATATGTTTGCAAGAGCATTGTACGATTACTCATCCAAAGAACCCGGGTAATTATATAAATTAAAAAATATTTTTATTATTATTATTATTATATTATATTTATGGGAAAAGCTCAAGATACTATATGTACAATGTTAGGTTAAAATGTGCTTAAATATAGGTAATTACAAAAAGAAAAAAAATTATTGTTGACTAAATGAAAATGATGAGTTATTATTCTTAAACTGCAATAGGCATGAGGTAGAGGAATTTTCAAGGAAGTTTGTGAATGAATGAAATATATGAAATGTAGCATAGAAATGAGTGTATGAGGTGGGACTTTAATGATGATGAGAAATAAGATAGTTAAAAAATCAATTTTACAAAAAAGGAGATTGAACAGGAATTAAATATTATTCATCTACCTGCAATCAGTAAGTAAAAACCTTTTAAAAAAAAGTATGATAGGAGAGTAACTGAGGGAGGTCAAAGAATATGGAGCCTGAAAGATACTGCCTAAAAAAATCTTTATACTCAAATGCTAGCAAATGCTTCATCCCATAAAATAATGCCATACTCAACAGCATTTATACCTCATCAAATTTAATATAAATCTATTTCAGGGATTTAAGTTTCAAAAAAGGAGACATGATCATATTACGTCAAAAAGTAGATTCTAATTGGTACCAAGGAGAAGCAAATGGATTAATTGGTATATTTCCTTTATCATATGTACAGGTTAGTTAATTTGTATATAATATTTGATATATAATCATAAATACAAATAACAATATAATTTAATTTGCAAAATTGTTTTCAATAATATTATATAAATCAACTGTTAAATAAATATTACATATATTCTCTAACCTAATTCTATTTAATGTATTTAATTATTTTTTCTTTTTAAAACAATTTTAATTTGAACTTTCTTCAACTAATAATAATTAATAATTTGGGTAATTTGTTTTTTTCAATATGTTGTTATTAAAATAAATGAATAGTTATTTATTAATTAATTAAATTATTTTCATTTTATTTATATTTCTTGTTAACATCAATATTAATTATAATTGTTCATCATGCATATTTTACTAAATCCCTACTAATTTATTTATTATATTAAAATAAAATCTATATTAATCAAATTTTCAAATTATTATGTATATTTTATTTCATATCCAATGTTTATTATAACTGTTTAATAATTGTATTTGTATGTTATAGGTATTTCCAACATCACTCCCTAGTCATATACCACAATGTAAAGCATTGTATGATTTTAAAATGAATACAGAGGATGATGAAGGATGTTTATCATTTTCAAAAGTAATTTATATTATAGTACTTAAATTAGATAACACTTAATAATTATATTTTACTAATACTGAAGTTGTTAAGTATAATTATAATTATTTATAGTACAATTTTCAAAATTGTAATAAATTGTATATATTAGTGATGTGATAAACTGTTCAAATTTTGAACCGAATGGAACTCTGGATGTTTAGTTTAAAATCAAACTTTTTATTACAAATATTTGAACTGAACTTTCGTTTTGATTATGTACTTCGAACTATTTCGTATTTGTTTTTTCATCGTTAGATCATAAAGCATGGATGCACATGCACTAAATTACTTTTATTATCACCCTTAAATATTGTGATTACCTCAATATTACCTACAATGAAATGATACTAGCTACAAGTCATAGCTCCAGGAACTGCTGCAAAACGTTTTTAATCACCAATTTCCTTACCTTCGTCACTATTGTTTATTGCCGTTCCATGGACTGTGGTGAGGTTCTACATATATTCATTCTGCTTACTCTCGTGTGTTGCCATTTTCAATGAACATTATTTTTGGCATTTATTACAAGTTTTCACGTGTCCACTGTGTAAAAATCATTAAGTGTTTTATAATTGTTGATTTGCAATATTACAGGTGACGAAATCTATCGTTTTTAAGATTTAGTATTTTGAGCTGACTAGCAAACATATTTGTTAATTTATCACATTCTGTGAGGTTAATAATTATAAAAAAATTATAATTTATTATAATAATTATATTATAATGTATTAGTCTTTATATTTCAGTTTGAGTTCAATTTTAGATTCTGAGCGGAGTGAGGAATGTATTGTTTCTACAATGATGTTTTTTTTTTTCTTATGTATGAAAACATTTTTTCGAATAGACATAATTGTCCAATTATCACTAGTGGGGTATGCTTTCGGTAGCAAGTCGTGTCCTCTTGGTACTTTATTAATAAGTTTATTAATTACCTTATTTTTCGAATTTCTCCAAAGTTTTTCCCTAGGAGAAGAAAAACTACCAAAAAATTGGCAAAATTACGATTTTCGTCATTTTTTTATTTTTTATTTTGTGATAATTAATTGAGTTTTGATCGTAGGGACTTGAAAATTTTTTTGAGTACTAACATTAATAACATACAAGTGTGGTAAAGTTTTGCAACAGATTAGTTGATTATTTGGTAAAATATAGAGCTATGAGATTTTTGGCAAAAAAAATTAATATTACCTACAATTTTGGGTTTATCGATTTGAAAATTTTTCAGAAGCCTAATAATAAACTACTATCATTTTACAAAATGTTTTGAAAATCGTGACTGACAATTTTTTTTATAGGCTTTTATTATTTTTTTAATTTTTGATCTATGTAAACGTTTTTTCAGGTAAAAATAATAGTCCGATAACCAAAAATAGATTACCTTTTCCCGTATCAAATTTCATCTAATTGGTACTTTATTTAGCTCATTTTTTGAATTTCTCAAAAGTTTTTCCTTGAGAAGCGGAAAATTGGTAAAATACGGTTTCCGTTATTTTAATTTTTTTATTCTTAATTGAGTTTTGATCGTAGGAACTTGAAAATTTTTTAAAGTATTAATTTAGGTCATATTTATGTTTAATAAAATTTTGAAAAGGATTGGTTTGTTTTTTGGCTAAATATAGAGCTTTGAATTATTTCCAAAAATATTTATACGGTATGAATTTTTTATAGAAGCCTACTTTATACTATTTAATCCATTTACAAAATATTTTGAAAATCGTGACTGACAATTTTATCAAGAAATGATAACTCCTTGAATATTGATCATAGGGATCTGAAATTGATTTTGTATATTTACATATGTAATTTACATTCGTGATAAATTTTGGAATGGATTATTAGTATTATATATTGCAATATATCGAATTTTCTAATACAATATCATTGCATTCAAATCTTAATAATTATAATAAACCACTAATTTCTCCGAGGATCGAAGGGACGAAGGAGGAACGTCCACAATCGGCCTTCCCACTTTTTTATTTTTAAAGGTTCTCTTCAGGTTCCGATATTAATTAAAATGTTTCGATTTGTTCGATATGCAAAATTTTTATGGTGTTCGATTCAAACTCAATATCAATTCATAATATCACTAGTATTATATATATATATATATATATATATATTTATTTATCAGATCATAAATACATATATATGTAAATATTTTTTTTTCTTATAGGGTGATATAATCACAGTTTTAAGAAGAATTGATCAAAATTGGGCCGAAGGAAAAATTTCCAATAGAATTGGAATATTTCCTCTTTCATTTGTTGACATGAATCAAATTGCTCGTGCATTAATGAAACTCTCTGTTACGTAAGTATTTTAGAAATTGGAAAATATGATATATCTTTTATTTTTATTTTTTATTTTAGTTCACAACCTACTCAAAGTAGAATTGCTCCTCCTACTCCTGAAGAAACATCTCCTTTATTGCCAATTGAAATGTCAGTTGCTTGTCAACCAACACTCGCAAAAAAAAATGTAACTGATGAAGCTAAACATGTATTAGATAAAACTAAAGTTTCTAATGAAAATAATTCATCGTCATCTTCTACAACTACCGCATCTCCAAACACTACTTCACCATCTGATACTACATCTAGTTCTCCAAGTCATTCACCTTCACATGTGCCTTTTGTTGACGTTGCAATCAATCATTCTTCGCAGACATCAAATCCAGATCTACCAAAACGACATAGTTTCACAAATGGTGTTGGGCCTCCTTCATTACAACTATTAGAAAACAATAAAAGGTTAACTTTAAAAATATAACAATAATTCCCTATTACTATAATAAATTAATTAATACATAAAATATGATCTAAGATTTTAAATGTTTTTCTTAATTGTAATTTTGTTTACAAAAGTTAGTTTACTTTATGTACAACTTAATTAAAATAATAATGAAAAATAAACAATAAGTAGGTAATTTTTGTATTTTAGATATTCAGCAGAAATTGTATCGCAAGATGATATAGCAGTATTTTCAAGTCCAAATACTAATTTAGAAATTTCATCGACTCAGGTAAATTGCTATGTATTTAGGATAAATTATATATTAGAACTGTTATTTATTTTGAATCAACTATATATCTTATAATCATAATATATAAGTTACATTTTAATGATAAATAAATAAAATAATATTATTTTATAAACAATTTTAGGCATCAAATGGAGGGAGAGATTTTAAACTTCAACGTCTTAGAAGTCTTAGAAACCATTATAAACAAAATACCACTCGTGATTTTTCATCTGAAGTATCAATTGAGCTGCCTTCTAGGTAAGTTTTTGATAATTTCTCTCCAAGTACAAATTATATTATAACATAATAACCAAAGGTAGTTAGCCTAATTGGGGTCTAATGAATGATTTGATCTCATACTATCTTTTGTGGATTTTAAGTTCAATTAATAAAGATATGCTGTCACTACTCAACTTACAGATATATGAATATAATATTACAATTTGACATAATAAAAGACTAATTGTATGAGTAAATTAATTGTATTTTTGTATATTGGTGTATTGATTTATGCATGTGAATTAAAATATTAAATTAACTAGACACAAAATGCAATATATAATATTACAATAATTGTTAGATTATGAATATTTTTCACTGAAAGGGGATTTCACCTTTTATTTATTTTAAAATTAATAAAAATTTAATTCTTATATTAAAATACAAAAACACAAAACTTGCATTATTTGAAATTAATTACAGATCCTTGGTCTATGCTATTAATATTATATAAGCAGCAAATTTAAGTATTACCAAAAATATAAAACAACTAACAAAAAAAATTTTGTTATTTGACATTGACTTATTTTCAACTTATACATTATATAAAATATTGCTTTAAAATTATAGACACGTTGCATTACATCCCTACAAACCTCAAAAAAGTGATGAACTCCAGTTACGGCGTGGACTGGTATATATGGTTACTGAATGTTGTCAGGATGGTTGGTATAAAGGGACTGACTTGAAAAATAATAAATCTGGTGTATTTCCTGGAAACTATGTAACACCTGAAATGTAACAATTTTTATTTTAACTTATTTATTAAAAAAAAACTTTAAGCACCAATTATAATTTAATTAATGATTTATTATTAAAGTCGAAAATCAGACACTCCTTCAGTTAAAGAACAAAAACAATATCAATCTCCATTAAGTAGTGAAGTAGATGGTAAGTATTATTTAAATTTACATTCATATCTATCTATATACATTATATATTATTAACTGTTATTTATTTATTTTATCTTGTGTTAATAAATATGCCTTTTTATTTTAATAATACATTTTTATATTTTTAGATACTTATTTTAAATTAGATATGACCAACTATTTACCATTGTTTCAACCACCAAAAATACCACCTCGAAGTAGTAGTCCTTCTGTTCATAGTCGTGTCACTAGTTGGTTGTCTGAAAAGCCATCAACTTCTTCATCTCATGTACGATCAGCGCCCACAGATAACATAAAAACTACATGTAATATTAATATTGTTTAAGAATTATTTAATTAAGTTAAATTGTGAAAAATAATCCAAATGTTAATTATTGATTTATAGCAATACCAAATGCAATCAAACCTAGAGCTACATCACTTGATAAAGATATAACTGTTAGTATAGCTGATAACGTCGCCGGTGCTATTGCTACATCCAAAGCTTCTCCGTCTCATTCCTTAAGTCCTGAAAACGTAAGTAAACAACTAAAATATTATTTTCAATAAAATTGTTTTCAATATTTCGAATTTCAGTTAGGACAAAAACGTGCAAGGAAAAAATGTTTTCTTACAAATTCAGTGATGCGTAGTTTTTCAAATATAAAAATAAGAAAATCTCCTCCTCCTATGTATTCAATGGATAATCCTGTATTTGATGATAATACTGCTAATAATGCTGTAGTTGCACCATCATTACCAGTTCACGCTAGGTAAGAGAATACAAATATTTACAACATGTAGAATATGTGTATTGGCTGACAATCACGCTTTTTTATTATTTTGTATATATTGCACTTATTTGTGATTTTTTGTTCTTATTGCTTTTGCATGATCCATAAAAGATCCGATTCTTGTCCATCACAATTATTGGACGTAGATGCCATACGAAGGATTCCTGAGCAACTACCAGCAAAAGGTCAAGAAAACCATAATGTTATAAGGTAAGGTACATTTGCAGTAAAAGTGATCCAAACAATAAGTTGTTATAACATACATTTAATTAAAATTTAACAATAAAATGCTAACTAGTAACTACTGTAATAATAATGTTCTTTTATTTAATAAATAGTGAAAATAATTTTTAAATTGAAATAATGGTTTGCACTTTTAATGTAATTTTTATAATTAACATACTATTTGTTCATAATGTCCAATTAAGGAAGTCTATTTGATATTGGTTTTATGATGATAATGTGATTTTTTTACTTATAATGTTAATATTTTTTTGTAAAGAAGGAAGAAAAGGAATGGTCCTGATTGATGATCACACTAAAAACAGAATGTTAATGCATTTTCATTTTTTTTTTTCTTAAAAATTGCCGAGTAAGACGTAAATTTATTTTATAACTTATATAATCCAATCATAAACATTTTATATTTCAAATATTTTTTGATAAAAAAGTACACATACTAAATTACTGTAACCGTTCTATGTCTGTATTTATCAGTATAATCTTCAACCAGTGTGTGTTTCTGTACTTTTGTGTTCACGACTATTATTATTATTAATAATTTCCTTTTTTTTAATGATTTCAAGAAGAAATTTGTTAGCAATGTGATCATTTACTTCCGAGTTTAGAGAACAAATATTTTTAACCAATAGAAAGATTTTGTTTTGTAAAACATTTATGGTGAATATCATGGGTAAAAAAACAATTTTTCTGTATTGCAAAATTTAAATACAGATAAATAAGTCAAGTTTATAAAATAATATTTTAATATTTTTTTTAGATTCTAAGTGAACGAGGAATGTTTTCTACAAATATGTTTTTTTTTTTATATATATATAAAAACATTTTTTTGGGTAGAAATAATGGTCATATTACCACAAATAAGGTACTCTTCTGTACTAAATTTCATTTAGTTGATATTTTATCAGCTCATTTGATGCATCATGAATTTCCCAAATGTTTTTCCTTGAGAAGCAGAAAACGGTTTCCGTTATTTTAATTTTTTTTATTTCTTAATTACTAATTGAGTTTTGATCATAAGAACTTTAAATTTTGTTGAGTACTAACATAGATAATATTTACGTTTTGTGAAATTTTGGAACTGATTGGTTAATTTTTTGGTTAAATATAGAACTTCGAATTTTTCCAATAATGTTTAATACTGCCTGCAATTTTTAGTTTAACGGTTTGAAATTTTTATAGAAACCTACTCATATACTATTTAATATTTCTACAAAATATTTTGAAAATCATAAAATGATAACTCCTTGAATTTTGATCGTAGGGATTTGAAATTTAATTTGAATATTTACATATGTAATTTACACTTGTAAAATTTTAAAATGGATTATCAGTATTATATATTGTAATATATTGAGATTTGCTCAGAATCTTATTTTCTAATTTAATATTATTGAATTCAAATCTTAATAATTATAATAAACCACTAATTTTTCTGATGACTAAAGGGACGAAGAAAGAACATCCTAAATTGATGTTCCCTCTTTTTTAATTGTGTTTTCAATATTACTCTTTTAAGTACTTGTTTTAATATACTTTTAAATATTTTTATTTTATTTTACATAATTTGCATTTATTTTGTTTTTTAGCACATTTTTTGATATTTTAACATTATAGAGCATTTATTAGTTTTTTAGTGCATTAAAATCCTTTGGCAATAATAAAATATAAAGTAAATTTCCAGTAAAAAATTTGATGTATGTTGTAATTTATTAAAAAGTAATTTTTCTAATTTCATAAATGTTTATTCATAGCAAATAGTAAATACTATTTAAAATTAGTTGAATTATTTATAAGCGTTATGAAAAGTAATTAATATAAGATGATTCATAAAATACATTCAACTTGATTCTGTCTTTCCTATTTAGGATTTGTAAATTAGTAAATAAATTATAAAAATAAATATATTTTTGAGAATTTAATTTCTCTGTAGTATTACTTACATTTTTTAACTTTTTGTGTATTTCAATGAAAACGTTTTATTTCCAATAACTAAAGAAAGCACTGTTAAATACAAATATTAATTTTTTTAACATAATTTAATATTAATATATTTAAACTACTTTATTCAAACTTATAATATACAAAATATAACAATACTTGAAGAGTTATGTTGAAATATATTTGTGTACATTCATAATTTTATTATTATGTATCATTAATTTTTAAATATTTATTTTTAGTGAACCACAACCAAATGGATCATCAGTGTTAATACATCATCGTAAATCACAAAGTCTAGATACTAATAATGGTGTATCAGATATTAAGCCACACGATCGAAAAGTAAAACAAGGTTCAAGAACTCAGCAAAATATGTAAGTTAAAGCAGCTAACCTATATACAGTAGTTATTTAATAGATAAATGACAGACACATGTTAATTTACTGCTTTTATTAAACATAAATACATTTACACTTATACATTTTATTTAATGCTTATTTTTTTTATAAATAAATAGTAAAAAATTATATAGATGTAGTATGATTAAAATTATATTTGGTCATTTTTAATTAAATACTATTCTTTAAAATTATTTTTATATAAATTATAATAAATATTTATAACTTATCATTACTAGGGTCAATTTCCTATAGGCCCATGCAGAAATTTTTTTTTAGGACCTAATAATTTAACTTAATCAAAATAACAAAATGAAAATATTGTGATAATTAAATTACTTTTTGATTCATTAAAATATGTTAATTTATTTTTTTTATTTTAACTATACTCTGTTCCATATAAGAATAAATCGTGTTTAGCATCACAACTGACAATTTTGACGAATCTTCGAGCAAAATTTCCCTCTCCTATGCACAAAATCAAGCTATCTGAACTTCCGACTTGTCATCTAGTGTTGTTTTGATGTAAACATGATGGTCCATAAAGATATCGGGTCAGCGTTAGCGTTGTGTATTGTTATTGACAGCGGCCAGCAAATATCCGACTCAAGCTGGCTGCTTGGAGGGAGATGCGCGCACATGACGAAAACCAGTCGTCGCCCGGTTTATTCTTAAATGGAACAGACAGAGTATATATATAAAATTTATTTTCAAGTAGGTTGTAATAAGTTATAAATGGTTTAATAATAACATGTATACAATTATATTATTATAACTGAAGTTTTTCTGGTATTATAAATCTAAAATTAGTTATATATTTTAATAAACTATTAGTTATCAAAATCAAATTATTATTTATTACATTGCTGGCTACATGGTAACTGAATATTTAATTTAATTTGCTTCCAATTAGCATATTCCATTAATTTGTTATGTAATTTTATAGCTATTTTGCTGCCCCAGATTCGGGTCCCATTGAAAATAATTTCACAAAATATAAAATAAATGCATTTAATACCTTACAGACTCAAATAAAACTTAACTCGCAGGTCACAATAATACAATAATAGTTGAAATATTATATTTTGTCAATCAATAGTAAAAATAAACTCTGAAATAACTATTATTAAATTAATAATACCTATTTAAATATAATAGACACAAAGTTCTGAACATCACACAACACCATTAGCATTGATTCAGAAAATTTAACAATCTAGTATGGAACGTTTGTTATAAATGGTACGTGTCTATATGATTAAAGTCAATTATTGAAATCAAGGTATATTTTTAAACGAAAATAGAATAACAAATTCTAAATATTCAACTACCAATATTTTAGATTCTGAGTGAAGCAAAGAATGTATTGGTTTTACAAAGATTTTTTTTTTTTTTATTATGTATGAAGACACTTTTTTGGGTAGAAATAATGGTCCGATTACCACAAGTAGGGTCTACCACAAATCGAGTCTAGTTGGTACTTTATTTAGCTCATTTTTCGAATTTCTCAAAAGTTTTTTCCTTGGAAGGCGAAAAACTCCAAAAAAATTGTGAAAATCGTCAAAATTACGATTTCAGTTATTTTAAATTTTTTAATTTCGTGATAATTAATTGTGTTTTCATCATAGGAACTTGAAAATTTTTTTGAGTATTAACTTAAATGAACTTCATTACAAGAAAAAATTTAGAAATAAATTATTGATTTTCTGACTAGAATTTTAGCTTTTTGTATTAAAATGTTTAATATTTCCTTCAATTTTTAGTTTATTAGTTTGAAAATTTTGTCAAAGTCTAGACATACATGACTTAATATTTTTATAAAATATTTTGAAAATTGTGACTGACAATTTTTTTTCACAACTTTATAAAGTAAGAATTTTTGAAATTCGGTAAAATTACGGTTTCATTATTTTATTTCTTAATAACTAATTAAGTTTTGATCGTAGGAAATTGAAATTTATTTTAAATATTTACATTCGTAATTTACACACGTGGTAAAATTTTGGAATGGATTATTAGTATAGCATATTGTAATATATTGAGTTTCGCTCAGAATCATATTTTCTAATGCAGTATCATTGCATTCAAATCTTAAGTATAATAAACCACTAATTTTTCCGAGGACCGAAGGGACGAAGGAGGAACGTTCACAATCAACATACTCATTTATCTTAACTTTTTTTTTATATATTAAATTCAACACAATTTTAAAATTAATCTAATTTTTTTTTTTTAATTTATTATAAGTGTTGTATTTTTTTTTTTTTTTTTTTTGTGACAAAGGACAATAACTCTAGAACTATAAATAGATACAACTTGAGCCCAGGTAGAAATCCGTGGCTAGGCATATTCTGATTATTATCTATTTAAATAAAAAAAAAATTAATTAATAAAAATTACTGGTTAACATTTCCTAATTATCAAATTTTCCTGTAATATATTTTTATGATAAGTGTTCAAAATTGTATGTTATGAAAGTGGTAGAGATAAGAGATTACATACACTTTAAATGTTATTTATATTATTTTTATAACCCTGTTTTATGCTTATATTGAAATTGTTAAAATATGATTTTAAAATTTTCCAAAAATAATATACAATTGTTACGATTTCAAAATCTTTATTATAACTTATTTTACTATTATATAATATAATTTTCAGGTGTAGATGTATTGTTGCATATCCACCAAATAGTGAGTATGAACTAGAACTTAGAGTAGGAGATATTTTATATGTACATAAAATTCGACAAGATGGGTGGTATAGGGGAACATTATTAAGAACTGGAAAAAGTGGTTTATTTCCATCAAGCTTTGTTGAAAAGATATAATAATAAACCAAACATACTAGTTAGATATATTTTTAAAAAAATTAGGCAACGTTAAATTAATTTAACATAACTATTAGAGTATCTAGTTGTTTACTGATACAATGAAAACTTTATTTTATATAATTTATTTACCTGATTTGTATCAGTAGTATAATTAACATGTTTACTCTCTTATAACTTAAATTGATTACGACTTGTGTAATAATTTGTGACTGCTTCGGTTAAGTAAATTTCTGTTCATAAATAAAATTAAAAATTAAAACATATTTCATTTATTAAAATTATTTGTATTTTATGTGATATTACATATTTTAAATATTTAGTGCAATTATTGTAGTTTTATCTTCAATGGTTAATTGTACTACATTTAATTAATATAATATTCCGATTTCATAAATATATAATTATTTAAAATGTTGATATTCTTAAAATAAATTAAATATTATTTTTATAATGTTAATCATTATAATTAAAATATTAATTTATATTATATCTAATTAAAAGTTTGTTTTGATCGAATAAATAAAAACAATACTACACGTCATTACTGAAATTTTATTAAATATTTAATATATATTAAGACTAACAGATGACTTGTATTTTTTTTTCATTATTCATAAGATACAAGACTTAAGTATTAGATACCAAAATTCATTCTTTTTATAACTTTATTTAATCTATTTATATGTGTAAATAATAATATTATCTGAATTCCCAGTTCTTACAAATGAAAATAAACAAATTTGTATAATTATTATAATAATACTTTTTTCTGTGTTTTTTTTTCTCAGTCTTATTATTCATGTAAATTTAGCTTAATATAAATATAAGAAAATATAATCAAATATTATATTATACCATTAAATATTTGATAAAACAATTTTATCTAAGGGAATTTGTTAAAAACCTTGGAACTATATTATGCCAAGGGCCACACAATGGTTATTTATGAATATAATAAAATATTTGTATTTACAAAATTAAAATAAATATAACAGAATAGTGATAATTATATTATTAGTAGTTGTATTATGTATACGCATTGTATTATATTATAGAATAATGTGTTAGATGGCATTACATTTAAATTTTTATCTAAAAATTGTTATTTTTTTTTTCTGCCAAATCTAGAAAATAGAAATGTGTGGCCCATTTAATCAAAAAACTATTATAAAAATCCCAATGTGTTTTTAATTTATTATATTTGTTAATTTGTTATTTAAACTCAAGTTTTTAGTTATTCTAAATGGTTGTCTTTGTAAATATTAAATTGAACAAACAAAGTGATTTAATATAACTACCTATATAAATTATATTAACTAACTATTAATGTAATTAGGTACATTTACTACTGATTTAAAATTATTTAATATATTGTTCGTCTTTAATTTAGAACTATTATTTTTGTTATAAATTAATAAATGCTTGATTGATGAAACAAGTTTTTTATTACATATTATTTATAATTTGTTTAACATTAAATATGTGGTTTTTTTTATATTTTTACTAAAGCTACATGTCTTCTTATTAATTATTTATTAAATTATCTTATTACCAAGTATCAAATTATAAAAACTTTCATGTAACAATATTAAGAATGACTTAAAAATTAATAATTAACACAATTTCAATACTCACATAAAGGGTACTTTACTGGATTACCCTATTTCAATTTTCATTTAATGGCACATAATGAAACATTAATAACAGTTGTAGTGAATTTTGTTGACAATGCGGGTATGCTTGGTAAACTGTTACTATACAATGACACTTTTATGTAATTTGAGTAGTTATTCCCTATATAAAATATTTATTGATAATTGTAAAATAAGATGTAAAATTATGTATTTAAATTTTAAAATCATTATGTTTTAATAACTGTTCAATTAATAATAATATAATTGCTGTTATATTAATAAATAAAACATTTTTGTGTGATTTATTTAAATCCAATTAATATTGTTTGTAATACAATAATAACCAATAGACTGCTTTTGATCAATTTTTTAGTTACAAAATATTTTAATTATTTATGAAATAATATTAGAACACAAAAATTAGTGTACTTTTATTAATGTATTTCCATTTTTTTTTTTTATGTATATAACAAGCTTGAAATTATTTATTGAATATAATACATAAAGGATTGTGATTTTTGTTATGATAAATGTTAATAATATATTAATAAAATAAATGCTGAACAAAATAATTATGTTATATTCTTAAATGTGTATTAATTAGTTTTCCTTCTATTATAATGGTCTCCAACATTTTTTTTGAAAAATGGTTAAATTAACCTGGCTAATAATTTTGTTTCCTTTATACTGGTATTCAATTTATTTTATTCCATTTTAATTAATTTATGTTTATATGTAGTCAATTAGAAAACCTTTGTCTACATGCCATTACTATGCATTATTTTTTTTTTCATAATAATCTAGTAGCTTATCAAGGGCAAAATTTGTTTCATGTATCATAGAATTTAAATATAAAATTTTATGTTACATATTTTTACATGATTTTAAAGAATAAATGCATTCTTTATTGTTTTGTATTGATTTAATGGCATATATAAACATTTTTAATCAAATATATAGATATTGGACAATTTATCATAGATATATTTAATAATTGCATTGAATGACAAAATATTGATTTTTTTGTATTTATATTTTATTTAACAATAGTGGTAATAAAAATAGTATTTCACTGTATTAACATACAGAATGAATAGGTATTTATAAAAGTAAAATTTTATCTAAATTAAATATTATATACACAAGACACAACTTATTATTGAATTATTTTACACAAATGTATACGAGTAAAAATATTATCAATGAATATTTTTAAAATATATGTTTATAATAAGCGCAGGAAATACTGGTGCAGCATCGGTCTGATACAATTGTGTGATAATATACAATTATATTGCTGTTTACATTTTACAATTAATATTTTGTATTTCACTATTTTAGTGTTCGCCAAACCTTTAATTGATTAATGTGTTTATTATTTTCATAATTAAAATAGTTAAAAATGTCTAAACAAAAGACTTCGTTAACTATTAGTTTAAGTGCAAATGTGTTAGAATTTGATGAAAACATTTTTACTACTGATGGCTTAATTTATTATTTTAAAAAAATATTTTTAGAGATTTTTTACGAAATAATATTTTTAATTGTGATGATTTTAAACAAATGTTATGTATCAATAAATTATTTTTTAATATTAAAAATTTTATTCAGCAAAAATTTGTATTTTTTAGAGCATTTTTACGTAGCATTATTGATAACTTTTTAATGCATTTTCTATAAGTTTTTAGTACATCATTTTCCTAGCCCCTGTATTATGAATAACATGTATACAACAAGACAACTATAATACAAATGTGTATCTTTGATAAATTCAGAGGACACCACACCCGCATTTGTTTTTTCCATCTATCCAACAGGAAATAAACGAATTCACCTTTACGTAGAACTTAGATTATGGGATTTTAGTTAAACTTACAAATTAAACATATTATAAAATTTAAAGAATTGAATATTTTTTAGGTTCTTTTGCGAGCATTTTCTAAAATGTCATCTAAAAATGAAGTTATTTGTGTTTTAATTATTTTTCATTATTTTAAGCAATGTAATTTGGTAAGAACTAATAACAATGTGCAAGTTCAACTCAAATATCACAATTTAAGTTTAAAACTTACCAAAATTAATAAACTATCACTGTGGTCGAGGAGCTATAAGGTTATAATTTTCCGGAAAGTAATTATCCAAACATAAAAAAACGGAAAATAAAAATCCAAAGAACAAAACAAACAAAAGATTTGGTTCCTAAACCATCGTTATAAAATGTGATTTTAGGTGGGAAAACGAGGGAAACGAAGAAAGTATGTTTTTTATTTCAATTACCACAAGTAGAATATGCAAATGACATTTAGCTACATTTAGATACTTTATTTAGTTAATTTTCGAATTTCTCAATAGTTTTTAGTTTTTCTTTTAGAGAAGAACAACTACAAAAATATGACGAAAAAACGGCAAAATTCATGAAAATTGTAATTGTGATGAAATTAATTTTAAATATTTCGTGATAAATAATGCATTTTTAAACCTAGGAACTTGAAAATTCAAAATTCAATACTGACACAGCAAACAGGTATTCTATACATATGAAAAAAAAATTTCAGTCTAAATATAGAAGTTTTTTTATTATTTTTTTTATGAAAATAATGAAAACTTCCCTTGACAAATTCCTATAAAAGTCCTTGCAGTTAGCACCCATCCACTTACCAAACCTTTTAACAATATAAATTAATAGCATATCACTCGAAAAAGTGTTTAGTAAAATTACCATATTTTTTAAGGAATAAAGATTAAATTTTCAAAATTATAGATATTAATTTATAAACCACCGTGACATATTTTACTATTTGTACCACTACTGGTATTATTTATATTATTGTATGTGATAAGTATTACTGCATTAGGAGGTGTACCTATTACTTATTTGTCGTAGACCGTAATCGTGTACTATTATAAAATAACCTACGAGAACATAGTAATAATAGTATTATTATTCGTATTAAATTCATTGGTTTTGAACTAAATATAATAAATGACAATAATTATCGATTATTATTACTCATTAGGTATAATGTATTATTTATTAGGTAGTTACTTAGTTATTTAATATATAATAATATATTGTTTAATATCGATGTTAAATTGTATCACTTGGGGTTACTGGAATTTGTTTAAGGGGTACGAGTCTGGCCAATAAATATTTAAATTAAAATAGAGGAAAAAATTCTAAAATCCAAGGTAACATTTGTGAATTTTAAGCTTAAAACGATACCGTATGCCGTTTCTAGCCGTTTCATTCGTCATTGATTAAAAGTAAATATAGAAATGTTGAAGATGATTTAAGATTGTATTTAATTAAATTAGAACCCAATATATTGATCAACCGTGCCAACAGAAACAAGCTCACCCATCTCACTAATTTCTTTGAAATTAAACACTTTTAGTTTTTAAAATTTTTTCTATATTAGTATCTAATAACTTAATCGTAATGAAATAAAAATATATGTAAGTCTTTAAATTTGTTTGTATATATTTTAGTTTAGTAACTATAAGAAGGGGGTACCCAAAAACAATTATCGATAAAAAGGGGTACAGTGTTTATAAAAGTTTGAGAATCCCTGGTCTAATAAATGTTCACACTCCAGAGTTCTATTAAACACTATTTACACATTTATACCATCTAGCCATCTAGGCATATCCACACAACTAATTTTGAAATTGAGTTATAGCTCAAAAATATAACCTCTTCATCACGCCACTGATTCATGTAATTTTTATATTGACAATTATTATGATTATTTTTATATTGTACTTAAAAATTTTATACCATGTTAATATATGTATATAGCAGTCTTGTAAAGTATTCGAATAAAAGTATTTTTAATACTAGTATTTAAATACATTTTGAAGTATTTTTCGATATTTTAAATACATTTTAAAAGTATTTTATACGAAAAAAAAATACTTATATTAAAATAGGCACCGATAAAATTTTTTTCTTTGCATTTTATTTTTATACGTTATAAAATTAAGCTACTATGAAAAATTTATAATTTTTACACATTTCCTTGTCATTTTTTAACAATGCACATTGTACGTCAGGACTGAAGATTATGAAAATAATAAGTATTTTTCATGTAAAGTAACTATTAGCTATATTCAATTGGGTAAACGTAGTAGATATTTTTTATTCAAATACTTTAAAATTTTGAAAGCATTTATAAAATACTTTTTTTTAAGTATTTTATAAGTATTTAGAATACAAATTTATTCCAATTTAAATATTAGTATTATAATACTTTTTCAAAAGTATTTTTTACAAGACTGATATATAGAATATAGTGTATTAAACATTAATATATAATATAATATTCTCGTAAATAGTATAACCTATTTCACAATTTCACATTTAAATTATAATCTCTTTATGTAATTTATGTAACTTTCAAAAGTTTTTTTTTCCTGAGCTGTTTTTTTTTTCATTTTTTTATTATAGGTAAATATAATTATTTTAATTTCTCGTACTCTGCGTAAGTTCGCTGTGGCAACATTTCAACTTTTCTTCCGGAAAGGGTTTTGGAATTTTCTGACTTAGGTACCGTTTTCCCGATGGAAGTGGATGAAATAATCAAATAATCAAAAAACGTAAAATCAGATATATTAAATAGTTAACGAGTTATTGATAAAAACAATGATAACGATGTACTTACTGTTTAATATAATATTATATAATATGTATATTATTGCGTTATGGTTTAATTGTTGAACTCGACATATTTATATCAACATATTATTACAATTTAATATTATAATGCGTATTTTGAGAACCATTGTTTTTTTCATAAACCCAGAAATAATAAATATACGTTCCGTATTTTTATTTTCCGTGATTGTTTAGGATCCGGGCATTTTATTTTCTGTGTTTTTATCATTCCTGAATATTATGACTTCCCATACGTCCACTTATTTAAGAACACGTTTATAATTCTTTTTTTTACAATTTAAACATTTTTTTTTTTTTTTTTAATTTGTATTTATTTTTTATTTTATTTAAATATTGAGATATAGGAGAAATATGCGAAACAATTATTTTTTCGTTTAACAAATTACCTACATATTTTTTATTTGATTATTATATTGGATTATGGAAATGTACCTATATTATTTACAATTGTATAATCATACAAATACTATAATAATTTATTTACGCGACAATACTGTAAAAATAAAAAAATAATTAAATACCTAATTCAAATTATTAACCTGCGAGACTTTTGATTTTGGCTAATTGTGTTTTGTAATCTACTTACCTACATAACTAATGTCAAAGTCCTAAATTTCAATAACAACTCTTTAAACTAATATTAGTCTGTTTAGATCAACAATTAGCTGTTTGGATTAACAACCTTATTATTGTTTTTGATCATTTGGTACAGTCACTAAAATACTACTTATTACCTAAATGTATAATGTAAAGATGGTTTGCTTATTTATTATAGTCACAGGAAAATATTGTACCTATATAGATGCACGAATATTACAAGATATATTTTTATAACATAATAAAATTAAAAGCGTAAAACTTCCTTTTCCCTCCTAAAAAAAAGTTGATCCAGCACTGTCTTGCGATAACCACAAAATATTTTATTATTTATCGAAAAATAATAAGAATAATAAGGAATATAATATATCTCTAGTCTATAATATATGTATTTATTTAAATATATACCACTTTCAAGGTCTTGGTAATACTATATAGCCAATAATCATAAGTTTATTATACAAATAATCTGTTAGACGGACAAACATTAAAATAAAGTATATGGTTTATATATATTTGTACACTCCGATATCTTCCATTCAGACGGCTATAAGCAATTGCCACGACTTCAACCACTATTTTAGATTATAAATAATAATATTATAATATTTAATTATATTTTTTTAAATCCAAAACGATCAATTTTTAATTTTATAATTTCATATATCTTATGTGTATTGTGTTTTATTTAGTAAGATATGTCAATGTTGCTGTATTTACAAATATTAACAACATTAATAACTGCATGCATAGTTTATGCTTCGAATACTCGTTCTACTATTAATTTAAGTAAGTATATTTTTAAGAATTCATAAAAAAATAAATATGGTTGTAGGTTATATAATATATATAATAAGTACCCAGATTTTAATGCAAAGTGCATTTTTTTGAATCCTCTAGGACTAGGACAATGCATACCAAGTATATAATTTAATATATATAACGAGCTGTTTAAAAGTGAAACATTTATTTTGCATTTTTTAACATTTTTAGGTTATTTTTAGCAAATATTTATACATTGTACAAGATTTTATCGTCTAATTATCTATTACACAATGTTTTCTAATGATTAGATTTGGCTATTTTTCGTTTGTTCCGATTTCGATAATGTTTTTATTATTATACAATTATTAGATTAGTGGTTGTGATGGAACTTAATCAAATAACAATACATATTATATATTGTATATTATATATATTATATTATATAATGTTATATCACGATCACAATTATTTTATATAGTCACACACATTTCGTATTTTTTTCATATTATTAAATATTGTTAAATGTTAATTTCATAGTTTAGTTTGATCATTTAGTGATAAAAATTTGTATATTTATAGAACGAGTTATGTCTTATTACAATATATAAATCATCAATATTATGTATCATCAAGATATTTTCAAAACAAGCACCAAATTTTTGTATTAAACATATTAAAGTTTTTTAAAAGTATTTTTGTGTCATTTTAATGGGTATTATCGAGGTTAAATGCTTTTTTTAGGACATTTTTAGCATTTTTTGATAGTTTTTAGTGCATTTAAATCTTAGGACTATATATATATATAGTTATAATAATTATTTTATAAATAAATAACTTTATATATATATATATATATAAGTATTAAGTGTGATTATTTAAACCTAATAATTGATGTCTAGGTGTCTAGGACATACAATTTTACCAGTTCATTTTTTTAAGTTGTCTAAGTATTTATTTATAATAATACAATATAATATATAATATACCACATATATTATACACATATACCTGTAAATAATACATATTACATAAATTAACATTTTTTTAAATTTAATTATTACATAATTAAAAATATGATTATAAAAATTGTAGGTATAAAATTGTAATTTAATTCGATACTTGCTTTTTCATAAAAGTCATGTATAGGCAATTTATTGTTTTATTTGTGTTACGCAGTGTTGTTTATATTCAATTTGTACTAAAATTTGACTATCTATTATTATGGTTTTCTGAGGAAGTTTATAGACAAATAATACTACATAGAAAAATTTAAGACAACGAGTTTAACAGTGTTTTTAGTTTTTTACCAGATGAATCTTAATTTTTTCAATAATACAATATTTTAAAATTGTTAAAAAACCAATCAAATATTACATTATAGATTCTGAGTGAAGCAAGGAATGCTGCATTAGTTTTACAAAGGTGGTTACTTTATTTTATAAATAAAAATTTGATTTATAATAAAATTATTACCATTATAATATATTGTATATTTGACTGAGTTTCACTCAAAATCGTATTTTTGAATACAATATCATTGATCTGGTCTAATCGTAGAAAACAAAATAATAAATTCAGGACAGTTTTTATAATATTAATAAAATACCTGTTGTATAACAACTATGACAAGGTAAAATTATGAAAATTTTAATACAATTTCAACGGTTAAAAATAACAAAGCATTTTTAAATAAAATGTATTATTATAATACAATAATATGAAATATAAGAGTGTATCTATTATCTATAGTGTCTACACAACACAAGATTACACATTACACAATAATATTGTTATTTGTTTTATTTTATTGTTCCGTTAAAAACCACTTAATGTACCTAACTATCGTATATAGGTATCGTATAGTCTATTAACTATTTTAAAAACATTCTTTTTTACTGAATCCATATGATTTAGCTTGCGAAGGGAATATGGGATAAAAATATAATGTATAATGTTATAATATGTATAATACTTATTGCCATTTTTTCTTTACTTTTGTATAGTTATGCAGTATTTATATATCGTAAATTTTCAAATATTTAAAGATAAATCGTAAATACATATTTTGTTGTCTGTTTAATTATAATTTACTTTTAATTTTCATCGTATAAAGTTTTTGTTATTTTAATATTTACAAATGATGAAAGACTTTATTGAGTAGTGAGTACCGGTAAAACGGTGTGATTAGGGTCAATGAAGTAATTAGTCAAAAAATTTATTTTTATGTTATTGTCTTCTCGGGAAATGAATATTGTCATAATTTAATTTATCACTCTCACATGTTGTTATCTGAGAGTTGTACTCCATTGTGGAGTATGTAAAATTGTGGTACATCAATTTCTATTTTCTAATCACTAAGATAACATTTATACTCGATATCGAAAATTGTAATAATATTTTGACAGCAGCTAAACTTTATCTGGAACAGAGAATTACAATCATTTACCTAATTTAATCCTACTCTATCATTTAAAACAACTTGTAAACTTAATTTTAAAATACTTCTTTTGTCTATAAATTCAATATTTAAAAATTTACAGTGATTTTACATAAAGTTGTATTTTTGCTAATAATTTTGGGGTGATTAGGGTCAACTAGTTTTTGTAACATTTTTCAATTATTTTTTTTTAATTAGACTATATTTTGTATTTTTAAATCATTAGGTTGATATTCCTCATTATTTGTCAATGAACCACAATACTTTTACATTAGGTTCCAGACTCAAGTGGAGTCAGATATTTTAGACATGAAGAAAATGAATTAAAAGCTGCTGTAAGATATATTAAAAGTGAAAAAACAATAAGATCTGTTAGTAGGGAGATATGAAAATTCCTTATAGTGTCTTACAAAGATACTACAAAAACGTAGAAAAAATTCAAATTTTGTTTCCAATAATATTGGATATCCGCCATATTTGTTTACCAAATAATATTGAAACAATTATAATGGAAAATATTTTAATATGTTCAAATTGGGGTTATTCTATTACAGGATTTGACTTCAGAATGTTCGTTAAATATCATTTAGACAGAATTGGAACTAAAATTTTTAAATTAAAAAAAAAAATCGTCCTGGGCCAGATTGGGGAAAAAATATCTTAAAGACACAAAAATACAATATCATAGAGAATACTATTATTCTAAGTTTATTAAATTGTTTGTTAATCCCTTTAAAATAAATAATTTGTTCATTTCTATTATTAAAATAAACTATTTTGATATTATTTTGTTTTTTAAATAAATTTATATAAACTCTTATTACCTCTTAGTGGGGTAAAATGCTTCTTTTTAGTACTTTTTAATGTTTGACTCTATTCATCCCAATGCGGGGTAAATAGGATCACAATTTTAAAAATAAAAATAAAGATATGGGATTAAGGAATATTAAATTTTTAGCTCATTATAATCAGTGATACGTAATCTACTAATTAAAAAAAAAATTATTTAATTAAAAAATTCACGAAGTTATTGTGAAAAACATTCTAAAATTGACCCTAATCATCCCGTTTTACTGGTATTGATTAATGATTTCGTATTAATCATTTATATTTTTTTTTTATTAGACGTGCAATATTGCACAGAAGCAGAATTTAACTGTAATAATCAATGTATTTCAAAAACTTTGCTTTGTGATGGTAATAAAAATTGTTTGGATGGAAGCGACGAAAATGAAGACACGTGTAAAGTATGAGTATTTCCAATTCATTTTTAAAAATAGTACCGTTGATTATAAATATCATTTATAATTTATAATTAGGTACTTGCCTATTAGTTATTTATATACCTTTAATGCATACGTACTGTAATACTGTATTAGAAGTCAGATTACAATACACTACACTAATAATTAATTCCAAAATTTTACCTCACTGTATACTACCTATTTTAATATTCAAAAAAATTTACAAGTCCCTACGAACAAAACTCAATTAATTATCACGAAATTTAAAAATTTTAAATAACAGAAATCATAATTTTGTCGATTTTCCGCCATGTTCTGGTAGTTTTTCTTCTCCCAAGGAAAAACTTTTGAGGAATTTGAAAAATGAGCTAAATAAAGTACCAACTAAACGCAATTTGCTACCGAAAGCATACCCTACTTGTGGTAATCGGACCATTATTTCTACCCATAAAAGTGTTTTCATACATCAAAAAAAAAACATTATTGTTAAACTAATACAGTCTTCGCTTTGATCATAATCTAAAATTAAATTAAATCGATTAAAAATATAAATTTAAACAATTACTTTGTTGAATGTTAAGTGAAATAACATTTTATATATTATGTACTGTATTATCGCCATTCTTCATTTCGATTACGCTCGTAAAATTATGAGCTTTTCTGTACTAATTATTTTATATTTTTTTGTACCTAAAAATATTTTTAAATGTGTGAAAAATCATAGTGTACGAGTGTTTAAATCCTCGACAATTAATATTTTCATATTTACTATAAGTTTACTACGCTTTAAAATATTAAATAACTATTTAATAGCTAATTGAAATAATTTTATTGATAATACATTATTATATAGGAGCCTCCTGCTACTTGTATGAAAACAGAGTTCCAATGTATCAATGGACAATGTATTTCAAAATCATTAATGTGTGATGGTAAAATAAATTGTGCAGACAGCAGTGACGAAGACTTTACCATGTGTAACGTATGAAATATTTATTTAATTATTGTCTCGTGACAGAAATGTTCATGTATATAAATGTTTTATTTATAATATAGTTACATTCGTGCCCAGAACCACGGTTTTTGTGTAATAATGGCCAATGCATCTCAAGGAGAATGGTCTGTGATGGAACTTATCATTGTTCTGATCAAAGTGATGAAGACTTCCGTATGTGTAAAGTACGTATATGTTAGGTCTCATAAAACATTTGTTTTTTTAATGCATTGATTGATCCAACAATTGCTTTAAACTATTATAAATTTATTAGAATATATTGAAGTGAAATAGGTATAGTTAATAAATGCGTAAATGCCGTAAATATAACATGATTTATAAAAAGTAAATTTTATTTAAATAGAAAACATATATATTATGACATGATGGCTGATATTATTTGTTTTTAAATTATATAGACGCATTCGTGTGTAGCATCTCAATTTATGTGTAACAATGGTAAATGCATTTCAAAAGATTTGGTTTGTGATTCAATTATACATTGTCAAGATGGCAGTGACGAAAATACAGATATGTGTAAAGTATGAATACTTATTGATTTCATAAAATTAATATTCCAAAAACCAAAATACTAAATATTATATTTATAATTTAAATTATTGTTAGAAGTTAGCTTATATTTATCGGGGCTTCGATGTCTCTAGACATAATTGTAATCGCTGGTCTTCATCTTTGCCATAATCTATTTCCTATCTACTTTTATCGTCTTTTAATGAATTATATCATTGATACTTTTAAATCGAACGTTATTATTTTCCTACCTATACATTATAATATTATATAATATTTAGCAATAAATTATAAATGCTCTATAAAAAATAAAGATTATATTTATTTTAAATTAATGATTATAATTTGTGTGACTATATATGTTACATTATACACATAATATTATTTTTATTTTCAAATATTACATCTATTTCAATAATATTATTGTACACAATTTTTTTTTTAAATATATGTAAATTGCTACGAAGTACCTATCAGGTTTTCGAATATTCTAAATGTACACAATTTATTTCAAAATAATGATATGCGTCAACATTTTAAGAACTAATGACTGGTTTATCCATTAAAATAATAGATATTATGAAGAATTATACTTATGGACTAAACCTAAATAAATTATATTATATAACTATCGAGGAAAGAGCGAATAGAGTCGTTAGCAATATTTTATCTACAGTAAATGGTTATAAACGAAATGTTAGCTCATACAATGTGTAATACTATTATTGAATAGTGAATACCAAATGGCATATTTGTGGATTATTATTTTTTTTTATTTTGGGAGGAGTATCGTGATAATATTCCTTCCTGCACAGATATCATTATAGTTTGATAACACAATCATGGTGTGCTTCCGCTAACCCATCTACCCATCAATCACTTGAACATTTGTTGAAGTTATTAATTTTTCGAAAATTTAATTCGCTTATTACAGTAGGTATTATCATAGACGTAACTATAGAGCTCGTATTTTAGTAAGAAGTGCTTAGTCTAATACACATACTATTTGTAATAAACGCACAAATAAAAACTAAAAATAATAAAATATTTTAGGAAGGCTAATATGGTTTAGATAGGCCTAAGCCCTCCCAAGCCCCCCCCTAGTTACGTCCATGGGTATTATCATTGGATTTTATCGATAAAAAATTTAAATAATGTTTCTTTAGCGTTGTGCCGGAATGGATTTAAGTATTTATGTGGTTGCCCTTGAGCGACAAAAACTTCGTGGGGGCCCAAAACAGTTATTTGTAGATATGTACATTATTGTTAATTAGTTCATATAAAAAGTCAAATTATGATTAATATATATTATAATTAATATTTTAGAATATAAATTTAAATTATAACATATGTGTTATTGTATTTTATTATTTATTTCCATAAAATAACTATGAAATTGGAGGAGAGTCTTTGGGCTGTATACCACTCAGCATCTCCCCTAAATCCGGCCCTGGCGTAAACTTGTAACTAGTATTCCAATCTATTAATATTTTAGCAACTACTAAAAATATATAAAAATTTCGACGAAACAAAAATCGGAATTTTTTACTTACATTACTGCTGTCACGCATATTTAAAATTGTTAAAAAATTATTTTACAGAAATTTAATATGTAATGAATTTTAATGAATTTCTATGACTATCCTCGAAACTTGTACAGTGACACTTTGGTAACAAATGCTATTTTTTTTTCGGAGATATTGCAATTAGTAAATCTGAGTAAATATCTGATACATTAACATTAATAATATTTGATTATAGGAACGGAATTGTACAGAAACAGAATTTAAATGTTCCTATGGTCAATGCATTTCAAATAAATTGCTTTGTGACAAAGTTCTTAACTGCATAGACGGTAGTGACGAAACCGGAAAAATATGTAAAGTATGAATATATTATTACTTATTTTAGATCTAAGTATGTATCTATAAACTACCTATTAAATATTTATATTATATACTATTATCTACACGAGTAAAATTGATATAAAGGTATTGTTTTTATAGAATCGAACTTGCACAAAAAAAGAATTTAAGTGTGCCAGTGGTCAATGCATCGATATAAGAAATGTTTGTAATGAATATATAGATTGTAGCGATAGCAGCGATGAACTTGATCAAATTTGTAAAGTATGAATATCTTTTTAGTCATAAAATTATTGCTTTTATGGAGTAGTGGTGGTATTTTTTACCTATTTTTCAAATGCTATTCACTGAATTAATTATATTTTAGATTCTGAGCGAAGCAAAGAATGTATTGGTTTACAAAGATGATTTTTTTTTTTTTTATGTATGAAAACACTTTTTTAAGTAGAAATAATGGTTCGATTACCACAAGTAGGGTAAGCTTTCGGTAGAAAATCGTGTCCAGTTGATACTTTATTTAGCTCATTTTTCGAATTTCTCAAAAGTTCTTCCTTGGGAGGGGAAAAACTACCAAAAAATGGTGAAAAATCGGCAAAATTACGGTTTCTGTTATATTAAATTTTTTAATCTCATGATAACTAATTGAATTTTGATCTTAGGACTTGAACATTTGTTAAGTATTAACATAGGTAGTATACAAGTGAGGTAAAATTTTGGAATGAATTATTAGTATAGTATATTGTAACATATTGAGTTTCGCTCATCAGAATCTTATTTCTAATGTAATTTAATTGCATTCAAATCTTAAGTATAATAAACCATTAATTTCTCCGAGGACCGAAGGGACGAAGGAGGAACGTTCACAATCGACATTCCCACTTTTTATTATTTTTTTTATCAAGATGTTCTGGTGTATTTGCTGGTATCATTGATTTTATAATTTTTAAAATAAATGTTGACACCTATAAAAGTCTATAGGTAATTTGGAAATGTATATTGGGTTTTAAATATTTTAATAATTGTTTAGACATTCATTCAAATTTTAGACAACTGCACATTAAATCAAATAATTATAATAATAGAAATTATTAATAAACAATAAGTCTACAATATTATGTTATTTTATAATAATAGACCCAACCGTGTTCAAAATCCGAGTTTCAGTGTTCCAATACACAATGCATTAAAAAGGAAGGAGTTTGTGATGGAATTATAGATTGTACCGATGGTAGTGATGAAATAGAGAGCACATGTAAAGTATGAATATTTTTTTACTATACATTTTTCTTTTATGTTTAAATGTTCAACATAATGTAACTTAATTTTTTTTTTATCTATATTCTATACATTTTAGTTTTTAAAATATATTTAAATATAGCATAGAGATACATTACAAAAATTAACTATATTTATATGGTTTATAATGATAAATTGATTTAAACTTTTAATCCCTTGCTATAAACTTCACGAATTAAGAGATATGTGTAAGAATAATGAATATGTTTATATTGTGTTTAAAATAAACTTAAGGTTGATACCTAATTGTTATATAAATATGATTAATAATAATAAGTAATTACTATAATAATGTAATACCTCTATAATATACGTTATTATTATTCTGTGTTCGACTATAATATAATAATAAATGAATGGCCATACATTATTTATTAACTATTAATTATTGAACAATTATTTCCGAAATTGAATCGGAAATTTTTAAAACTTTGAAAAAAAATTTGTAAAAAGTTTTGTTATGAGCTCTTGATTAATTAGAAAAAAAATTCACTGTGTCTGACCCCTTTTCGTGGTCGGGAAGTATCCACCATTTTTGACTTTATGTGCGATTTTTCAGTTGTTTAATTATCATTGAAACTATTTATTTTAACACAAAAATATATAAGGTACATAAAATAAAATCGTAACAAATACAATCTTTTTTTTCTTAGCTTAAACAAGTAAACAGCAAAATCCATCCGCGCTTCATAATATTTGACGCGGAAGGCTATAACAACAATATTATATTAGTCTACGTATAGGTTGCGCCGCACTCGTGTACCTATATATTATATATTATAAGAAGTCTAATATTTACGTTATATTTTGCATTTAATAACATTTTATAATATTATATTACAGATAAATATTATTCATTTTGTTTATTGGCATACGCTTATATTATTATTATATATATATAGTATTTAGTATAAATAATATTTTATAGCATAAAATATTTTATACTCGTACATTGAAATTGTTTTAGGTATATGGACATTATGGTGTTATGTTAGTTATATGTATATAGTTGTCAAAACATTTATTTATTTTCATTAGTTATAAATTATATTATTATTTTTCCTAAAAATATTTCCAGCGTATTATTAGGTAAGACTTAATATCAAAATTTTTTAGAATTTTGAATTAAAACAACAAAAAAGGTACATACGAAGAACAGTCATGTACTTGTGACCATATAATATTATATATCCTCTCTATAATTATTATCTCTTATGTAAATAACATAAATAGGTATAATAGTTACCTATATGTATTGTATTATAATACGATTTGCCATATGCCGATTAATTCACCAATTAAGGGTCAGTTGCGATCTGCCCATATTTTATTTTAAATAACAATTTCTCTTTTTACAGAAAAAATTGATGACGATTTAAAAAAAAAAAAAGATAAATAAACGTCATAAACATAAATTAGTTATAATGTTTGAAGTCTACTTTGTTTGACAATATTCTGCAAATAGCGATAAAACGAAATGACGCGTTCGTGAAAATATTTTTAAAAAAAGTTATCATTGAGCATAGGCGTAATAAAGTGGGCTTAAGAGGTTTAGTCCTCTCAGTATAAATTTCAGACCTACCCACCCCCTCCCCACAAAAAATGTATTCTAAATTTAAATATTATTTATTAATTTCACTAAACTAAATATTAAATGTTAATAAAAATATTATATTAAAGTTCCTTTATATATAATATAAAATCAATGTATGTTGTAATATTGTATGTTGTACTATAAATAAATAATATTTATGTTTTAAGACAGGGGTGGAACTCTCTACGATTCATCAGGCAATAAAGAATACTTGGGGTTCAAGCCCCTCCTAACTTAAAGATCTAGCTAAGTCTATATCAATGAACCTGATTTCGTATAGCTGCTGAAACTAGTGAAACTATTTACCAGTTTACTACCATGATATTGTTATGTGAAGTTATCCGGAACAATATTCACTACAGTACAAAAACAGAGTATAATCTTTTGGGTCACCTTACTTACATTGTAATCATATTGTACATTGATACATTGTATCTGAATCTATGGAAATAATTATTAAATATTTCAAATAAGAGAGTGAGGAATGTCAATTTTGAATGATTGATATTACTGAAGATTTTTAGGATTATAAATATTATATTTTCTAGTACCTATACACAAGTGCGGCGCAGCCTATATACAGACTAATATATAGTAGCGTCAAATATTATGCCATGCGGATTGGTTTCGCTGTTTACCTGTTCAAACTATATATATATATATATATATATAAAAAACTTAAAAAAATATCATATTTGTAACAAATTTTTTCAGCTATACTTTTGTATAGAATTATTTTTGTGATAAAATAAATAGTTTTACGATAATTTATAAAAAAAAAAAAATGTCCCATAACATTAAAATGGCAGACTTTTCTAGACCTTTGGGTGATATTGTCGATTTTTTTTGATTAATCTGCAAGAGCTTAGACCAACAATTCTACAAATTCTTATTTAATTCCGGAAAATAAAATTTTTGGGATTTAAATGAATGTTTAAATTATTTCGAATTTTCAATAATTAAAATAAATTGTTCTTATTTTTACGACATTATCTATAATGCATGTAAGTATGCTAAACGCCAGCATTTAGCTATTGGCTATTTAATTGCATCTTAAATTTAAATTGTTATCTTTAATTCTATAATACTTAATTGATTTTGTGATTTTGTATTAAATATTTGAATATATAATTAATATAAAATATGTGTATTTTTAATATTTTCTTATTGATGGAATCATGTTACAACTTACAGCCGAGACTGACACACATCCACAATGAACATAGGCGCATCACATATTATTACGCAACAGCTGAAAATGTTTAAATTTCTGTCATTTTAATTAACAAATATATGGTGTACTAATTGCAGTGGTTGTAAGCTTAAATAATATGTACTTATAAAAAAAAAGTTAAAAAATTTTGATAAATAAATGTAATGCTTTGTAAAATTATTAGTTGATAATACCTATACTTAAAATATATTATGTTTGTACAATATAAAAAATAGCGTCATATCACTGTTAAAACATTGTAGATTTTTTTATTTTTAATGAAATTTGAAATATAATAGTAGGTACCTATATAAAAATATATTATTGTACCCAATCGATTAATTTATATATTTTATATTTAAATTTGTTTTTCTCTATTTATTCTTTAATGGGCTATGTAATGAATTAATTATATAGCCCATTAAGGAATATATTTTATTAAATTTATTGTAATCTAAGTATAACTACTTTATATTTTTAACAAATCAAAAAAATTAGGTTATATGTTCTGTATAATGCCAAGTCTACGCAAAAAACAAAACAAAATACATAAACTCTGTATTATTTTATCAATAATATTGAAACAATTTTATTTTCCAAACAAGCACAAAATGTTCGTCTTTTTAAAAACAAATTTGTCATCTAACGGCTTTGGATGGGCTTGTATTTTGTTTTTATGATTGAACACAATTTCCAGAGCGTCTGCAAAATGTCAGGCCAGTGAGTGCAAAATTAATTCATCATAATTTCTCCACTCTTTTCCCTTCCTTACCACTGATAACTAAGCCATTGACTAATTTTTATTATTGTATATATATATATATATATATATTTATTATATTTTACTTATTATTACTAATTTTTACTCTATGATCTATGCTTTTACACAGTTTGGACAAATGTTTTGTTTTCTGCATGTGTGGACTGTGCATAATGTGTAAATGTAAATTAATTTTAAAACTAGATATTTATTTGTCCTCCCTTAATTTTTAGCATTTTACTCTATGCTAGCTTTAGCAGTATAAACAGTGATGCAGATATGCAGGTTTACTTACCTACCTATTACCTAATGATAAATTGTTATCCATATTCTATACACATGTCACATGTTATTGATTCACGTATTCATAAGGCTATTAGAGTCTTAGATTATACTTAATAATGTATTATATAAAGTTAAAAGGCTTTTTAACAGTTTTCGTATGGATAATATTTTACTTTATTAAGCAATTCGCATACCAGAGAAATTATAAACATGAAACATTTTACATTCAATTAGTTTCGGAAACTATATAGTTTCACGTTAATTCGCATATTGAAGAAACGAAACTCAAACAGTGAAATTATAATCAGTTTTCGAAACATTTGTGTTGCGGATGTTTTTATGAACAGTATATATTTTTGGATTTTTATATAAAATAAATTAAATTAGATAACAATGTAGGAATACCACAGTCCATGAAACAAATTGTTCTGTGTGTATACTACTAATAATTCGTCATTGTTTCACTATCCATTTTTTAAACAAAAATAAGTAAGAAACCTGTATGCTACGCGAACTAAACATAATTAAACAGCAAAATAAACAACTGAATAAAAAAATCATTACAAAATAACGAATCACGAATCATGAATTCACGAAACGCGCATAAATTATAAATATATAAATAAGTAATATAATATATGTAATAATTTTTTCAAACCCTACGAGTCATGGGCGTCCCCAGGGGGGGGCGAGACAGGGTACTTGCCCCCACCCCTGAAATAATGTTATTTCCACAGTAATTGGTAAACTTTCCAATGAGAAATTAGTTTCTAATAATAATACCTAATTGTAATAACGACGAAAGATAATAATGTACTATAAATAAAATTAATAAAAAAATGTTTCATTTATTTTTAAATTAATTTTGCCTCCCTTCTAGAAAAATGTTTGGGGACGCCCATGCTGCGAGTGGAATGATTTTCATTATATATTTTTATAGCCAAAGCTATTACCATATTATTATAGTAAATTTTGCTAACTGCTAACTGAAAATAATCAATAAAATATAAAATAAAAGTAAAATAATTATTTTCAGATTGTGATTATATATTATTATATTATTTAAAAAAACAATATATTAGGTACATATATTCGTCATAATCTAATGACTATTATGTAAAATTGTACAATGCATAATAAATCACAGATTTTAACATTAAAATTAGTTTTTAATTTTAATACACTATAAGTTTTCTGGAAGACCTTTGTTCTCGGTCAAACATTGAGTCAATCAGTGGTGCCGAAGGGTCTTTACTGTCTTTGTATATACCCCACTTGTTTTATAAGTGAGTAAATACAAAATTAGTAACACATACTGATGTTTCTAGAAGAATATTATGATACTATATCAAAATATAATATATATTTAGTAGACTTAATTATTGTAACATATTTTAGGGTAGTTGGGTAATGGGTATCTAAAATTGATTTAATCCCAGAACTTTAAAAATAGATTGGCGCCACTGATGTCAATCATTTCAGATACTAAAGAATACATAATATAAAATTTAATTACAAAATACTCAATTTTAGTAGTCCCAAATTTGAAATCTCTAGCTATTTTTTCTCCTATAAAACCTAATAACAATTAACAATATATTATAAATTGTAAGAACTAATTAAATTAAAAATAAAACTATTGATAAATAGTATACTGCTATGACCTTTGGCTTTAGAAGTCCATACAACAAAATAACAGTAGTTCTCTTCTGTGATAATATTTAGATGAGTTTGAAATTGATAACAATAATTTTTGATTTTTTACAATATCTATTTACCATCAATAATTTTTATGTATTTTAATTTTTTTTATCAATTGCCATAATATAATGGATTATAGTATTTTACTATTTTTAATATAATATACAAAATAAATCTAATGTATACGATATAATATATCAGTCTTCAATATTATTATTAGTATTTGAATAGAAGTTTTATTATTATATCTCCGTTACAGCCGATTAATAATCAATAATTATTAGATTATATTTTATATAAATATTAGACTTCTTAGTTTTTAGTTCTATCGTTTACTTGCGGAGCTATAATATTATTCCTAGGAATAATATGCTGGCAATCGTATACGCGTGTACATGTCATTATTGAACTCCTAAAATTATATTTGACCTATTACAGCTATTTAAAAACATCAAAGGAAGAAAAATTATCATTGTTTCAATTACCCAATTTTAATTTTGTAAATTCATAGGCCTTTTTCTGAGTTGTGTAAAGAATCGATTTATAATAATATATTTGTATTATTTAATATTATGATAAATAAAAAATCTACCGTATTCCTCAATAAATTGAAAAATTCGTATATTAAAATGTCATGATGTTATAAAAATTAAAACACCATAATTAAACTACCGAAAGTATGTTAATTCTCTCACTTATTGGTTTAAAATTTAAATGTATGAAAAATATGACTACTTTCAAGCGTCTCAAGTAAAAGTTATCGGTGGTTTATTTTGGTATTATTTCTAAAAAATGTAATTTAATTACTAATGTAAAATAATGACTATAAAAACGTATACTTATAATATTACCAATATAAGAAAATGTGAATCGCTGATTATAAATACAAGGATATTAATTTCTTTCCACTTTCAGTAGATCTGTTGAAGTGCAAAATGTATTTATATATATTCAGTATATGTGGCCAAACGTTTTAAATCTGTGTTCAATTTGCGAGTGATAGACATGAAATTCTACAACTGAAAATATATGGCTACGAAAGTATACGAATCATTTGCAGTAAATATATCTTTATCCATGTCGAATAGCAATAGAAGATAGAACATAAAACGTACGATGAATAATTATTAAAATTATTAAAACCCATACTATTTTTTAATAGCGTGGTCACGAGATAATTAATTATATCTCTTTCCTTTTGGTTTTGATATACAAATTATAGGTTGAAGAACGGGTGTGCCTTTTTGAGTATAAGGTGTAACACGATACCGCCAACTCATTCGTATCATTGTAATAATAAGCAGACAGGAAATATTAAATAAAATATGCATAAATTATGAATCACAAAATATGTTTAAAAAAAAAACCCATAATTTAACTGTGTTTACTGTTTATAGTTATACTTGTTTTTTATAAAATATATTAGGTTTATCGAGAACTTGAGTTCCTAAAAACATGAAAGTACCATACAATCTCTTATAAAGTAGAAGGGGTATTCCGTCTCCCTGTGTGTCAGTCAATCTCCCCCGCCATCCCATACACAATTTGTGCACATGGTATGGTCGCTATAAAAGGGCTGTAGGGTAACATGTCAGTCTGACGGTGTTGTCTCAGTGGCAGTTCTTTACAATAAACAAATAAATAATAATAACGTTGTTTTTTTTCAATTTTCGAGGAGATATCTTAAATTGTTATAAAAATATATTTAATGGGATTAGTTGACGGTCGACGATGTGATTAGACAGTTATCCTTAGCAGAGTCGTTTCCGAAAACGATGTCCAAATCGCTCAAAAAGTTTTGACTTTACAACAGTATTAGAAGTAGGTACTTACACATATTATAAAACTTATTATAGGTACAAATCAAAATTTTATTTTTTTATTCATTGCCAATATAAATAATAAATGTAATGTAATATGATTATCATTTTGTTGTGATTGAATGTTAGACGAATATTGGTTTATAATAATAAAATATAATAATAATTACAATTTATTAATTGGACATTTAGGATATATAATTATTGTCATTTTATGTATCATCGTAGTCATGATAATATTGATACTATATGATAGATAACTAACTACACAGGATAACTTACATAGTTACTTTAAATTTAAAATTTAGTATTTTCCCATTGTTTGTTTGATATTGCTTATAATATCTTATAGATCTAAACATCTTATATACATATAGGCATGCGTATATGCCCTGTAGCAGTGTTGAGAGATCTCGTAAAACATACAGCTGATAATGTATAGTTGGTTCCTGGATACTGGTTTACAACCAGTGTATATTATTATTTATTTATTAATATTATAATATAGTTGTGGTAAACTTGAAATTTTTTAAAAAGATTCTCTCCCTTCCAAAACACAATTTATTCCGTCAACGATTCACATGATTAATACAAGATTGTCCTATTATTTATTCAAATATAATAATAAGCCATTTCCAAGGTCATATAACGACCGCTTCGTGTATGTGTTTTATAATATAAGGATTTTTATATAGCTTCTGCTGTTGGAACAGACAATCATTACATTAGAATATTAGTGTTTATTGATTACGTCTGTTGATATTTAGCTTTATTCTGTGTGTAATTATAATAATATATGAATTGTTTATACGTTTCAGTGATGTCATAAATCAAATTAAAAAATTATTACATGCACACCATATCTAGATATATATGGACTAAAGTAATCGATTCAATTTATATTCGTTTATTGTTCGTTAAATCGGTTTTCATAAATCATTTTAGCTGTGGATAATAATTTTTATGTATACAATTCATTAATAATAATAATTCCTTTATTATATTTAGACCATATATTATTTAGATCGAAATTAATCAAGTTTTATAGATTTACACACAAAATACGTATCATTTGTGCATTGTGTTCCATTCAGTCTGCAAATATGTCAATGTTAATACTATACTTTCACATAATATTAACAACATCGACGACTGCAAGTACATTTTCCGCTAATTTTTGTAAGTATTTATTTGAACCTATATACGTAATAAGAAATAAAAACAGTGCCTTAAAGTTTTAAAAAATAATGAGTAACGTAAAACACATTAACCCATGGCCTTTAATTTTTTTTTTCGGAATTAATAATACTATTATAAGACACATTAGGTTCTTTATCTAATAACTATAACCTAACGTGTATTTATTACTATTATAATAGATTTTATTTCGTGTGATATACCGTATACGTGTAAATTAACTACAATCGACTTTTAGATACAACATACAAAGATGAGAAAACCCTACATGGGTTTTAAACAGTTAAAATAACAAAAGTTAAGGGTATTGATTTTAAAATTAATTTGGCTTAGTAAGAATGAGTTAACAATTTGAAAAGAAATGCGTTATAGGAATTATTTCTGCGTGCTTTTAAAGATTCTACTTTAAGTTAACTCTAGTTAACTACTCTAGTTAAAACATTATCATATCCAGTGTGGGGAATTTTGTTCAATATTATTTTCCCAAATTATTGCCTATTGGGACATATTCAAGAGAAGACCACGGATGATAGAAGTATACAGACATTTCATGATGAGTGGTTATAGAATTCGGAACAATTACGTTTAATCATGGAATGAGATATTATTTTATTTATAATATGTTATTATATGATGGTCGGTGATAAGAAATGTAAAACAAATGTATGCAAAATTTCAATTGCATAAACATTAAATAAAAATAATTGATTGATAATTTGGTATAGAACGCTTTTTTTAGAACAGTGTATGAAATATTATATGAAGTATTATAGAATACTATTCTAGGTATCTCAATATATATATTAAATATGACATAAGCAACTAGTTAAAATGATTTAAAATATTATTATATTATTATATAATAATCTCAGCACTACATCATAAGTATAAATATTAATAAGTAGGTAATATAAGGAAACATATTTTAAATCAATTTGGATTAATTATTAGGTACATAAACCTAATATATAAATTATTATTATAAAACAATCAAATAAAGTGTATGATATCTCCTAAATGTATTGATAGTTGTTACTAATTTATTCACATTAATGTTTAAAAATGTACTTTTACTTTATACGCCTATTATTAGCTTACATCATCATCACAAAATAAATATACAATTATTGGTAATAATTGCAAAGAATACTTTTTTTATTATTAAACCATGCAGAGTATAAATTATACTTATAAAGTGCTAATTATTATCTTATCAGTTGTTACGCATGTTAAAAGTTCGAATCACTACCGGAATTAGATTCCGCATTTCTACGGTCCGTGACATTACGTTCCGAATAATTATTGATTCCGGAATTATATACGGTCCGGGACTTTACTTCCCGTGTACTTTATTTTTCCGTGTAAATATGGTCCAGGAATTCTGGACAATCCAAAATTCTTCGGTCCGTGATAGTGCGTTTTAAATATTTTATGATTATACGGTCCATGACGTTAGTCTGCAAAATAAATTTTCCTTGATTTCTACGATTTGTGATATTATATTCAGTGGTTTTACGGCCTCCCAATTATAGTTCTCAAAACACCAAAATCAAAACCTATTTTATAATTTTCTAGCATATTAGTTTTTTTAAACGCAATTCTCTTGGTTTGTGATGATTTGGTATTATAGGATATACTTATGCACATGTATTATTTAATTTTAATGTTATAAGTTAGATTTTTATTGCCATTTTGTTCATTTAATTGATATACCGAAAACCGAATATAAATATATATATATATATATATATATATATATATCATGAAAAACCTTTTAATCATCAAATTAATCATTTTAATGTGTAATTATCGTGTCTCCATTATTTATAAATTATAATATCGAACATAAATTTCAAATGTGTATTCATTATTAATTTATGATAATTGTATATATTTGTTTTCTAATATAGTTAATACAGCTTTCACTTGCCCAGAAGCATTATTCAGCTGTAATAGTAATTTTCAATGTATTCCAGAAGCATTTGTTTGCAATGGTGTTGTAAATTGTTTCGATGGAAGCGACGAAAACAAAAACATGTGTAAAGTATGATTGATTTCAATCTAATTTTATTATAATTTACTTAATAATGTATTGAAAAATATGAATTGACACCAACACGCACTATCAGTAATTTTATGGGTAAAACTGTCTGAGACGCCTATATAATAACATTAAAAAAGACTTTTAAACAATTTATAAAATAATTATATATTAATAATATTTTAAAAATGTTAATTACCTCAGTGTCGCAACACATGGGAATGCAAGGTATACATTGCATTCACTGACCATATTTTATGTTTAAATGAGGGGCCCACAATCAAAAGGAAAAATATCCGATTAAATATAAAAATGATCGAAAAAAATGAGACCACAGCTAATCTTTGTTTACAACACAGAATAAGAAAGCTATACATCTACTTTTAGTCCGTGGCACGGTTGTAGATAGTATGATAGTAATTCACATGTGAAAATCACACAAATTTTGTTTACTGATGTATGATTGGAGAAGTGTTTAAATATATGATAAATTTAATATTACAAACATTACTAATTATTATTACCTATATTGCTTGAAAAATATTAAAAATTGGGGCCCGTAATTATGTTTTGCATTAAGACCTTTCAAAGGTTAGTTGCGGCACTCACTTACCTATTAAAAATTTAGATTGCAGTAATAAATTAATAAATATTTTTTAATTATTATTTATTATTGTGTATAAATAGTTTATTATTCTAGAACCGATCTTGTACAGAGGAACAATTTAGATGTAACAGTGGTCAGTGCGTCTCAAATATACATTATCGTAGTGGATTAATTTCAATGTGTACTGATGGCAGTGATCAAGATATGTCGAATGTGTTTAAATTTAAAGTATAAAATTAAAATTATTTATTATAAAATATATTTTCCCTTCGATAAGTATATTAATCATTCTTAAATCAAATTATGTATACATGACATACACAATTTTTTAAATTATCTTATATATTATATAATTTATAAATTATTCAAAATATAATTTACACTTATTTTAATATTATATATATATATTAAGTAAAACCTAGCAATTATAAACTTACAGATATTGTGGGATTGCTTAAAATTATTCATATACAGAATTAAAGAATTTTAAATTAAAATGTTTCTTTAATTTATAAATATAAATATATATGGCAAGTAATAATAATAATATAGGTATATTATCATAGATACCTGCTGTTATTTCTTGTACGTCAACCGAGTTCAAATGTACCAATGGTCAATGTATTCCAGAAGCATTAATGTGTGATGGAAAAATGAATTGCGCTGACGGCAGTGATGAAGAGATCAACTTGTGTACTGTACGAAATTTGTGTTTGAGTATTATTTTGTGATTGCGAATATCCTAAAATGTTCTTTTTTTATATAGTTCAGAACATGTCCTATAGAAACACAATTTACGTGTACCAGTGGTCAATGCATTACAAATCAACAAGTCTGCGATGGAAATTTTCATTGTACCGATCATAGTGATGAAGACATCAATATGTGTAAAGTACGAATATACAAAGTGTATCTTAATCGAATACGAGTAATCATGTACTCAATATTCAAAAAATCAGAAACAACTACCTAGTCAGTAGTCAGTAAGGATAAAATTATCGGAACATTTTTTTTCGGTTTTTTTTTATATTTCTGCGTTTTCGGACTTAATAACCAAAACTAAAAACAGTCCATTCTATGTGATTCGTTGCATAATTATACCCAAATATGATGGGTGATAATTATTTTTTAATTACTAATTATTTACTATAGTATTTTAGTGATGTCCATAGTACCTATTACATTCTAATTTAAAACATTTAGATAATGATAAATCATTATCATACATAATTGTAGCGAAAACATAATTATGCATATTTAAACATATTTATTTATTGCGTTTAAAATAATACTTAATTAAAAAAAAAAAAAAAATAATAAGAAATTTAAAAAATATATCACTGGTAAATTTCCAGTAAAATTTTCACTTAAAACGATGTGTTAAATCGCCAAAAATAATTTTATTTTGCGATATAAAATTACGAATAATTTTATTTTTATGGTGGGACACCCATCCGGCACTTTTTTTTGGTAAAAAATAATGTGACCTATTGGTCATTAAATTCTGGTACATATCACACGGAATAATTTGTTTTTGAATATTATAAAATGAATACTAATTAAAGTTCAGCGCACACTGAAAGAGCACAACTGTTATCAGCTGCTCGAAACATTTTGGCATTTTCATCAAACTACTCTGAATAAATCAATTTCATTGACATAAAACAAAGCATAATACGACAAAACAAACAATAATTTGGAATATAATAAATAATATAATATAAAGTAATAATATCCGTAATCCGGATAGAAATTGAATCTGAGAATCCCAAAAAATGGATTCAATCCGTAAAGCCGGGTAACGGATTAAATATATATAGCTGAACGATTTAATCTAATGTTAAAAATATGTTTTAATAGAATTTACGTTTTTTATAATAATTATAATATTGCATTGGGAGCTATTTTAAAAGCTTTTAATGTACATTTTAGTACTTGATTTACATGTTTTTTTTATATTTGAAAATAATTTAATAAAAGTAATTCTTATTTTAAGTTCAACATCATGTTAGATAATTAATATTGATAATAAAGCACCTAATCAAAAATAAACACCAATCATTAAAATTAATATTTGTATATACACTGTATAGTACAGTTGTATTATACAGTTGAATCGTGTGTAGTACAAGTTTAGAAACTACGAGGTTAAGACTATTCCTATATTGAAGAAATGAGAAAATCAAAATCAAAAATGATATAATATATACAGTTTATATCTACATATTATTATTTATTATTATGTAGGAATCTTTTGAAATTTATGGAAGGCCGTAAAATTCCGTAAAATTAATCGACGGAACGTATTGTCAGTTATCACGGACCGTATATGCCCGGAATTCAAAAGCAAAAACCCGTATTTGCTTAGGAATACATTCTATATAGGTATTTTGCTCAGAGAAAAAATAAAACCAGACCGATCAAGTATCAAGACCAATCATGTTTCATTTTGTCTTTTCGTAATGTCGTGTTATGATGTTAATTGAAGTGTGCGTTCGTCAATTACTTTACATGTGTTTTATAATTGTCTCCAATTAGTTTCGAGTTGCTCGGATCAACTCAGAGCGGTTTTGCTGTCCGAAATCGCAGAAATAATAAAAATTAACAAAAAAATCTGATATGTTTACTCTACTGAATAAAAGTATGTAGATGGCTCCACAATAAAAGAGAATGAGTGATATTTTTCATGGCTTTTAGAATTGCGAAAAAGCGTTTTTTGTTATTATTGTTTTAAATTTAAAACTTTGATCATTTTTCTACAAAATCCATTTTTAAATAGATTTTTATTGCAATTATAGACATCTAATGTTTAATTATAAGTGAAATGTACAGAACAATTTGTATGAAATAATTTTAAATTTTGGCGCTTTACCCTAATTGTTATAAGTAATAATTTCTAACAGACCCGTTTGAGAGTTAACTATAAAATGTCGTTTATATCTCAAATTTAAATATGATTGTTCGTTATAAATAATCACGCTGGAATATGGATCGCACATTCGCACATATCGATGCACTCTATCCAATAAAATATACCATACGACTAACTGCCTTTTTTCGTAAAGTCATCGATATATGAATATACAGATATACTTGCTTAAACAATTATACTACTCTGTTATTTGTATTCCTGCGTATTCCATCATTGGTTATATTTTTTATAATTTATATATTATACCCTAATGACTAATAAGTACAATATATATAATATGCACATATACAAGTATATTACACATTGTCATTTTGACAATGTTATAAATATCATAATATCCACATAACTTTAAACGCATGCCTTATTTTATTTGTATAAATAGAAATTAATATTAATTTATTATTATCTATAAATAAAGATTTATTATAGGAACGAAATTGTACAAAAAATGAGTTTAAATGTAACAGTGGTCAATGTATTTCAAATGGACTGCTTTGTAACAAAGTCTTTAATTGCATGGATGGTAGTGACGAAACCAGCAAAATTTGTCAAGTATGTACATATTATACGTACAGTGTAAATATTATAATAATAAGTGTAGATAATACAAAATTTATTATAAATTTACAAAAATAACAAATAATAATTTATTTTATCATATTCTAGTTTGAAGAACTAATTGAAACGAACGTATTCGTTAAATTTTAAAATATGTATCGTACTCGTATAGTCATATGTTCACAAGGTTTATTAAATTAATTTTAAGAATTTTTATACGTATATAAATGCATAAATATTAAACGTTAACAGATGATTTATTACGTAGGTACGCTGGTACGCATACGAGATTACAAAACAAAATATTTTAAAAATGTTTAGTATTTTCCTAATTTATTTTTAGTACATAGATTGAATAAAATTTGGTTTTGTTGAGGTAAACAAATTAAGATAAGGGTACTTATACAAGAAATAAGAAATATTTCTGTAATCTAGATTATCATATCCATGCTATTGATTAATTGTTATTTTTTTGTGTTTGTAGTTGATTATTTAAAATATTAATTATTACTTTTAATCATTAAAATCATATACATTTTATAAACGAAGGTAGCCGGGAGAAAGTAATACCATTGATTATGTATACTAGTATTACACTCATCAATGGTAATACGAATACAGTTCTCTTCCGGCTCTCGGTTCAAAAAAAAAAAAAAAGATAAAAAATATTTTTACCATATTAGTATAGTGTTTTGTTTTAATGTTTTATTGTAGAAACGAAATTGTACACAAACAGAGTTTAAATGTACAAGTGGTGAATGTATTTCAAAGAAATTACTTTGTGACAATGTTTCTAATTGTAAAGATGATAGTGATGAAGCCAACAAAATATGCAGACCTAGAGTATGATATTTTATTTTTTTCTATAATTTTTCTAAATTTTTTTCTCAATAATAAGATATATTTCTTTAATATAATTTACAATACTAGGTTTTACGATTTGAAAATTTAATAGGAGATATTCCTATACTACTTAACCCAGTTTTCAAAATATTCGTAAATCGACAGAGCCAATTTGTTTTATTATGTATTCAAAATTGGAATTTTAAATGATATCGATGAAATATTATGATGTCTGAAAGAACTTTTTTGGGTACTAGCATTGATTATAGAATAGACTATTCTATAATCAATGGTACTAGATATGTTCTGATTACTACAAGTATAGGGTAGCTTTCTGTAAAAAATTTTGTCTAGATGGTACTTTATTTAACTCATTATTTAAATTTCTCAATTTTTTTCTAATAACGACAGAAAACGACAAAAATTCAAGAAATCGATATTTTTGACAAACTTATTTTTCATTGTTTTATGATAAATAATTTTTCTATTGCACATTATTTAATAAATAAAGAAAATTTATAAAAATACATATTATCAATACCTATAGGTATCTATATGTACATCTGACTGAGTTTCACTTCAGAATCGTTATTTCGTTAATTTCGTTAATTCGTTTTTTCCAATACAATATCATTGCATTCAAATCTTAATTATAATATAATATAATAAATTAATTATATTTCACCTCAGATTTCTCCGAGAACTGAAGGGACTAAGAAGGAACGCCAAGCATCGTCTTATTGGCTTTTTTTCTAGTTAATGTTTAATACAACTTCCAACTTTTGTCTTTTAATTTTAATTACTGAAATTTAATACTGCAAGCTCAATCATATGTTATTTATTTAAAATCAATACAGTCCCGATTTTTCTTTTAATTGCCATTTTAAAATTTTAATATTGCAAAGTAAAATTGACTAAATGATATATTTTTTAATTTTTTATTATAATTCAAATTATAAACATTTTCTTTCTATTGATATTAATTATCTATATGTTAATTTCTATTAATTATAGGTGCAAATTAGATCTTGCACGACAAAAGAATTTAAGTGCACCAGCGGTCAATGCATTGATGTACTTAAAGTCTGTGATGAAATTATGGATTGTCAAGATCACAGCGATGAACATGACCATATTTGTAAAGTATGAATATTTAAAAACAAATTAATTTTCTTATTGTGGAATGAGTAATAGTATATCAATTTAAAACGTTATTCATAGACATAACATTATTATTTATTACAATATATTTATCTTAAAATACTATTACCAAATACCATTTACCAGTTACCACACTATATCCACTACTTAATTGGATCTACCTATTAAAATATCCTACATATTTATTTTATTATTTTTGTTTTAATTAAGCTACTTTAACAATTAATATTAAATAATAAATGTTGTTTAATATTCATATAGACCCAGCCATGTACTGATAAGGAGTTTATGTGTAAAAATACGCAATGCATTAATTTAAAAACACGTTGTGATGGAAATATAGATTGTACCGATGGCAGTGATGAAGATGCCACGTGTAAAAGTTATAGTAAAGTAAGAATACTTTTTTACAAAACATTTATTAATTATCTCACCAGAAGTTTTATTTTTATTGCTAGTTTGAACTAAATATGAAAAAAATAGTTTTTATAGAATTATAATATAGGTTCAATAGTTTTGAACTATAAATTATACTAATTAATAATTAACATACACAACGTTTAATCATGCTTTGAATTATTTTTGTACAATATTTTACTAAATATATGTATATGCATATGAAATTATGAAAACATATTATAAAGATCGTTTTATAAAATTTAATATTTTTATAGTTCTATATTCAGATGGTACTATGGTAGTATCTTAATTCTTTAAGTACTAACGATTTTTGAGTAACCATATTAAACGAGGCAACCAGGTAATGTTTTTGGCGGGGAGAAAATAACTAGCGGTTAATAATTTTTGAATCGGTTTCCAACAAATTCCAACAAGTCAGAGTAAATTTTGTTGCTTTGTTGGAATGATTTTGAAAAGTTATGCCAAGTTTGTAATGCCAACTTCATGTATCTGATAAAATTAATACAACATTATATACGATATACAAACATCAGATGTTTATCAGTTATTAATTATTTTAATGTTTTCCAATAGCAATATAATAAATTTAACGTACATTTATGGATAATATTTCTACATTTTAGACATGCGCTGAAAAAAATTGATGAATTCGGGATATTTTACATGTATAATCACCATATCCCCATCCACCCATCACCCTCTAGTTGCGTTAATGATTATGTTCATTAATTATTTCGCAATATTATATTTTTACAACGCATCAACAAGTACTGAGACCAGTGAGACTTAAAGCGGATACACACCTGAGTATTTAGGTGTAATGTAACAGAGTTTGTGCTAGCTTACAATAAACGACCAGTGAATACGTTACAGGTCACGCACTACTCTATATCGGTTGTTGGCCGGTCTGTCCATCAGTTATTCATAGTATAGGCGTGCAAACAGGGGCAGTAGGGTGTGCTCTTACTACCCCTGAACGGTTCTGATAGGTAAACTTGGAAGGGCCGAACAGATCCAATCTGTGAAACCGTATAATGTAGCAATATAAAATTTCTAAGTTGATTATTCAAAAAATTTATTCAACTACTATAAATTAATCTATTCTAAATATGAAATATATGATATTCACGTGATAATTCTTATTCCGAGGAAAAATCGTTTAAAAAATTCAAAAAATTAGCTAAATAAAGTACCAAGTAGATGCAATTTTCCATCGAAAGCTCAAAATAGATACACATAATTGTAAAACCATAAGGTGCATTCTTCGCTTCGCTTAGAATATAAACATTATCTGTAGCCTGTGGGCTGTTAAGAAAGAAGAATGGCCTGATAGCATACATTTTTGTTGTCCCCCGACCATAAACTCTGCGCACGCCTATACACCATTCCAAAAGAGAGCATACCACCTTCGCGCATGTACGAATGACGATCGTGAACGTTCAGATATCAAATTTCTCCTTCCATCGATCACTATCCACGGGTCGGCAATGCCGAAGCTGATTTTACGAGCGTGACCGAAAATTCCCGAAATATATATACCGATTAAAAATAAAAGACAAATGTTATCGTATTAATTGTTATTATTGTATATTTGTCAACGCGGTGTATATAGATTATGCTTCATAATGTTAATATCGGGTTTGATCGTTTGTTAGTGCGCGCCGTTTGACGAAAATTAGTCCGCTATGCCGGTATGCTGTCTTTTGCAATGGATTATATCAGCGGTTCCCAAACTTTTTTAGTTTACGCCACCCTAAAAATATAAAATAATGAATTGCGCCTCCCATGAATAACCCACGAACACATTTCATGCAGAGGCGTATCCAGGAATTTTTTTTGGGGAGGGCTGATCAGTTACATATTACATTACAAAAAAAACTACATTTAAAATGAATATTTAAATTATACAATAAATTATTAATCAAAATATCAGATTGTTAATTTTAGTCGTCTAGCTTTTCCACTGTTCCAAAACTTATCTAGTACCATCTCATCAGTAATATTTACATCTCTATGAATAGACAACAGAGCTAGTCCTACAAGCCGTGACTTAGATGTTGCATTTCGAAGATAATTTTTCAACCTCCTTAATGTTGAAAAACTTCTCTCAGCAGTGGCTGTTGAAACAGAAAGTATTGATAATAATTTAAGAAGCACATCTAATCAACCTTATCTAATTAATATATACGAAATGCAACATTACAGTAAATTGAAAAAGCAGAAGTACACCAAAAGAAAAAGAAAAATGGACACTTTTGTCTGGGAGTGGGTAAGAGGACGACCACTAAAGTGTACAGCACCAGTACACATGCAACACAACGCTGTATATTATATATTATTAAATTATATTTATTTATTAAGATTATACCTATATACTATATATAATTTAATTAATTACATTTCCTGAAATTTCAGGGAGGGGGGGCTACAGCCCCCTCAGCCCTCCCCCTGGATACGCCACTGACCTCATGTACCGCTAATTCACAACTACTACTATTATTGTCGGGTAAATATATTAATCATTATATAATTCGACAATATTCGGTAGACGCGATAATATTGGGCGATAACGCGATAACGCTGGCTGGATGTAGTAACTTTCCAAAAATTCCCGAATTAAGTATAATATTACAATATAACTGTATGCGAAATTATTGTTGATTTAAAAATATCATTATTTACCACGCATCTCGCGCTTCCCAAGGGAGGTGCGCTTCACAGTTTGGGAACCGCTGGACTATATAATTTACAGCAGGGACGAACCGAAGGGGGTCATGAAGGGGTGTGTACCCCTTCCATTCAGTATTATAGTATATTATATATTATCAGTATTCAGTATATTAAACATTAGTCGGCACTCGGAAAATATTTTTATTTTCAAAAGTAGTTCAAACAAAAGAGTTCAAGTTTAAATATATTATTATTTACTCATATATTAATTTATATTATAGTTAATACTCGTACATAATAATGCTTAGTCGGCAATTTTATGATAATATCCTCCCACGATATTTTTTTTAAGATCGTCCCTGATTCACAGTCCTGTAGAGTTCAGGGCGATTCGCTACGAACAACTGGTTTACCGTACACTAGCGTCGTGTCTTCACGTAACATTTCTTTGACGTTCGTCAAAATAATCGACAGCGTCGATAATCGAGCACATTCGAATGATACTGTACGCACCTGAGCATAGGTGTGATTCTTATGCACGCAACGTAATTCGAATTTTTGACGCGAGGTTGACTTTTGACGTATAAACTAGTGCAGCGCGGCAAAAATTTGATTAATGGACACGGTACCTGTCTAATCTTGTGCATAATATAAAAATTATTATAATACTATCACAGCCTCATAGGATTCGCACCATAATAATAATACATTGAAGACAGTGTAAGTAAGATAATATGTTAAGATAGTTTTTAAAACATTTAAAACTACTAATTATTATTTTACCTATTATACTTTTATATTTATTTAAATTATTATTTTTAATTCTTTCGATAATCATTAATCTAGTTCAAGTATAGTAGTATCTATAATCTATTGTAGAAATATAATAATTATTTGTTGCGATGATTGCGAATAAATAATATTTTGCTATGTTACAGCCCAAACAATCGCCACACAGTACCACAGAAATGGCACAAGGTCAAATGAAATATGTATTAACAGCCAATGGTCGACAATGGGTTTTGATGACTTAAATAATATGTGCAAAAAAAATATATGAATAATTTCTTTAAAAATATTATGTTTTAAAAAATTATTATTCAATATAATACCTATATATGTTTTATTAATTTATTTTTGCATTTTCAAAATGTACTGAAATATTGTAAAACCCATTGAGTATGTTTTTTTTATATTTATTTACAATAAGCAAGTACCTACATGAAATTAAAGTACTATTTTTATAACAAATATTAAAATATATATATATGTATACATTTATTTATTTTTATAAGTGTTGTTTATTTTGAGCGTCTCCACTGCATGTGGTTTTGCTACTTTTATCCCCAAGGGGGGCAGATAGGGGAAACTTTCCTCCTGCGAGTAATCAGTTTTGTACTAATTTGTTTTTAAAACATAATTTGTAATAATAAGACAAAAGATGATTATAGAGTATATTATAGTCTATTAATGAAAATTTTTGTATAAAATTGTTTAAGCATGTACCTATAAATCTATAATATACTTTATTTTACATTTAAACTGAGTTTTGATCACCAATGAAGGCCTTATATTTTAATATGATAAAAATACAATTTCAATATTTATTTGCGCCCCCCCCCCCCCTAATAATAATACTGGCCTTTGGCTGTTGGTGTGAACGTAAAGCTCAATTCTCACTGATTCAACACGACACGTTACATCTCACATCACTGTTAATTAATTAATTAATTCAATCACATTAAACATTGCATGGCTGCATCGAAAAGCAACTAATATTGTCCTAGAAGTCTAGCACCTAATAAAATGTTCACAGACCGTGAAACAAGCTTAGATTTAAGTTTCCCAATTCATAATTATTTCTAAATCCGCGCTTGGATAAATAGCACCAATTACCAATATTATAAACTGTGTGACACAGTCTGTGTCTATGCAAAAGGGCTCAAGTCCAATTTTTTTCAATTTTATATTATTCATTAATTTTGTGTTACGTACAGCGGCACATCCAGGAGTGGTGTTTAATAAGCAGTATATAAACTATATATTACAATATATAAACATAGGCGAAAATTTATAATCATTTTTAGAGGGGCTAAGATAGTATATGCCAAGGGAGGGAGCTTTGGGGACTATAGCTCTCACACCCATTGACCATGTTATTTTTAAGTATTAATTAATACTTAAATATGGTTTAAACTAGATGGGTATTAAAATAATTATTAGCCATAATTTTTCAAGAAACTTCAACTAGAGCAGCGTTATTTTTAAATTCTATAATAAATGGTTATTTTTTAGTATCTTAAAAAGTGACAGTAGTTTGTTTTGCTTATACGGTGCAACTTAGTATCGCTTTGCAGAGCAAACAACAAGATCAGTCACAAGCATTATCAGATGTATTGTTAATTAAAAGTGCTCTACATAGACTATTCGAGTTGACGCAGATAATCAATTTAAACAAATTTTCAATGAGGTTGTTGCACTGGGTAAAAAAAATTAATGTAGAAATATGAATTTCTCAAATTTGTAAAAGATAAACTCATAGACTATATCTAACTTCTGATGATCCAGAAATGTATTTTAAGTGATCCATATTTATTCTTTTTCTTGATTTTATAGTTTTATCAATGGATACTCGTTTCTAATTATTTGGAAACTATGTGATATCATGCCTTTTGAAGGACTTATTCCAGCTAATTTCGATAATATCGATTATGTATGAATATGAAAAAAAACTATAAGTGCTGTGTATACCGCCGCCACAGCTTTATTATTTAAAATATTTAATATTATTTTTTATTTATATAAAAAACTAAACAACTAGGTTATTAACTTAGTATTAATATTTTTAGTCTTTAAAATTTTAGACATATAGTTAGTAGACTTATTTACAACTTCACTTGCGATTATAAAATTATAAAATTTTAATCATATTTATTGTAACAATAACATTATAAGTATTTGCACGTATGACCACTATGACCATTTGGATAGTTGAAATTTGGTAGCTTTGTGATAAGCATTGTTAGAACCTTCGAAATTATATTAATATCTTTGCCCACAATAATTATTATGTATAGCTATAGCCTATAAGTTATAATTAATATTAATAAATTATTTGACTAGTATTATTAATAATAAAGAATTAAAAAATATGAATTCAAAATTATAACATGTCTATTCCACAAAAATAATTAAAATAAATGCATTGGAAATATTTAATAATTAGATGATATATATGTAATAAATTAATAATTAGGTATATAAAATAAAATATTATAATTGGGCTAAAATTAAATAAATACAATAGGAATAATGTTGATTTGAATTATTTAATATTATTTTCTTTGCATTACCATATAAATGACACTTTTGGACTGATTTCCCTTCTCTCGGTATTTTATATTTATAATATAAAATTATATTATTTTAATATAATTCCAGTACTTTTCCAATTTATTATTGTTATCAATTGGGTATTCATTTGAAAACATTAATTACTAACGATAATTTATAATTTATAGTTCTTATAAGCTGCAGTCACAAGTTACCTACTTATTATTCAACGGCATTTGTTACCTTCTATTTTAATGTTTAATTTCTCTGGTGTTTAACTCCATTTGTTGTTTCATTATTATAACAAACGTAAATTGTGATTTAGTGTACGGCTTATTTTATGCAATAATCCTTAGCTTCGACAGGAAAACAATTTTCTGAAATTTTGGCCGATGTGGTGTATTTCTTATTTTTTCGAGGAAACCAATTAATAGGTATGTATTATTTAATTTGTAGGTATATGGTATTTATATCAATTACATTAATGGTATAAAAAAATATTATTTTACAACAATAAATGTTATTTAAACATAAAATTAGCGAAACAAGAACTGACGCAGAGTTGTCTTAAATTTTTATCAAATTATTGAACATACTTTGTCTTCTGTAATGAATTTTACACAAAAAAATTGTCTTTTAACGTTTTTTTTTAAAAAAATTAAAATAAAATTAATAACCTATTAAAAAAATGAACGAATAGAAAACATTTTTATTTGAATATATTTTATTATAATCAATATTCTGATATTAATTGTTCCGTAATTTAATTTAACTAAAACCAGGATATATATTGGGCAATTTAATTTATTTTTATCTTCCTAATGTATTTTCATGGATTTTAGATCTATCATTATGTTATAATTTAATTGTAATTTACAAACATTATTAAATTATTTATAAGTAACAAATAAATTTGAACATTATCAATTATAATAATATATAAAATTATTTATGAATTGATTACTACACCACTACCTAATATATAATAATATGTGAATATGGTTTAATGGACAAATAGAATAGAATGAAAAATCCATATTATAAATATTATAATTGATTTATCATAAATTTGGAACATTTATATTTTCTGTGTAATATTGTAAACACTAAACGCAAAGTCACAATGTTAAAGGTATATTATATTATTTATAATTTATATTCACATATTATCTTATATGATAACTTGAGGTCATTGAATAACATTTTTTTAAATTTACTTCACTTTGAAATAATTTAAAATAATACGAATCTTTGTTTTCTATTTGATTTTACCGGATAAAATTAATATTGCGTCTTTTTTGAGAGACAAAATATGCACGTTCCTTACAATTTTATATTTTATAGTAAATTATATTAATTTTACGTATAATAAAAACACATTAGATTATATTTTTATACACATTTCAATTAACTATTTAGGTATATATAATTAAATTACTTTATTTTAACATTTTTTTCTTGTTATACCTAATATTAGTAATATTAGTAATTTTTTTATTTTACAATTTAAGTTACTTATTATTATTATTAGTTATTATTACATTTGTAGATTAATTGGAAAACAAAGAGCAGGAAACATTAGAAAATGGCATTATTATTTTTGATATTAACAGCAGGGTTAATCACTAACACAGTTTCACATTTTTTTTGTAAGTTGTTTTCTATTATTCTATTTGATAAAAAATTATATTTATATTATATCGCGCTATCGATAAAATTGCTATAATATTCAGTGTTTAGAATTTCCAGCATTTACATTGGTAAATAACTATGAGTCAGGCTTGGCCAAGTGGTCTGAGTCAAAACACATGTGAAAAACAAAAGTAGAAGTGAAAACACGTGTTTCAGTGCACCGGGTTCAACTCCCGGGTAGCTACGGCTTTTTTGCGCATGGTGGCGTTTGGACGGGAGTAATTAATCATAATTACCCGAAAAAGCCCAAACATTTGAGATTAAAACTAAAACTAAACAAACTAAAACGTCATGTTTCTAGTTCAGTGGTGACCAACTTTTTTTTTTTATCGAGGGCCATTAAAAAAAAAAATTTGGGGGCCAAGAATTTAAACATTTTTTTTTTTTTAAAAAAATAGAATATTATATTTTATTACAGGTACATCTTAATATAGGTACAGCGATAAATTTAATTATTTATTATGTATTGATTGCTATAAATGAGAAAAAATATGAAATAGATACCAATAAATATATCTTATTTTATATCTTATTGTGAGTTTTGACCTTGTTTTTGTGTACAGAGAACATTAATATTAGGTTCTAATTTGTTTGAATTTATCTGTAGAACGCAGTGGCACACAGAATTTTTTTCTGTGGGGGTTATGCTTAAAATAATTTCCTAAAAAAGATAATTTTGTAGAATGTGTAGTAATAAGGTATGGTAAAATTAATTGTATGCTGGATTTTGAATCTAAGTTGAATGAAGGAAAACGTTTCAGGGGGTTGTGACCTCTAAAACCCATCCTGTGTGCGCGTTAGAACGCTACTGTTAGAACGGCATAGAGATGTTAATTTGTTATGCGAAACCGAGTTTTGTTTTTATTGATTTTCATAGTTGAAAATATTTGCTCACAAATATAAGTTGACACGAATATACATGATATTTTGGTAGCAAATTGCCGAATGTTAGGAAAATCTTCATTAGATATATTTGAACAAAATTCAACATGGTTTTCAGAGCTTGAATAATGTTGAAATTATGTTTTTAAATAATTATTAGATTGAAATTCGATGGTTTCTAATTGTAAAGAATTTTCAATATTTTCTGGATTCATGTTTAAAGGATTTTCAAATAAACCTGTTAGCTTTTTATTTGCTCGAATGTCTTTATAACGATAAAGCTGCCACACACGGTCATGTCTGATTAACAATGTAATTGACGATAAGAAATGGGAAATATTCATTTTTATTAAATTTTACAAACATTACATTTTTAGTATATGTGATTTTAATTTTTTTTTTAATTTTTAAAATTTGAAGTTATACTTTTTCAATTTTAACAGACAATTTTACTTTGACTGTTCGGTTAATAAATGATCGCGGGCTGCATCTGGCCCTCGGGTTGTAGTTGGTCACCCCGACACCTCTGTTTTAGTAACCTAGAAGGCTAGAACCGTGGCTAGAACTATATTAGACTCTTTGACATAGTGTGATGATTGTTATCAGCTAGGACGCCAGGTAGCATAGTAAGTTGTGATAAACATAAAAGTGGATGTAAAACTGCACAATTTTACAAAAGTCATAATTAATACCTAAATGCTTACTTTTGGATTTTTTAAATCTATAATAAAATACAATATAAATCTGTTTCATCTTTTATATAAATATCATATATCATATATATATATATATATATATTTATATATTTTAGTCGAGTGTGTAACTAGAAAAATATTTCGGGGGTTACAATTTTTCAAATTTAATAGGTATTATATACAACAATAATAATAAAATTAAAACGAATAAAATGTATATTATTAAGAACTTAGGGGATCCGAATCCTTGTACCCCTCCCTAAATTATGGTCTAGTAAGTAATCACTTTTTTTGGTAGAAATAATGACACAAAAAAAACTAACCATAAAGTTAAACTAATGAAAAAAACGGTAAAAATATCGCAGACTCGTTTTAATAAAATTAATTTTCGTTATTTTATGTCCAAACTTTCAAATCTAATTTTTTAAGCATCGACTTAGTTCATTAGGTAATAATTTTAATAAATAATAGACGACTTTATCACTTATAAACACAACACACCCGAACGAAGTAAAAATTAAAATTTGACCGAGTTGCTTAAATTATTTATCTAATATTCTAATCTATTGGAGATGTAAACTTGTAACTATACGTACTTTTAAAAGTGAGTTATTAATGAAAACGGGATATTTACACTACATAGTACATTTGAATAAAAAAAAATCAACTAAAAATGAGGTAGTCGGATAGGTTTATTAGTAATAAATAATATTTTTTTATTAATTATTTACAGATGACTTCTGAAAATAAAATAAATTGTTTGAGCGCATATTAAAATAATTATCAAAGATGTTTTTAAGCACGCTACAAATTCCGAACTCTGAAAGAATTCGAATGATTTTCTCGGAATTTAATAATATAGATTTTGCGTCTCTTTATCTAGTTATTTCAGATAATACATCGTGCGGCAAAAATGAATTTAGTTGTTCTAACGGTTCTTGTATAAATAACACAAAACTCTGCGATGGCAACAAGGACTGTAGCGATGGCACTGACGAAGTTAATTGCGGTGAGTAAAACTTGCTAATCTAATGCTATTAACTCATAGGCGCAATTAGGGTCAACAATTTTTTTTTTGGGGGGGGGAAGGCTCAAATCTCCAACATTTTAGAATTATTAAGAATTAAATTCTTCTCTAATATTGATACTTAAAATAATTTATATTTAGAGGGCTATAGACAATTTTGGGTCTTGGCCCCTTCGCCCCCTCTAATTGCGCCTATACATTGACTGTTTAACTGTTATTTTGTAAGTTGTCATCTTTTGTAAATAAATCAAGTTTATCTATATTTAGATATGATAAAATGTCTGACGCCTGATTATCATAAATGTGACAGTAGTAAATGCATTCCCGTTTCATTCGTGTGCGACAAGGAAAACGACTGTGCCGATGGATCAGACGAGAGTCATTGTCATGATGTACGTATAATAATTATACTTTTAATGGTTATTGAATTAATGCAATTTCGTATTAAGAGGGAGGG
>CM023358.1:51309592-51340789 GCA_013282895.1 Eriosoma lanigerum
CCCCCCTCCCTTTACGAACAACGTTATAAATGTTATAATATTTAAGAAATATTAATTGATAAACCATTAAAAAACCAAATTGCATAAAATCACTGTAAAAACTATTTTTTTTCCGTGTGTTTTTATAATTTATGCAATTTAAAGTATAAAAGTATTATGTAATATATTTTTCATAAATATTATTTAAAATATTTCAAAACTTATTAATATTTCATTATTTTTGCATATATTTTAAAATATTTTATTAATAATTATTTTCAAACATTCATATGACATTTTGTATTATAATTTTAATACTCTATAATACGCTTATTTATTTATCAATCTTATTTAATTTAAATAAACAAAAATTTCGGATTCAATTAATTTAAAAATCTTTGAATAATAAAGTAAAGGGGCTAAAGCTAATGGCGTGGTGAACTATTTCACTATAGGGAGCCAAAATATTTTTTATCTATACCCACCCACGAACGACGAACCCATTCAGGGACGTACACAGAGAGGCAAGTAGGAGAAGTTGTCATTTCCCACTTAGCTTTTTTCTGGGAAAGTTTCAAAACCATAATTTGATTAGCTAGTATGAAACACTGAAACTAAAATTTGAAAAATGAAAATATTTACCACCTTTGATAATTTCCTGTGGATGCCTTTGCACCCATCCACTTACCAACCCTTTTAACAATATTTCCATCAAAATTAATAGCATTACTTGCAATACTTTTTTGTATCACTCTCTCAATTTAGTTGACGTAAATAAGTAATATACAACACAATACGACACGTCTTATAAAATAATTATCAAAATAGTCTAAAATATTTTAAATTGAACAAATAACCTTTTAAAATTATTTTGAAAAAACTTTAACTTTATTTCTCAAAACACACATACAATAATTTATTAAAAAAAGGTAAAATCCCAAAACTGCCGTATATCGATCCAATAATCACACGATACAAAATGGACAAATTCTCTTCATTTGTTCAGGTCTTTTATAACTTTATTTTTGCTGTCCTTGCACTCTTTATTTATTGTGTGTGTGTCTGTTATTTTAAAATGCTTATTAGTTATTAAATTATATAAAATTAAAAATTGACATAGTATATACCTATGTCCAATATACGACAACTTGTAAAATGTTTAGTCAAATTACTATATATTTTAAGGAATAAGGGTCATATTTTCAAAATTATTGAGATGATTTGAGCCACCAGTGACATATTTTATTATTTATTATTATTATAAAAAGTTGTCTATTATTAGTTGCTACTGTATTATCTATTATTGTGATAGCGGATAAGTATATTAGCATTGATTGTATAATAGACTATTATAAAATCAGTGGTACCTATTATTAAGTATTATAAGTTATAACTTACGAGAACATAATATAATATTATTTAATATCGATGGTCTAATAAATGCTTACATTTCAGAGTTCACTGAGATTTTGACAAATTTGATTTTAAATATTTTACGATATTTAATGCAATTAAATGTAATGAAATTTTGAATGTAGGGACTTGAAAATTTTCACAATATCAATAATATTAATGACCTATTACAATTAAAATGAAAAAATGTATTAACAAAATATAACTGTTTTTGTTTTTAATCAATGATTCATCAGTTTTTCAGTTAGAAAGTTTTTTAGAATAATTAAAAAAAAATTATTAATGAGAAATATATCAAAAGGCCAGGGGGGATTCACCCTCCATATTACCCATGTATACACCCATATATGGACGATATAATATACCAATTATACTTTATATTTTAATAATTAAAAATATTAGAATATAATAAAATAATTTTGAGGATGTATCCCCAAGCCAAGCAGCCACCAAATTGCCCTTATTCTTATACTCCATTATCCCACAACCACGTTTCCTCATTCTATAGCATATTACTTTGATTCACACCAAAATTATCGACTGCTACATTCCCTATTTAGTTTGCTACCCTTTCCCAAATTTTATTTATATTTTCCCTCAGTGTTTCACATTGTTTCTTAATTTAATTTTCTTATGAACAAATTTTTATTTTTATTTGGAAGTCTCCATTTAATTATTAGCTCTCCACTTATTTGTCCTTTATTCTTGTTTCCTCTTTTCTTTTACAATCCTTACACTACTTTATACTCTTACGCCACATAAAACAATCTATTTATGATCTATTACCTGCTCTACTCTTAAAAGTTATACAATGCTCGCTTCTTCCTATAAAAGTATTCATAATCATAACTGTCAAGTGCCAACTCATACAGACATGAGTAAAATCAAACACTTTTCTCCAATCACATTATTCTCTCTAAAACCATAACCTCCATGTATCTTCTCGTACTCAGTCCTAGCACTTGCCAAATGTCGATTCATATACGAGTTGGTGTGGTTTAAAATCAAGGGCTATATGTGCTGTACTAATGTCCTTAAACCGTTGACATCACGAGCATAAAATAGGCCAAGGTTACAGCACTTTGTTAGATACCTGTCAAACCGTTACTCTCGCTATCTCCTCCAACAACTATGCGGTCACCTCTCATATGTGTTAACCACACATGTACCTACATATTTAGCAACAATTTGTAAAAAAAAAATCTAGAAAAAAATCTATTTAATACCTATATGATCAAAGTAACTAAAATAGAGATATAGAGTAATTACTGATCTTGTTTTAATTTGAATTGTAATAATAGTTCTTACTGATTCGTTAACTTTTTGTATGTTATATAATTAGGTGTTATTAGCTTAATATGTACTATGTAGGTATTTTTAAACTACGGTTTATAATATATAACAATTAAATCATATTAATTTAATAAACGTAATATTTTGAAAGGCACCCATTATGTAACGGTAACCTTATTTTTGAGGCTTGAATTAATATCATCTTTTCAACTGTTGTCATTAAATTTGGAAAACGTTTTGCACTATTTTTATATAGAAATCCTTGACGAAGCCATGTACGAAAGAAGAATTCAAGTGTTCCGATGGAGCTTGTATTCCTTTGTCGTGGCATTGCGATAGGGTGAACGACTGCGATGACGACAGTGATGAAGACATGGAAGAATGTCGAAAACGAGTATTTTCTAAAACATCAAACTTGTAATATTTCTTTTTATATTCAAATGATTTATGTTTTAGATTTCGTGTAACGAAGGATTTTTGTGCTCAAATCTACACTGTGTTTCGAAGAAATGGAGATGTGACGGAAAAGATGACTGTGGCGATGGTTCGGATGAAACCCATTGTGGTAGATATTTTTAAATATAATTTTTTTTTTTATACCTATATTTATTTATATTTTATACTCATGGATGCTATTTAGATTTTCATTTAATCGAACCGGATCAATGTTTAGTTAGAGATAGGCAATTTTTATGTCATGACCACAAAAAGTGTATTGACATTGAAGATGTTTGTAACAACAACAATGACTGTTTAGATGCATCAGATGAAGGTGGTCTTTGTAATAATTTGACTAGTAAGTATAGTAACAAAAATTAGTGTGATTATGCTTCAATCATATTTTTAGCTTAATCAAATTAATAAACTAGGGAGGCTTAAGTGATAATATCACCTCCAAATTGTATATGTATGTTATATTATTTTTTAAATAAAATAAAAATACATAGGTTATTTGTTTAATGCTTAATTTAATTACTGTGATTTTGTACATTTTTGTTGCTTTTTTCAATTTAATTTTACTTTAATCTGATTTTTTAGAATAACCTATAATAATCTTCCTTCCTTACTACAATTATAACTTATCCAATTAATAATTATAGTTATCTAAAATTAAAACATATACAGCAAAACTTATAATCTTCTACAGTATTTTTGTTGAAATTTCTCACCTATTTAAATATGTTGTAAAATTATCTCATTGAATTTGAATAATTTCAGGTTACAAAAAAGAATGTAAAGCAATGAACTGTTCTGGTACGTTTGAATGTTTAAGAAAACCACATGGAATTTTATGTGCATGTCCTAAAGGGACATACTATGCAAATAATACATGCCTTGGTAACGAATAAAATAAACTTCAATATTCAATAATACTTAATTATTAATATAATTACTACAATAATAGATATCAATGAATGCGAGGAGTACGGTACTTGTGATCAATTTTGTCTTAATTCATATGGTACATATATATGTTCTTGCGATCCAGAATATGAATTAATAGATAATCATAAGTGTAAAGTAAAAGGTAATATTGTTAAATAATTACCTATAATATTTCGAGGTATATAATTTATAAAATTAAATTGAGTAACTAGTAGAATAGTAGTTGTATAACAGTCATCAAATTAAATTTACTAAAATAATATTATGTTGAATATATTATTATTTAGAGTTTTGAAAATATTTAAGGTATTTTTAATGATAATAATAATTATAATAATTAAATGCATTCAACTTATTTTATTATGTATAATATAAACTTTATTTATATAGGCGAAGATCCGGTTTTAGTATATTCATCACTACGACAAATTAAAGTTTTAAACTTAGTAACACTGAGTACTTATATTTTGGTCGATAAACTGCATCAAGCAACTGGATTAGCTGTTGATGTGTCTAATATATACTGGACAATAATTTATGAAGGAATGCAGGCTATAGTTACAACAAATAAAAATGATACAACACCAGAAATTATTGTGACATCGGGTAAATATGTCTGACAGTTGTTAATATTTAAATTTAAAATGAAATGTATCTACCCTTTTTTAGTTAACTTAATTATACAATTTTATTTAAATTGCACAATTCAAAACAATTCAAGTGAACTTATATTATATATCTATAACAGGTCTTGGAACGCCTGAAAACCTTGCAATAGATAGTATTACGCAAAATTTGTACTTCACTGATGCTAAAATGAAACATATAGGAGTATGCAAAAATGATGGTACAGTATGCACAGTCCTACACAATAAAAATATTGATAAACCTAGAGCAATAGCTGTTTCGCCAATGGATGGGTACAGTTTGAATTGAATTATTATCAAACAATTATAGGAATTAATATTAATATATCTAAACATACTTAAAATAATAATTATAGATACATGTATTGGACAGACTGGGGTGAAAATCCAATGATTGCTCGATCTGGTATGGATGGATCTCAACCACAACAATTCATCACACAAGATATACATTGGCCAAATGGTGTTCATGTCGATTATCAAGGAAAAAGAATTTACTGGGTGGACGCTAAAATGCAGATTATCGAATCTGCCAAATTGGATGCAAGTGATCGAAGAGTAAGAATATGTTTATTTTTAAAATTTTCAAGTTTACTAATGTAATTATTAATTATATTTTTAGATAGTTATATCACAGTCAGTCGACCATCCGTTTTCGGTAACTGTGTTCGAAGATAAACTATACTGGAGTGATTGGTCAGGTAGAGAAATAAAAGTATGCAACAAATTTACAGGTAAAGATCAGGTTTCATTAGTTCACGAAAGTAGAAGTAGAGTGTATGGTATGCAAATTTTTCATCCATCACTATTCAATAAGTCACAAGTATGTACAACAACCACAATAAATAATGATTTTTTGTTAAATTTAACTAAGAATTTTAATTTCAGACGCCTAATCCTTGTGTAAAAGCTAAATGCAGTGATATTTGCTTGTTGGCACCAATAATAAATAGTAATTCTAAAGGATACACATGTGCATGTCCTGACGACAAACGACTGTCGTCAGAAGAATTATTCTGCTATGACACTGTTATTTCCCCTACTATTATTGTGGGTAGGTCATTAAATATTTTAGAAATTGAACATGAACATCTGGGTCGGCAAAAAATCAAGGAATTACCTTTGAAAAACAAAATATTTAGAATATCTGCAATCGCTTACAATTCAATATCTGGTTAGTAATAGATTTAAACTTATGTTTCTAATAAAATTTTACAAAGGTAATTATTTTCAATTGTATTGTATTATAAAGGTAATATTGTAATATACGATTCAAAATTGAAAAAACTATTCACATACGATTTAATCAAAATGAAATTATTAGATTTACCAACGTCAGAAATTGGTTCTTTATATTCCCTAAAATTTGATAATCGCGGAAATAACCTATATTGGTGTGATCGGTCTAGAAGAACATTAGAAGTTTTAAGCCTCACTACAAACACTCGAACTACTATTTTGAATGAGTTTGACGGTCATATCCCAATCGCAGTAGCCCTAGTACCAGATAAAGGGTAGATATACATTTTTATGTCTTAAATTGTTCAAAACTAATATTATTCTAACCATTGATTATTTTAATATTAATTTTTTTCTTGCTTATATATGTTTAGCTTTATGTTCGTGGCCATGAAATATGATTATCGTATTGTACACATCGATAGAATTGATATGGATGGGAATATTAAATCTCTAGTTCATACTGTAGAATTTGGTTTGGTGGCAGATGAAATATGTTTACATTTTGATATGTTAACAAGAAGGTTGTACTTTACAGATGTAAAAAATGGTGTAATTGATAGTGTCAATGAAAATGGTTAGTATTATTAATATTCAATAATAGAAAAAAAGATATAATTTAACCTAACCTATTTGGTAATTTGGCTAGGAATGGATAGAAAGCTTATACAGAACTCTGGATTCGTAACAGATATAGTATCAATGAATAATGAAATATTTTGGGTATCTCAAGGTTCAAACGCTTTAAATTGGATGAATAAAAATAGTAATGATCGGTCATATAGAATCCTTGATATGGGTAATAAAATTTAATTAATTAATATTTACAAATATAGAAATATAGAAATATAAAATTTTATTTTTATTTTTATACTGTATGTGTAAATAGAAAATTGGAAAAGTGAATCAAATTTATGTTTAACTGTGGTAAATGACATTGACAAAGAAATCCAACATCCATGTAGACAAAATAACGGTGGTTGTAGTCATTTATGCATTTTATCTGGAAAAGAAAAGGTGAAAAAAAATTAATTATTTTATTTTTAAAGCATTTCTTTTTCTATTTCTATTTAAAATGAAACTTGATTTAATGTTAAAATAAAGGTTTGCAGTTGTCCATTGGGATTAGTTTTATCAAATAATGGCCTTACATGTGTACCACAAAAACAGTGTAAATCTGATGAATATCGTTGTTCAACCGGTGAATGTATTCTATCCCATTTTCGATGTGATTCTAAACAAGATTGTCCTCGTGGTGACGATGAAGATGTCATTAAATGTTTGAATTTTGTGCCAAAATTATGTCCCATATCTCAATTTTTATGTCATGACAAAACTAAGTGTTTGGATAATAAACTCAAATGCAATGGTATTAAAGAATGTAATGATGGTTCAGATGAAAAAGAATGTGGGCCTAAAAATTCTTGTGATCCAAGTAATAAAATATAACTGTTAACAGATGCTATTTACACAAGTCAATATTGATTTTACCTGTGTGTTTGTCATAATTCAAATTATTTAAATCAATTTTTCAAATATATTTTAGATAAAGAATATTTGTGTTCAACTGGGGAATGTATTCAGATAAGTTTTCTATGTGATGGCCATCAAGACTGTAGTAATGGACAAGATGAATTAAATTGTCAGAACCAAACTTGTCACCATATGGAATTCAAATGTATGTCTGGAACTTGCATCGCTGCAGCTTGGGAATGTGATGGTGAGATTGATTGTGTAGATGGTTCTGATGAACATAACACTTGTGGTATGCTATAAATTATATACTTTTGTACCAGTGTAATGGTTGTAAATAATAGACTTTCGCCATTTACAGCAACTAAAAAATGCAAAGCTGATCAATTTTTGTGCAGTAATAGTCGATGCATATCTCATCAATTCACTTGTAACGGTGAAGATGATTGTGATGATAATTCTGATGAAATTGGCTGTTTACCATCTTACATGTTCATGACAAAACCAATTAAATTATGCAATGAAGAAAAAGAATTTCAATGTGAGACCAAACATGGATATTGTGTACCAATTGAAGCAAGATGTAACAAAACATCAGAGTGCAACAATTTAGAGGATGAATTAAATTGTGGATGTCAAAAATCAAATTTATTTGAATGTGATAATAAACGTTGTGTACCAAAAGATTGGTTATGCGATAAGATTGATGACTGTGGCGATAGGTCTGATGAAAATTCTAAAACATGCAACCTAACTTTACAACACTCTCAAGTTTCAAAAATTGTTTGTGATGGGTATTTATGTAAAAACAAAGAATGCATTCCTTTAGACCGAGTCTGTGATCATAAAATTGACTGCAAAGATGGCACTGATGAAGGAGATCTTTGTGGTAATATAATATAAACATGTTATTTTAATGAATGATAATAACCCTTATAATGCATTATTATATTTGTATTTTAGGTTTATCTTGTAAGTTCATGAATTGTAGTCATATTTGTCAAGAAACACCGAAAGGTGGTAAATGTATCTGTTATCTAGGCTACGCAATTTCCCACGATGGCACTGTTTGTACAGACATCAATGAATGTAAAGACAACAATAACCCATGTACTCAATATTGTACAAATTTAGATGGTTCATTTAGCTGTAATTGTTTAAATTCAGATTACATGTTGCGAGCAGATAAAAGTTCTTGTAAAGCATTAGGTGTGTATTATTGTATTCATAGATATCGAATGTCATTAATATCATGCATGATAAAATTATATTATATAACAGTATGTAAATCACTTTAACTTTGTAAGTAATTAATTTTTGTAGGGCCTACTATGAAGTTAATCTACTCAGAGGCTGACCAAATAAGAAGTACTTCTGGAGATTTGAAAGAATCTAAACTGCTTTTTTCAAAACCAGGAAATCAAATAACAGATCTTGACATAGACATAAGAAGGAATCTTATTTACTGGACATCGGGTAATTAATATAAATATTAATAGTCTAGAATACAATAATTAAATTTAATGATATTTAGTTTTTAAATTTAATAAACACTGAGACTGTTGAAAATGAAATGATACTATATTTTTCATGTGATAGATGATATATATATATATATATACACACACACACATAAAATAACAATATTAATTATCTAAACAGTAAATAATTTATGTTTAAATTACTTATTTATTAAATTAATGATATTACAGAAGAAGCTGGTACTCTGAATTTTATGGACATGAATATACAACAAGATCATAAGGTTTATATAAAAGATTTGATAAATCCTACTTTGGTTCGAATTGATTGGTTGACAGAAAACATATATTTTATAGAAAATCATCGTTCTATTGTTGTATGTAATTTAAATGTTAAACATTGTGCTACTATATACAATGCTAACATCCATGCAAAAATTAAGGCTTTTGCTATCGATCCACAGTCTGGGTAATTATCTAAATGTAATGTTTCAAATAAAAAAAATAGTACAATATTATTTAATTTAATTAATTTACAGCTTAATGTTTTGGGCTGAAAGTATATGGGCTATATGGAATTCTCCAACTACAGTAATTAGACAATCCGATTGCAGCGGACAAAATGTAAAAACTATAATCGATCAAGAACTGCATGATATTACTGATTTAACCATAGATCCGATTAAACGTATGGTTTATTGGATTGATATGGTTAGTTCATCAATTGAGAGGGCCTATTATGATGGATCCAAAAGAAATATGTTGATCTATACAAACGTAAGAAAATTAATTATAATCGAGTTATTTTTTGTACTATCCATTAGTTTTAATAATTAACTTGTTTTTAAATTAGCATTTTCCCAAAAAAATATCACTGTACGAAGACAAAATGTTTTGGACCAATGATGCTACCGGGTACTCTATATTCAAATGCAAAGTTTTTGGTATTACAAATATTCATTGTGAATCGGTTCCTCTTCAAATATTTTCTCCCATTGGCATATTCATGATAAGTCAACAGGCCAAACAAATTAATGGTATTTTAAATATTAGTTCATAATTATATTTTGTTTTGATAAACTAAATTATTAAAGTGTATAAATTATTTATTTCAGCATCTAATATTTGTAATAAAGTTCATTGTGATTTTATTTGTACTTCTGGATCCAAAGGACCTATGTGTATTTGCGAAGATGGATCGCAAGTATATCCAGGCACTTTTTGTGGTGTAATATTATATTTCAATTAATTTATTATTGTTATATATATTTGTATGTATATAAATCTGTATATTTTATTGATTTCAGAATAAGAGTCACAAAAACTCATCAAATACAGGAATTATTAAAAGCAAGACAAGTAATGGAAATAAAATTTCATTTTATGTGGCTTTGTTCATAATCGTTATTCTGGGATTGACGATCATTTATTATTATTTATACCGTAAAAATATAAAACCATCTGCTTCATTATCTTGGTAAATGTTTTATTTGAATATCAAGTATAAATATAATATGTACCTAATATAATTATAAATAACTATGCACTAATAATAATAATAATTATAATTGTTTAATAGGTCAATTCCTTTAACCATTAGCCGTTTGATTAACAGGAGAAATAATACTCAGCACCAGCATAATGTACGCGCATATAATAATGCTTATGAAAATCCAATAAATGGGGTAATAATTTTTTTTTTTAAATTGTTTATCATAAATATATTGTATTATTTATTGATTGACATATGAACTTTAGTAGTGATTTGATAAAATGAATACCTTTCTATATTTCATTGATATAATAATCTGATATAAAATAAAATATTGTTGTAGGAAGGGTTAAGAAACGATACTGTTACTTGTGAAGTGTTGTTAAATTATAATGAAGAACGATTGGCTTTTAACAGAAGCTTGGAGACTCATCACACTTCATCGTCTATTGCAGAATTTGAGGAAAATGATAAGAAAAATCTTATAGTTTTTTCATAAAAAAAAAAAAAAGGAAATTGGTGAAAATGTTTTTTTTATGTATAAATCTTCCAATTTAAATTCTTTCTGTATTTGTGATTTATATAATATAATTTAACAGTCATATATGAATATATAATTTTTATAAATAATCGCGAATGTTTTTATGTAAATATAATATAAAGGTATACCTAGTACCAGTATTTATTTTAAATTTTATAAAATATATTAAATAAGTTACACTTATCACTTGTTTTATTTAGAAAATATGAATTTTTTTGTCTTAATGAAGATCGATCTTTGCTTAAATCTTATTTTTACAGACAATAGTTTTAATCAATAAATTATTTTATAAACTTATCTGATATTACATTTTTATACAGAAAATACAGTAAACTATTTAGGATTTTGTTAAGGGATGACATTGTCATTCTGTGATAGATACCTATATCAAATAACTTATTTTAATCAATTCTCGAAAAATATCATCATAAAAAAAGGTACAAGTGAGGGGACAATATATCCTTTATGATACCTAAATTTGACCCTAACGAATTTTGTATAAATATTTATATGAACAATAAACTTAATAACACTTTAATGTAATTAAATTGTAATTGTATGTAATAACTAGAGATTCTATAAAATAACTTAATATAGTATTATAAATAGCATTTAATCATATTAAACTTTATACTTTAAGTAAATGTAGATATAAGCAATTCATAAAATAACTGATTCAACGCTCTAACTGTATATACATATATATACAAGCCCTATTAGCCTGGCGAGTTATGGTAGAAAATGGAAATATGTTGAAAAATAATCATAAAATAAGATATTAATGTTATACCCCAATTTTATTGTATTTCAAAATAAAATTTGCTAGAAATAATTAATAATTTGAAATATATATACTTAAAAGATGGGACAGTAAAATATTGATATCTCGGTGGGCCAAATTTACTCAATCTGCTTTGTATATATATGGGGGATACTCCTCCCCTCTTAATATGCCACTGCAAAAGAACTACAAATTAGCAATTTTCTAATTAATAATTATAAGGAGGATGTTTTGACGTTAATCCATCTATCTAATTTGTAAATAAAGTAAAATCAACATAAAACTTAAATAATTGTAATGTTGAACATTTAACTTAAGTATAAACATTTATTAGCAAATTAAGAAAAAGACACATTTTGGAAATAATTTTATATCATTTTTGTGAAACAATCTGACAAAGAAGTAATGGCTTCTTCTATTATTTCTTATCATACAGTATTTTATTTAAAAAAAAAAAGCATTCAGGTAATTGTAGTTTTTTAACTAATTATAGATCATAATACAAAAATTTATTTTATTTTAATTATTAATTATTCTATAATTTATAAAAGAAAAAAAAATCTAAAATATTATACTAATTGTAGACTTTTACTGTACTCGAAGTTTCAAAAAAGTAAGGGCTCTTTCCATATTTGAAGAAAAGAATGTTATCATCCCTTTTTACCTTATTTTTATGTGACAACTATACCTCTCAAATAGTAGAAGTGTGGTAAAATTTCTGAAAAATTAGTTGAGGTACTCAATCTCCATGAGACATCCCAGTGGTCTAAGTCAAAATTTTGTGGTGGATTTCATTTTAGATTCTGAAGGTAACAAAGAATCTATAAATATCACAAGCATAGTTTTTGTTTATGTTTGATACAAGTTCTATAGACTCATATTAGTATTAATTATGTTATAATATGCAATTATGTAGAATAACATAACCTGTATAAAAAAATAATTACATAATATATTAATACGATATGTACCATGTATTATATTCATAAATGTTCTTTTCGTGATTTTAATAATAAAAATTGATCATTATTTTCGTAAATTCCAATAGTACTTATGAGTGCTACACTAAAGACTTATTAAACGATTTTGTGTCATAGAAGTTCGAAGCATATTTTTAATGAATTTAATTTTTGAAAATTATAGTTTTCAGCTACAAATTTTGTTATGTGGCGACCACTGACTTGTCATATTTAATTTATTATTTATTGTCTATTAAACTGTACATAAAATATAATGGTATATATAATTAAAGGTTGTTTTTAAATCAGGCATAAATAATGACTCACTTATGCCACAGTAATACTTAAAACTCAACTGAAGTCTGCCAAAGTGCTAAATATGTTCAAAAATATAAATTAATAATTATAATAAACATAAGTATATGGCACATATTATTTTGCAACTGATTTAAAATATTGATTATTTTTTTGCAGTTTTGCAGTTATCATTTCATTCAAGTGTTGTTTTTTTTATCAAATTAGGCAGTATACCATATTATGGTGTACCATAAATCCATATTCTCATTTAATATTTAATTTATAGTTTATGGGATAAGAAATGAGAATGTAATATTTAAGACGATATTATATCTAATCTGTGGTTATAATAATTTTATACACGTTATATCTTATGATAATTATATGATAATCATGATGTAAGTATCCAATTCAGTTTATTGACATTTATTATTTAATATTTCAATTTTCTGAGGAATAATCATATTAATTAATAAATAAATGGTGTTTATTAAAAATACGTACGTTGTGTAACAAGAGTCAAGACCATAAATCAATAAAACATCATATCAAAATATACCCAACAACCCAACCGTAAATAAAAATAAAAATAAGTATTTGATTTGTTTAGAAAATTCAAAAATTAATATTATTTTATATTTTTTTCATCCATGATAATATCGTAGTATCGTGTTTGTCAACAAGACAATAGCCTGCAACAGCTACATAACTGCGCGTGCGTAAGTATTGTGCATTGACTATAAAATATAATATTAGAAGTAGTATGGTTGTTATGGCGCGTTATTTTTTTTTGCCGCGAAATGAAGGTGGCTCAAATAACGGTCTATGCCGGTTATGCCGATTCCGCGGGAATGCGCTATAACTTTTGCGTTGGCTGCACTGGTGACGCCGATAACGTTTGTCTGCGAGACAACGGTAGGAGGGATGTTCGTTAAGCGTCCCCTCTACCCCGTCAGACCACAACAACACGGACACGCCGCAAACTGCCAGCCGCCATTATTTTCATGATTTCGTCTTCTGTAGCATCCCAAGCTACTTACTGACGGGCTTTTGTTTTTTTTCGAGTCTCCTTTTTTCTCGTCGATTTTCGTTCTGTGAATATTGAATATTTAAATATCAAAAATGTCTTCTGGTGATTGGACTTACGATTTAGACGATCTTGTGTGGTGAGTTTCATGACGGCACATTAATTCTGTCGTTCGTTGCATCAAACGCTCGAATAATAACAATAATATCCAATTGTATAGAAAGAAAAGCGCGGTTCTAAATAATACTATGTTCTATTGTTTGTTTGTTTACAGGGCAAAGATGAAGGGCTTCCCGCCTTGGCCAGGACGCGTAAGTATTTTATTTTGTTAAATATTTATTGTTACACATATTATAGTGTTGTTACACTATTGCTTGTGTTTATGTTAAAATATTTAAAATCGGGTATATTATGATTATAACCATTATATTTATATTTTCGATTCATTATAATTTCCTTGATAATTAATTTCAATTCATTGACTTGAATTCAGTTAGCATGTTTGTATGTAGATCGGTCAAACATCGATAGACATATTGTTAATTGTTGAGAGTTCCTATATATATTTTTTAATGGCTGTTTGATTGTATACAATTTGTTTAACTGTCTTGTTTAAATTTTTTTCAAATTCACTTGATGCAATAAAAGCATGTAGAAACTATATATAATTCCCTGTTTTCTCGATCAGATATTAATTATCACATTGTTTATAATTGGCATACTCATGTATTAGCGTTAGTATGTTTTAACAGATTATTTTTTACTTTAGGTGGTAGAACCAACAGATGTTTTGAAAAGAGTGGTAAAAAAGAATTGTAAATGTATATTCTTTTTCGGAACTGAAAATTAGTAAGTTAAAATTAATAAAAATACGGTTCCAAGTTTATCATTATTGTTTTTAATAATTTATTTTACTTTTACTTTATATTTAATGTATTTTACTTGAATTATTTACTGTTATAGGTTTATTTGGTTGATCATATTTTTAATACAAGACCAATAACAAATCACTTTATTAATATAATTTATTTTTTAATTTATTTAGTGCTTGGATTGAAATTTCATGTTTAAAGCCATATTTTCCATTCAAAGAATCGTTGTCTTTTAGTTGTAAGACACAACTCTTTAAAGATGCTTGTAAATCTATCGAAGCATATCACAAAGAGAAAAAAGATGATCAAACGGTATATTTGGTTTCTTTTTATGGGAATATTTTTATACATTTCAATTTACATTTATGAATTTTATAGGGTACAAATAATGGAATATCAGAATCTGAGTCACAATTTGAAAGTTTAGTTCAGGATCCTCCTCCTACTACTTCACCACAGGCCAAAAAGAAAATTGTAAGTGTTTTTTATCATAATATAATAATTATTTACGAACTAAACTTTTTTTAATTCGTAATTAATAAATCTAATTTGAAACAAATTTAATTGTTTTATTATGACTTTTTTTAAATATTTTTCATTTAGAAAAAAAAGTTATATTTGTTACTATATAGTACTCTACTTAATTTAACGTTAATAATATTAAAACTTATTATACATTAACTGAATATAAAATAAAATATTGCATATTTTTTTGTTACTTAAAATATTTTATTGATGTAATAATAAATTTTTTCTTATTAGTATTCATTTTATTATATTACAACAATGCTACGCTAGAAAATCTAAAAGTCTGTTTATACTATTGATTTTCAATTTGTACAATATTTTAATTTAAATTCATTCTTAATATCTAATATTATAATATACTTATTAAATTAAGATATATAATTTTCAAAATTAAGTTTAGGGTAAAATCATGTTGTGGTTTACCATATGGTATAATCAATTAAAATCATTGAAATTAAATTTTACTTATCACGCTATTATTTTATATGTAATAGGGGTAAAAAATTTTATTTAAAAGAGTAGGAATGTTTATAAAATATTTATGCATATTCTGTACTCGGGAAAACTAACTTTTAAAACTAAAATATTTTATAATAATGTTATGCTATTTTACAAGAATTAAATTAAATATTTTTCTCTGTTTTTCAATTATATTCAGATAATGTTTATACCTAATTCCTATTTATTTTTATTAATTTATGTGTTTAAAATATATATGTAGATTCAAAATGTTTTACAAAATTATTTTTTTCTAGTGCATATTTATACATTTTGGAGTGTATGAATGTCCTCGTAGTACTGGTTATTATAAGTAATAATACATAAAAGAAAAAATTCAATAATATTTTATACTATTATGAAATGTCTTTCAAGGATGAATCTAAAATTTAATATTATGATTAAAGATAATGTGCAGATTCTTATAGTTCTTAAAAAGTCTAAATTATAATTATATTCATTGATGCAAAATACTAACCTCATTATAACATTCCTTTATTTAAACTAATATATGTAATATTTCAATACTTTTATATTTCTTACTCCAATAATATAAATTAACTTAAAAGTAGTTGTTATTATTATTATTTTTTTTTTTATAAAACAATTTACAATTGTTATATACACTATAATAAAACAATTTCTAAAATAGATTAATATTGAAATGTTCAGATCAATATAAAATTCTTTATCTAAATTATTCAATCTAATAAAAATATATTATTAGGTTACCTAAAATTAAATATAAAAAAACTATAAAATAATATATGTTATAAGTATATATATTTTTAATAAGTAGTGGGTTAAAATATTTTTATAATGATTGAAATGTTATGTAATATAATAATATAATATGATTTGTCATTTCAAAATGACTAATCAATATTATATTATAAAAAGTGTGTACAGATATTTATTAATAATACAATTATAAATTTTTTTTTTCAGTCAAATGCACGCAATGCAACTCCAACTCCTTCAAATTCTTCCTCATCATCAACTAAACGTCGTAGCAAACTTCAAAATGATACTTCAACTCCTAATCATGATGAATCGAAGACAAAAGCAAAAAAAGCTCGTTTTAATAACACTGACATACTTACAAACCTTGGTCTAACAAACAATCATATATCTCCGGTTCGTAAAAATAATACCCTGTTAGATAGACCTGAAGTTCAAGTACCGGTAAATATAATTTGTTAATTTACCAATTGTATTCTATAGTTTAAAAACATATTTTTAGGAAATAACTCCTTTGGATGTTCATAAGATATCTACATCCTTGATGAAAAAAAAAATCAATCCATCAAGTTTAACATTTGGATTTATTGGTTTGGGTAACATAGGATCTGGAATTGTAAAAAACCTTTTAAACTCTGGACACAAGGTGACCGTATGGAATCGTACTCCTGAAAAGGTAATATATATATATTTAATGAATAAGCTTGCTTTTTTTTTTTTTTCTACTATAGTAGCAAATATTTTGTTATGGTTTTGGGGGTACATAGTTATTAATTAGTAAGAACAAAAATAATTTGAATATTCATATGTGAAATTTAACTATTCATTATAGCATTTGATATGCCTCAACATTGTAAAATATGTTTTGTTTATGAGCAGTACTTGGATCTTAATGAATTCGCATATTCCTTAAAAAGCTACATAATTAAAATCTAATTAAATACTTTTCATATTATAAACAATTAAAATCCAAAAAAAATTGTACATTTTCACAAATTTTGCATATTTAATACTTATAAATGCATATTTTGTAATATTAGGTATGTATTTATTTCTAAATATAGTTGTGTCCACCAAATCATGAATTTATTAAAATCATTAATCAAGATAAGAAAATGTATTATACCACCTTATTAATGCTCAATAAGTGTGAACTTGTTCCATACCTTTATCTCGATCAATGCGATACCTAAATACTAAATAAAACAGTTTTATTTTATAGTTTTATAGCTTTATTCTTAAAAACTCCCTTATATTAGAAAATAGATAAATAAGATTATTCATAAATTAATTTTAAAAAATGTATTACAAATATTTGTAATTTAAAATGTGATATTATTTATAATTAAATTCATTTTTAAGTAAGATTATACATTTAATTGAATATTTCATTTAAATGGCAACAAATTAAAATTCCACATATTTAATCTTTTTTACTAATGCATAATACAGTTATTCTTATTTTTATCTATTGTTATTTGAAAAAAATGTTTGCAATATACCTTTAAAATATTAAAAACTAATCATATAACAATAAAATTCAAATTATGAAATATAAATATGAAGTTAGAATTTGATCTCTATGTTGCATATTGAATATTTTATTAGTCTTTATTCAAATGTTACATTGTAAAACAAAAATGTAGGAGATAGAAAAATAACTGATTAACTTCAGTGGATGGTGTTAAGTTTGATAAAGTATGTTTTACAATATATTAAATACAAAATGAAGAGGGATTTTATTTTATTATATGATCAGTAATTGTTGGAAAATTAAATTTATGTAGATGAAGAAGTGTATTCTTTAATAAATATTTTACCATTAGGAATAAAATGCCACCAAATATTTAAAATGATCCATCATAGTTTGGTGTCATAGATTTAGCCTATCATCTGGTGCTTATTGAGAAAACTATCTATTTTCATATGCAATTATAATAACATACAATTTGAATTTTTAACATTGTCAAGTTTATTTGTATATATATTTATATAATTTATTATATTTATTTATATAATTATTATTTTCATTTGAACACTTTTTGACTTTATTTTTTTCTTATGTCTGAAAATACTTTTTCTGGTAGAAATAATGATCCGAATTTGTGGTAGGGTATGATTTCGGTAGCAAATTACTACTAGTTATTATTTTATTAAGCTCATTATTTGAATTTCTCAAAAGTTTTCTATAAGGAATAGAAAAACTACCAAAAAATGATGAACAATCTGTAAAATTACGGTTTTCGTTGATTTTATCTATTTTGTGATAACTAATTCAGTTTAAAATGTAGGGACATTTTTTTTAAGGTTCATATAGGTGTTCTACATAGGAGAGAAATTTTTGTTATGGATTGGTTGATTTTTAGACTAAATATAGTTTTATATATATTAAATATAGCTTTGAAATTTATTCAAAAATGTTTAATATTACCTATAATTTTGGGTTTAACGGTTTAAAAATTGTATGTATTTAAAAAACTTCTGAAGTCTATTACATTCAAATCTGATTTACAACGAACTATAAATTTCTTCCAGGGCAAAAGGAATGTCAATAATTAACTTTTCAGTTTTTAGATTCTGAGCCAAGTGAGGAATGTTGTATTTTACAATGTATTTTTTGTGATATGAAGATACTTTTTCTGGTAGAAATAATGGTCCGATTATAAGTAGGGTCTGTATTTGGTAGCAAATTGCATCTAATTAGTCAGTATAGAACTTCGAACTTTTTTCCAAAAATGTTTAATATTTCCGGCAATTTTTGATTTATCGCTTTGAAAATTTTATCGGGATCTAATCATATACTACTTAATTTTTTTATAAAATATTTTGAAAATCGTAATTGACAATTTTTTTTATAGGCTTTTAAAGTTAAAATTCCCGAAAATTGTAAAATAACAGTTTCATTATTTAAAATAAAATTTTTTAATTTCGTGATAACTAATTGAGTTTTGGTCAAAAGGACTTGAAAATTTTTTTGACTGTCAACATAAGTGTTCTATATTATAGAAAAAAAATTTTTAAACGATTGGTTGAATTTCTGACTAAGTATTGAGTTTTTAACTTTTTTCCAAAAATGTTTAAATATTTCCAGCAATTTTCGATTTATAGCTTTGAAAATTTTATCGAAGTCTATTCATATACTACTTAATTGTTTTACAAAATATTTTAAAAATCGTAAGTTGCAACTTTATATTATAAGCTTCTAAAATTGTATAGTTTTAATATAAATGAATATTATATTTTTTTTTTTTTTTTTTTTTTTATGTATGAAGACATTTTCTCGGGTAGAAATAATAGTCCGATTACCATAAGTAGGGTATGTTTTCGGTAGCAAATTTCATCTAGTTGGTATTTTATTTAGTTCATTTTTCAAATTTCTCAAAAGCTTTTCCTTGGGAGAAGAAAAACTACTAAAAAAGGGTGGAAAATTGACAAAATAACGTTTTTGAAATTTAAAATTTTTTAATTTCGTGATAACTAATTAAGTTTTAATCATAGTGTCTTGAAAATTTTTTGGAGTATTTACTTCGGTGAACTTAATTAGAAGAAAAAATTTATAAACCGATGGTTTTCTGACTAAGTATATAGTTTTGGCTTTTTTTCCAAAAATCTTTATTATTTCCTGTAGTTTTTGGTTCATTGGTTTGAAAATTTTATTGAAGTGTAGATATATATTACTTGATCTTTTTACAAAATATTTTGATAATCGTAACTGTCAATTTTTTTTTTTTAAGTGAAAGTTCTTGAAAATTATGGTTTCATTATTTTATTTCTTTATAACAAATTAAGTTTAGTTCGTAGGAACTTAAAATTTATTTTAAATATGTACATTCGTAATTTACACACGTAGTAAAATTTCGAAATGGATTATTGGTATAGTACATGAGTCACCAACTAATTTCTATGGGGGCAAAACTTAACAAACTTTCCGCAGTCCAAACAATTTCAATGACTTTTACATACGTTAATAAATAGGTAAATATATTTTATAAATTTGTATTTATACTTAGTTATGTTTTCAAATTGTATTTTACACACGTTAATAAGTAGTTATATATATTTTTTAAATTTGTATTTATAGTTTCTATATTTATATTATAAAAATTTAAAAATTATTCCGTGGATAAGGGTCCATAAAAAAAGTGTTCGCGGTCCACCAGTTGTTCACCTCTGGTATAGTATATTGTAATACATTGAGTTTTGCTCAGAATTGTATTTTCTACTATCAATCAAATCTTAAGTATAATAAACCACTAATTACTCCGAGGACCGTTTACATTCGACCATCATACTTTTTTTGTATTAACTTTTTAAATCAAAATCATAACTTATAATTTATAAGTATGTATTTTACAGATTACTATTATTGTGGCAATGTTCATTAATATTAAAGGACTGTCATTTGCAATGTTTTATAGGTAGATCTAACAATTGTATTTGATCTTGTATAAATCCAATTTTCAAATTATTGTATTTAAAAGATATTTGTTATTGTATATGACCAATTTTTGATGTAGTTAATAGATAATTTATTTTTGTGTTTCATAGAATTTTAAATTAGCAAAATGTTTAGGAATTATTTTTTGATAAGAGACCTGGATATAGCACTCCAACACTTCAATTATTTAGGAAGTTTCAATCGGCAAATTTGACATTTTGAATCCAGTCGGCAAATAATATATAAAGCCACAAAACTAAAAAAACTTATATAAAACCAGTTATATTAGAAATATGGAAAAATTAGGGAAAAGACTTTTGCTTATTTATACGTTTTAAAACAGTATTAAAAGTATTTGTAGTCTGCCCATTTCTACAATTACACTCTTATCCACTAAATTTCTTTACACAGGCCCTGATAATGAGTTATAGTCTATAGGCTCTGTTTTTTCTATATTGACCAACAGCCAAAGACAGACAATTAGACAGTAACACTCTTCGCAACAAAAACATGTATACAAATATGTGTATTAGCTACATATTTTCAAAACAAAAGTGATTTTTAAAGGATATAAATTATAAGTTTTTTTAATACTCATAGTTTATAAAAATATGGATTACATTTTATTTTTTAACTGGCCTACAAATTTGTTATTAGTATTTTTATTTCCAAGTAGTGATAAAATTTGTTTTATTTATTAAAATCTTCATTTTTTTTATATTTACTGATAAAAAGAAATTTATTTAAATATTTCATTTGATAATTATTATATATCTGGATTTAATATAATTTAGTTTTATAATAAGTATTTTCTTTTTTAACTGTATATAATGTATTCTTTGACTTATAGTAAGATGATATTTTGATAGTTATTAATCGATTTTCGATTAATCGGATTTAAAATGCAAAATTTTTATTTATCTGTATATTCTATAACATTGCTTTTTAAACACATAATTCATCAAATAATATATAATTGTAAACTTTTGATTTTTGAAGCTAATATTGGCTGTTTTGAGGTATTTTTATATTTTTAAGGCTTTTTTTATATGTTTTATAGACATTTTTCTTAAAATAACTCACTTCTCACTCATATACTAATTTTTTTAGATTCTAAGCAGGGTGAGGAATGTATTGTTTTTACAAAGGCTTTTTTTTTATATATGAAAACCTATTTTTGGGTAGAAATAATGGTCTGATTACCATAAATAAAGTATCCTTTCCATACCAAATTCCATCTAGTTGGTACTTTATTTAGCTTTTTTTTTTTGAATTTCCCAAAAGTTTTTCTTTGAGAGGCAAGAGGTTACGGTTTCCGTTATTTAAAATATTTTTATTTCTTGATAACTAATTGAGTTTTGAAGTTTATTTTGAATATTTACATATGTAATTTACCCTCATGGTAAAGTTTTGTAATGTATTATCAGTATAATAATAAATTGTAATATATTGAGGTTCGCTCAGAATCATATTTTCTAATGAAATGTCATTGCATTCAAATCTTAATAATTATAATAAACCATTTATTTCTTTGAGGACTATAGGGACAAAGGAGAAACATCCTAAATTGACGTTTCCTTTTTTTTTTTTATTATTTAAAGTAAAATATAATATGCCATGTTATTTTGAATAATCAGTTAGTTAGTTAATATTTTTATGAGGATAATGGCATGAGTGTGTTTGTATAAATTAAAGATATTAGCGTAAAAGTTGGTGTGTATCTGAACCTTAGTTCAGCTCTTACCTATTTTCTTTGGTTAGATTCTTGGTAGATTTGTTAACAAAAGATATGAAGGATAAAGTGCCATGATGTTAGCAGATGATGTAGTACTAGTGAGAGAGAGTAGAAAAAATTAATGAGTGGCTTAAATAGTGGTGAACAGCGCTTGAGAGCAGAGGATTATGGATAAAATTAAAACCGAGGCAACTGTGTATGATTTTGAAAGAAATTGTTCGGTAATGCTAAAGAATGATAGTTCTGAGGATATGAAAAATAGGATAGTGTCGATGGATGATGTAGAAGGAATCGCAGGGTGTATTGTGTCACACCGATAAGATTTAAAAATAAGTATCAAAAGGTAGTAGTGAGACCAGCAATGTTGCATTGGTATTGAGTGATGTACTAAAAAATGGAATAGAGGCTGAATAACTTGAGTGGATGAAATAAGAAATGAATATTTAAAAGTGTGATTTAGGTATATTATGAGGAAAGATGATTCAGAGGCAGTGAGAGTTAAGGAAATGAATATTGATACTAGAAGGGAAAAGGGGAAGACCAATGAAAAGGTGGATAGATGGAATTGAGTGATGCGAATATAGCTGATGTGAAAAGACGATATGTAGATAATTGAAATTTATGGAGATGATCCCATTATAGTTAAGAGGTATGGCGAAGAAGAAGAGTTAGTATATATTTAATAGTTAGTTAATATATTGATAGATATTTATGCAAAAAATATTTTGTGATATTTTAAGGCTGATTAAATTGTTATTTTTTAGATCATTTATATCCGTCCTCCATTAATTACTTTTTAATAACTATACCTACAAATATATTTATCAGTGTATACATTAATTTTATAATATAGTATGAAAAAAAAAATGATATAAGGTAAAACTAGAATTAGAAGAATATGTAATGTCAGTAATTTTATATTAATACAACATTTTTTCTAAAACCCGGTTATTTAATTACTAGCTAACCTTCAGAGTAAATTAACTCTTTGATACAACTAAGTTGTTATGTATAAGTTTCTTTTTATTGAAGATTTGTATTTATATTTTGAAATTAATTTACAGATTTTTATTATTCTTTTATCATTAATTAAAAATTTTTAAATATAAATTATTACTTGTGAATAATAATTAAATGTTAAGTAAGGCATATATAAAGATTTTATTGCTTAGTATATAATAAATTATGCTGATATATTAGATACAAAATAATTTTACAACATTTTGATAACACTATATTATATTTTTGTACATATTATACAAAAAAAAAAAATGTCTCCTTTCTGAAATATTTCTTCCCATATTTACAGTAGAAATTTAACCGGCTAATAATAATTTATTTAATAATATGGGAAGAGCTCAGAATATGTTACAAAAGTACATATGATATAAAATAATAATTACAAATAAGAATAAAACTTAAAATTTTGAGATGTGTATAGTTTATTTTAAGGCAAAGCAACAGAATTTTCTACTTTTATTTTTATATTAAAGTTATTTATAAAAAAGAAAAATGTCATAAAATATAAATATTTTTTTATTATGTATTATATATAAATAATACATTATATTAATCATTTTTAATAATTATCTAGAAAATATTATACAAAATATATCTTTCCATACTTGTTTAAGTTTATATTTAATTTATATATTTTTATTATGACCTGGTTTACAATTAATTTACAGCTAGTTTAACAATAATTAAAATTAAACATCTTCTGGGAGCGTTTTTGTCTTTTCTGTAGTTGTCTCTATTTCTACCTCTGTTGGTTGATTTTTTTTTTTTTTACAATTCAGTCTAAATCAAAATTATAAGTGTTACATTAATTTAATTTAATTATATCAATAGAAATACTAACCTTATTAATAATAAGTTGAGTGCACAACACAATATGGTTAGCATTAAAAATCCCAGTGCAGATGCTATTCCTAATATGAGTGCATTTATTTTGATGTTGAAAAATACACCACTGTCTAAATGTACTTCTACTGTCTTGGAATCGTTTCCATATTTGTTTGATACATAACAAGTATAATTTCCAACATTAGTTCTTAACATACGTAAAATATGTAAAGATCCATTTTTGTCAACTAAGAGTGATTGACTATCCATTTGATATAAATCCCAATTGTGTACATTAGGATGGTGCAAAATATTTGTATCAGATTCTTTATTTACATGAAATGTTATTCCTCCTGGGACCAACCAAGTTATTGCTGGAGGTGGATTTCCATAAGCTACGCAATTAATAATCCCTCTTTTGGTTAATTGTAATGTGGTTAAACCACTCGTATAATATATTTTTGCAGGGCACTCCAGTTTGTTTAAATGTATATAACTTTGATAACCTTCATAACCAATAACAGTAGATGTCTCATTAAACCATTGGCTAAACCATCCATTATAACAATTTGGTTCGACCTTAGTTTTGAACATTTGCAAATGTTTTAGATTCTTGAGAGATACAATACTGGGTGGTAAATAAATTATACTACAATTGTTGAGTTCTATTACTTCAATGTTAGGTGCTGAACTCATGAAATCAATGTCAATTGATTTTAGATTTGAACAGTTATTAAGTATAATGTTGGTTAAATATTTATGTTCACCAAAGGAACTTGCATTGAGATTTTCAATTCCACTATTTTCAATATTAAAATATTGTAGTTTTTCCAATTTTGACATTGCATGTTTAGCTATGCTAGATAAATTTGGATTACCTATACTGAGTTTTAAAAGATTAACAGTTTCACTAAACAAATTTTCTGATACTGAATAAAACATGTTATTTTCTAATTTAACTGTTTCTAATATTTTTGTATTTAAAAATAAACTATCTGGTAAAATACTTAGTTGGTTATCAGACAAGTCAATATACTTTAAATTAGGACAACTATTAAATGTATCACCAGATAGTTCAACAATATTATTTCTAGATAAATCTAAATACTTAAGGTCTTTAAGGTTCAAAGCATTTACAGTATGTATTTTGCTAGCTGTCCATGTTATGCTTTGAAACTTATCATTGCTGAAAGTGTTGTTGTTGATCATTTTGATTGGGACATCTACAAAATGTACGATTGTGACATTGTATGGTAGAATAAATGGAGGATCTTGGGAAAACTTTGTACACGATATATTGTTGTTGTTACACTTGCACACCTCGTTAGTATCGCAAATGTTTGCGACATCCAACGCATTTGATAGTTTGTGAAATATGACAATTGTTAAAATGATCGTGAACGAATACATTCTAAGTTATCTGAAACATTCATAATTTCATAACGAAATTTTCTTATTCGTCTAGCGAATAATGATGCGTACTCGCTGAACTGTACTGCCCAATATAATACCCTAGAATGACAATAATAATTACCTTTTTATTTTATAATTCTGGCAATTTTGTCTGTTTGATACCATTTGTTTCAAATTTTAAAAACGTTTCACTATCGTTAACAAATCAAACACTATTTAAATGACTATGTCGCATGCCGCTGAACGTTCAAAAACTGATCGCTGACTGGATTACGGATTTAAATGGCTGCTAACGCTTGGCGACTAACGTAACGTCATTTCTATTCAGTATTATATTCTTGTTACTTCACCGTCACCCGTGTCCCGTAGAAACTTGATAGTGGGGTTTCTATAAAGTCAGTGCAACCAACGCGGTCGATCCGATATATCCCATTTTTTGTTGAACGCTGCTAACGTTTCCATTAGAAACTAATACGAAAATGAATAACTTTATAATTTGTTTCTCATTCACAATACTTGAAATTTTTAAGTGTTTCGAAGTTTTCATGTAGTAACGATATTAGTGATTTTAGTTTTTTAATCGTTACGACGATAGGTTTTAATCGCTCCCGTAGAGAAAATACTTTTTTTCCGCGTACACACATACGTGTTACTGTGTTAGGTGTTAATTCTATTAACACGTTAAGAGCCATGCGACCGCCAGCGGTCCTACTGCTATGTATTATTTGACCGCCGTGATACATATTGCTGTTTATTCCGAAAATGTTCAGATCAATATTTATGGATCTGTTTACCGGAAAATCATCACATTGATATCATTTTTCATATTTTTATCTCATCTATAATAATATTGTATTTATTACGTATGGACGCCCGTATCCACGTGGCGCTGTGTGCATATTATTATTAATTATACGCCATATGACCGCTAGCGGTCATACTGTTTTTTATTATTTTTCTCTGTGAACGTATTGTTGTTGATTTCTATCTATAACTATGGCTTTTGTTTCTAAAAGTGCAAGTGAAAAAAAAAAAGTAAAAACATTCTGCTCCTAATGCAAAGAATTTACATGTTTGAAAAATTTCAATAATAAGCACATAAATAAATATTTTTCTTATAATAACTTATTAATTCATACTGTATTTTTTATACTAATATTTTTACTGTAAATTTAAGGTTACTTATATTAAATTAATAAATTTTATTATAAAAGAAATATACTAAATCAATTTCTAAAACATATTGTATATTTGTGTATTGTTTTCTAAAAGTAAAATAATACCTATAGTTATATTAAATATATCAATAGAATCGAAATTTTCTTCTCTACGCCATAGTGCTATTTTAAATTTAATTGCTGTAATGCCGTGAAAATTATGCCTATTTAAAATAATATAATATTTTGGTCGCCGGTAGTCATATGGCGTGGTGGGAATCATAATATAGTAGTTTGACCGCCTGCGGTCGCTTGGCGCTTAACGTGTTAAATAATATGAATTATTTACGGTATAAAAGTAACATTAATATTCGTTCATAAAATTAATACAACTCTAATAAATTATTAAAACATGCAGTTATATTTACTAAATGTATTCAATTCTATTTGATAGATAAATATTTATGATAAGTAACAGTAAAAACATGTATATTAATAATTATCAATTAATTTGGACTAGAAAACAAACCATGCAAATCTATTTTAGCTTTATGTTGACATGATTTTTATACATGATACATCGAACTTTCAATGTTTTACTACTAGATTAAATAAAACCAGTTGTTTAGTCATTATGTAATAAACTAATAGCCATAGTCCATATTTAGTTACCACAAAACCATTATATTTATAGTTTACCAATTGTAACTGGAAAAAAAAATATTATAATCTTATTGTTATGTAACTTGTTTTATTACTTTATTAAGATAAATCAATAAATATAAAATTAATGATGATGCAACATCAACATAACTTTTTAATTATATAAATAATTATTTATAATTGAAATGTAAAATATAATAATACTATTAGTCTAATACTCAAATAATCATAAAACATTAAATTTATTTATTCCAAAAGTATATTTTCAATTAAATTATAAATACTAGAATAATACTAAAATTACTATAATTGGGAATATATCTGTCTATCTAACAATCTACCAAGAAATTAGTACAAACAATGCAAAACTTAAATGGTAATATTTAAATAAATTCAAAAGAATACAAATCTATTAGCAAATTTGAATAGCAGCATATTTTGGAGGGAATGTCATAGGTTTTGTAAAATATTATCCTACTAACAGTATATTAAAAAATGCAACTTTAAATAATTACTACTCTTTAAATTTGCTAATAGATGTTTATACTCTTAAATTTAGATAGACAGAGAGAGAGAGACAGGATTATTGAAAATATGCAAGTATAACATGTATAAATTTAATTGTTTAAAATGTATATTATAATCAACCTTACTCTTTATCTCTTTTTGAGACGAAAAAAGGGAGAATTTGTTTGACTTTAACTTAATCTAACCATCTTATGTTTAATGATGATTAATAGTGATTAATCAATTTTGAATAGAAAGACTTTATAAAATGGATAAAAAACTTTCATTTTATTTTTTACAGAGTGAAAAGTTTGAAGGTGCAGGAGCTATTGTTGGATTAACTCCATCTGATGTAGTTGGAGCGTCGGATATAACTTTTTCTTGTGTTGCTGATCCACATGTTGCAAAAGAAGTATGTTTTTTTTTTTTTTAATATTTATAAACACTATTTATTATGATTATTTCCACAGATGGTATTTGGTAATTGTGGAGTACTTGCTGAAATAATAAAAGGTAAAGGATTTGTAGAGATGAGTGGTATTGATCCAGATACATCAACAGACATTGGCGAGGTATAATTATTTATATAATGTATAAATATTTATTGTATAATATTAAAATATTATTCTTAATTACTTTTAAATTGTATAGGCAATTACGGGCAAAGGTGGTCGTTATTTAGAAACCATGATTCAAGGAAGTAAACAACAAGCTGAAGAAGGAAATTTGATTTGTTTGGCTGCTGGAGATAGATCTTTGTTTGATGATTGTGAGTCAGCATTTGATGCCATTGCCACAAATTCATTTTTTTTAGGTAAGATAAGATTTTTGAATTTTTGTTCTGTACATTTTTGATAACTATAAATTGATTTTTTAGGCGAGATTGGGACAGCCACAAAGATGAATTTAATTTTAAATTTAATTCAAGCAGTATCAGTGGCTGGATTAGCAGAAGGTATGGCATTAGCTGATAGAGCTTCAATACCACAAAAAGATATGCTAGAAATTTTAGGAATATCTCAATTAAGTTCTCCAATTTTGGTAGAAAAAGGACAAGGTATAAAAAGAGTTTTAATTTAAGATAATTTATTATTATTAATTTCTTTGGTTTTCTAATGAATAGCTATGATGGAGAACAATTTCAAAACAAATCAAGCTTTGAAACTCATACAAAAGGATTTAAATATGACAATTAATTGGTCAGACTCTTTGGAACAGCCTTGTCCAGTTACAGCTAGTGTAAATGAAGTATTTAAACATGCAAAACGTCTAGGCTATAGTGATCATGACACAAGCGCAGTTTATGTAAGAGCTAAATTTTAAATTTGTATTTGTAACTTTTCTTTTTTCTATGCAATTGACAGATCGAATTTTAAAATAACAAATAATTTTTTGTTGATATTTAGGTTTATTACTATCATTATAACTTAAAATATTGTAAATAGTTTATAACTGTGAATATATTTGCATCCATCCCATTTATCATTATAAGATGTATTTTAAATTTAAATTCAAAGTTACTTGAATAATTATTGACTTGTATAGTTGATAAAGACATAGATTGATATAAGTTTGTACGTATAAATTTATTATAAATATAAATGATTAATATCTATAAAACAAAACCAAATAAGTTTACATTGATTTGTTTTTATTTTTTAAAATTATTAATTAATTATATGATACAATGGTTAGCTACATTATTATTATAAGATCTAAAATATTGTATAACAGAAAAATTAACATTAAAACAACTATGGGATAAGTGAGTATATAAAATGTTAAATTATATAAATGTAAAACTTAATAATTAATAATTTGTATACTTGTAAATATAGTAATTATAATAATGATTAGTTGTTAGCTGTGTAATTTTAAGTCGGTTGAAATACTCTTCAGCTCTTTTTTTTAGAATGGTTTGGCCTGATTAGGAACAATATTAAGAAGATACTAGTAGATGGTATTAAGAAGGTATTTTAATCTTAATTATGTTCATGATTTAATATTTATATATATATATTATATATTTTTTTTTATAGAAATTTATAATATGTAGTTTTAAATTAATTATGTAAAGTTACATGTAAGTAGCATTTATACATGCTTGATCATTTTGCAATTTGTAAACCAAATGTAAAAAATAATAATTTCACACATTTATGATTTATTATAAAAAGAAAAATATTTATTTAGAACTTTAAAAAGAATGAATAAATATATTGTACTTTGTACTAACAAAATTGAATTGATTTGCTGTTATTATTTTTGTCCATTTTCCCTTTTGTTTTTCTTTTTTATCAATGTCTAACTAAGCCAATCAGGTATATAAATTAATGAATACTGAATTATAAATATTATTTTAATATAGTCCACAATATTAGAAGTGTGAACATTATATGACTGACAGCAAAATTTTGATAGACTAATGGTTTTAACTGGTGTTAATTGTTGATGCACATTTATGAAATGAACAGCTGTTGTATGGACAATTATATGTGTCCTTTTTGTTTTTTTTTTCTAAACAAATATATCAACAATTTATAATTACAATGATTTGACTGTATTTTGTAGGAAACTAGGAATCCTACTGAAAATCTTGTTTATATGATCACATTTTTTCTTTTGTGTATTGTACTTTCAGAGAATGCTACCTACTCTTTATTTTCAGAAAAAAAGTGTTCTATGTGGGAAAGAACCCAAAAGGTTTCAGAAATACTTAAGCACGGAATTTTCACATCAGATAGACGACAAGTTAGGTTAGGTTCAGTTAAGTTAGAACCTGTTCAACTACA
>CM023358.1:51340799-51362010 GCA_013282895.1 Eriosoma lanigerum
AAAAAAAGGACTTTGTAGTTGCATAGATAATGTTATGTATGTCATGTGAAAATTTGCTGTCTTAAGTATGTTTGTAGCCTTCAGGGTTTTTTCCTGTGCAAAACGATATTATTATAAAAAAAAAAAAAAAAAAAAATGTTAAATTTCTGTATTTTTGTGTAATGTTTGGAAAGGATGAAAACGTACGAATCCCCACTCCGATTTAAGCTCACATAGCAATTATTGACAATAACATAATTCCTGCCATCCTATTATAAAATAATCTATAATTATTAATATTATTGCAGGATAGTGTTATTGTCACATTCACATATTTATGGACATTGTCACATTACTCATTATTATTATTTATAAAGTAACAGATAATGTCATAATTGATTTATTAGATTTTAGTATGAACTAAGGACCAAGGTATATTAGTTTTAGTTTTTACTCAATGAATTATCAAATAATATAAAAACAGTAAATGTAATATTAATATGTATTGATGTAATAGAGATTTATTAACTAGGCTTAGGTACTTTATTTGCATATTATTTTATGATAGTTATATAACTAGCAAAGTCAAACTAAAATCTCATTCAAGGTTTAGAGGCCATAGGAAAATTATATGCAAAATTATTTGTTGCATAATTTAAGAATTTTTGGTTATTTGGGCATATTTAAGCATTATTTGGCTTCTTAGTTCTTTTATTTAATTTTTGAAAAAAATAATTTACCACCATCAAATGTTATTCCCAAATGTTCTCTACTACCCTGGTCGGGCGAATGTTTAAGGAGACCACATGGCCACATGCTCAAATATTTTTGAATAATCGCGGCATACATAAACACAGAGTGTATATTATAGTTGGCCTACACAGTATTTAAAAAAATATCTAATTCTCCATTCCAATAACAGCTCACGATCTGTCATTTGTATGATTTATTGTATTGTATAATGTACATTCCATTATATTATATTGTGTAGTCTACATAAATTAACAATATTATTCTAAAATAGGTAGGTAGAATGTTTCCAATTGAATTAAAAATAATATAGGCATTGTTGGTCTTGGTAATTTTTATTGCGTTTATAAGTGTTTTTTAAAGCTAAAAATCCCTAAGGCTGTATATATCAATATAACGTAATATTTATATCATGAAATTGTATTACTAAATTAATTTTAATATTATTATAATTTATAATATTAAATTATTTGGTGACTTGGTATATAAATTATTCAGTATAATTATACATAAATATTCAATTTATAATAAATGGTCCTCCTTTTTTTTAATAGGGTTTAGTCACTATACTATATGGGATTTATATTATAGATAATCTATACGATAACCCATGATGGAAGGAGTGCTTGCTACTGGCAGACGCGAAAACGATTGTTCGCTGCTACATTATGAAGTGAGCGTGACTAAAAGTTACGATGACAAAACACCCAAAAGCGCGTTCTCTCGGCCGTTATACGGTTTTGTTTGTCAGGGTAGCATTCTCTTAATAAATTATATTGCTTATTTTTAATCATTAGTTTTGATACATTTAATTATTAGAAGGATATTAATCATGATTTGGCAAAAAATTGAAAGAAAAAGTAAATTAGGTTCCACATTTTTAAAATTTTCATGTTATTATTAATTATTTATAGGCTTTGAAACAATATTGTTATACTAACAGGTTAGGTTGTGTTAGGAACAGGTTATTAATAGACAAATATTATTCAATATTTCAATGTTACTTCAATACAAATATATTCATATTATTTTTTAATAACATTTAAGAGTTATGAACAGTTAGTGTTTGATTAAATATTGTAAAATGTATACTAATATGACTAGATTATTGACTACTGATTGTTATATTATAATTTTCACATAAATCTTTAAACTAATTTGTACTTTGAACAAAGTGATAATAGTACATTTTAATGGTTTATTGACAAAATAAATATATCCTCTATAGATAGGTATTAAATATTTATTACATTTACTGTAGTTTGCTATAAAATACACACCTATGTCATGATATTAATTTTATTATTAAACTAGTAATTTAATTTTAATACAAAATTAAATAAAATAAATAAATAAATATATAATATAATTGTTCACTTTTGTAAATAGGTTATTAATGATTATTTTGTCCTATACTATATTTTGTTAGCTATAAAAATCAAATTTTTAATATTAATTTTATTTTGTGTATTTATACAATATATTATTATACACATCACATAATAAAATATATTATGTGTTGTACATGGTATCGTATCTACTAGATTATTAACTATTAATAATTAATTATTATTTATCAGTTGTTTATTTCAAATAATTGGTTACACTTTAGTGTTTTAAAATATTTATGTGTTCACTTCAGCTTTGTAATTTTTTTATACAAAAAAAAAAAATTTTAATTAGATTTGGAATTTTCTAGTTAGGAAATTTATAGAAATTTGTACATATAATATTAATTGGACAATACTAATTAAACTATAAAATTTTCATAAATTGTTCATTGTTTTTTTTAATAAAATTGGGAAGTGATATTTTAATGGCTTTCTATTATATTGTTTTGGTATAATGCATAAATATTTTAATTGAGAACACCAAATTGAACATTTGATACCTACATGTTAAATATTTTGAAAAGCAATAGGAATATATTTTTTTACACGTTATCACAAAGTTTTTATAATAATGTGTATTTTTACAAATATTATTGTATGAAGGCAATTTTCCAGTAGAGAATTGCATCTAATTGGTACCTATACTTAGTTGAATTACGTAAACATTATAAAAGTTTGAAGTTAAATATTTAAATGACAAATGTATAAAAGTGTAAATTAATACAACTATTAGGTACTATATCCTAACGAGTTTTACTCAGAGAGTAGTTTTTTTTTACGAATGCGAAAATTTGATAATATTGCAAATCTCAATTAAGATGACGCCATTATACCCACATTTAATATGGTTCTGTCGTAACCAGTGGTTGTCAAATTATTTTGTCATGGGGTGGTCGGTGGAATGATCCTGATTTTTTAACATAAACTTTGACAATTGTAAATATCAGTCATAATTTAATGATATAATTAATATTTAATACATAATATAGTAATAAAGTACAAACTGAAAACAAATGTTTAATTGATAAATAATATTAATAACATTGTAATAAAAATATTAAATTATTATACATATCAATTTTTTTTTTTTTTTTGCAAGTTCATCCAGTACTTCATTTGGTGTTATATTTATGAACCCACGATGAACAGTTATTAGACGACTCCAAAATAAAATAATTAAACAATTGATAAATATTCAAGTATTATATTGAATATGTTTTTAATTTAACATTGTAGAATAAAATAAATGTTTTATGTTTAAATAATTAATTAAATAATTTTTCTAATTTTAATTGATTTTAAATTATATATAATATAAAAAATTATAAATTATTTGAAATTGATTTTACATTTTTTTTATAATAACTAATGAAATGTTAACGTAGGGACTTAGGTACGTAGGGATTTTTTAAGTATTCTCATAGGTAGGTTTCATACCTAATATAATATTGGAACGGATAGGTTGATAGGTATATTTTCTGACTAAATATAGATCTTTGAAAATTATCCAATAATGTTTATAAATTATGTTTTTATTATATTTTTAACGAATTAACGATTTGAAAGTTTTACACAAGCATAATCATATACTACTTATTCTATTTCCAAAATATTTTGAAAATGGTAATTCACAATTTTTTTTTTGTAAGTTTTTAAATTTATAATATTTTGTAGTTAATTCAATATTATATTTTATAAGTTTTTAATAGTTTGAAAACCTTTTTTCGGGTATAAATAATGATCAGATTACCATGAATAGGGTAGGTATGTTTTTGATAGCAAATTGCATCTAAAATGTTCTCAAAAGTTTTTCCTTATCTAAGGAAAAACTACCAAAAAATGGCGCAAAATCAGCAAAATTACGATTTTTGTTATTATTTATCAATTACTATTATTACTGTTATTCGAATTTTATTTATAATAATAAATAATAACACTTATATTATATATTCTTTATTAAAACTTTCATAAAATACATGATATTTTAAAATTATCTGTATAAATTATTTAGACATGTTCTTAAAATATAATATTTGTTTCGATATGATTTTAAATATACATTTTCATATCATATAAATATATAATTAATATTTTAAAATATCTTCTGTAAATCGGAATAATAGAAATATTAGAAACTGTATAAATAGGTACACCCTTTGTTCCACTGGATTTAACCTCTTCAAAAACTTTTTACTTATTTTATAATTTGTGATATTTACATAATAAACACAAGTAGGGGAACATGGGGCAAAATGGGGACGCTAACGTGAAGGCCTGAAATACACTTAAAAAACATTATTTTTTTTTTCAAATTTTGTTTACATAATCTATAAGTTATGGTAATTATAATTTATTATTTATTATGAAGTATGAAAGTAATTTACATTGATGTTCATAAAAAAGTCACAAAGTCAAAGGGCCCATTTTGTGCATATTAGGCATTGAATCCACCCATCGACTTATGTATAATATGACTCATCACAATAAAGGCATTTGTTATCCTCTTCGTTTAGTTTATTTTTTATTCTACTAAATGTCAAAGAACGTTTTGGAACTTGTTTTAGTTTTTTTTATCTATGTTTGTAGCAAAAAGCTCATTTTTATATGGTGGTGATTCTGTTCGAATTGCTGCTTTCCATCTTCTCCTAGATGTGCGTGCAGTAGTAGTGCAGCCACTAATTATTTTTAAGTCATATTGATCTTTTCTAAGTATAATGCTAATTAATAATTAACCTTATCACATAACAGATAAACACATATTAAATTTCTAAGAAAACATAATAAATCATCAAAGGTCACACAGGTTAATATGACAAATAATAAGAAATAATTTATTATTATTGGTACAGGTGTAATGATTTTCTAACATGTGTAGCTCAACGTGGAACTAATTATTATTATTATTGCCTATAATATTTCCAAATTGAGACATTTCGTCTGGATCGTCAAAATAATAATGGTAGCGCACACTACAGACTTTTAATCGGCCGACACACACTTTACCACGGGTATAACATAACCTAAATGACTTTCGTTTATAACTTTATCATACGTGATAATTAAAGTCCGGATATATATGCACTAAAAAAGCTTAAAATTATATGCAAATATGTATCAAATAAACTTGAAATATGCACTTAATATGCTCTTAAAACTTACGAGATAATCAAAAATATGTTCTTATCCAAAATATATACATTTTTGTGCAAATATATATATATATATATATATATATATTTTCTAATTATTTTCTATTTTTAAATCAAATGAAAAATGTAAAAATAAATACACTTTTTAATTTATATAATAATATACCATTTATTAGAAAAAACTATATAGGTTAGGTGAAGTTAATATTTATATTGATTTTATTTAGTCCTTTTTCTAAACATAATTCAGTCAAATAAAAATAAATTACATAAGTTAGCAAACAATATTCATTAAACTAATTGTTAGGTAAAAAAAAAAGTCCATGAAGATATAGATTTATTAATCGTGCATATTTTGTATAAAAACATATTTTCACATTAATTTAAAAAAAAATATATAGAGAAAAATTACTTTTTTACGAAAAAGTCTATAAAATATGTTCAAGTATGCAAAATTCTTCAAATATGCATTTATATGCACTATAAACATTTTCTTATTCATTCATTTTTAAACAAATCGTCGACATTTTTTACACCCACCAAGCTGTATACTCTTAAAAAAACTATGCAGTTGCATACAAATCCGGACTCTTGTGATAATATATATTATCAATATAATAATATATTAATTATAATTATAAATATTCAATTATTAGGGATCTCATATTGATTTAAAAAATGTACAAAGAAAATGATAGGAGAAATTGATAAGCGGCCTTCCCTATACAACAACAATAAAAAAAAAAAATAATAATAATAATAAATTAAGATTATTCGGATATAAATTTAAAAAGGAAATGTCGGCTATCGGCAACAGTGTGCGCACCAACGGCAAATTAAATAGTTTAGTCGGTGATAATAATTGTCATCGCAGCACGATTTCGATCAAAATAGTCGGCCGATTAAAAAGTCTGTACAGTGTGCGCTAGCTCTTATAAAGACGAATAATAATAATAATAACAAAAACACAGAAAACACGATTGTAATACATTATAACATAAATAGTTAAAAATATAAAGGAATAAAACAATTTCTTTTTCAAAATATTGTTTTTACATTCGTTTTTCTTTTGTTTGACCTCTCGATGAATATTATATTATGCCGTTGATTTTTGACCGGTCGTCGCTGTGTTGGTGAACAGATTGGGTTCGACGGTTTTAAATGTATTGAATAGTTTTCGTCGTTCAGGAACAGTTTATAGCGGTTGTTGGTCACTTACAATGTTTTTCGCGTACAGTCTTTAGATGTAGCAATAGGAGTGAAGATGTAAAACGGTTTGGCCCAAGTTCTCGATCGCGTGATAGTCGATAGACGTTGTCAGAGTTTGTTGTTGTGCGAGTTTGCGATCCCTTACTAAGGGCTCGCAACCCACAGGTTGAGAAACCCTGATTTAACGGTATCTTTAGATTTTTGTGTAACTGCACTAATGCAACGACCAGTGGCGTATTTAGGAGGTTAGGGGTAGATTAATCGATTTTAAACCTACCCGTGACCAAAATTTTATGTTACAAAACAGGTAAGGGGGAGAACCTTCATGAAATCTTACGAAAAAATAAACTTTTATAAATTCCTAAATAGTAACGAGTACTTGTAACGAGACACTATTCAAATATTTCATATTTTGCGACACATCGTGATCGTGTAAAAAGAAAATGATAATGACAAAAATGATAGTGACAAAAAGAGTTGGTACCATAAATTATCATTGCACATAGGTACATATACAAATGTATTCATAAAATGTTAGTTGGAAATATATAAGTACCTGTTCTAAACAGAAAAGACTGAACATTGATTAATGCGAGAAGCGTCAAGTTTAGTGTATCTTTAAACTATTAAAATGTATATTTTTGCAAATTAAAAGAATATCCATATTTTATTGTTTTTATCAGCATACAAATTTTTTAGAATTTTCGACAAGATAACTCGGTAACTCCTCTTCGACCAAGGGTGCCATTTGAGGGATTATTAGGATGTGCTACGATTCCCCTATTTTTTTACGTATTTTATCACGCTGGTGCGTAATATACAAACGCCATAATCTAATATAACATGGACTTATTGTAATTTTATATATTTGTACCATTTTGTCGTTTGTGTAGCAGTGAATAATGATATATGTTTTATAAAATTATAATTAAAAAACTTTGTACATTCCTAAAAAATTAATCGCAAATGAAGTTGTCAGTTACTATCATAATTTTAATGTCAAACAAAATTGACCCGATCGGCGTAAAACTTGTCCTGTTTCAATTTTCGCTCCTCCTATAAAAAATACTGAAATGGTGCCCCTGTCTTCGACACTAAGTAATCCTTCTCTCATTTTGTTTGTATTGTATTTAGTTTACGCTGAAAATCTACTTCACATTTCACATAATTAGGTAGTAGGTACATATGTTGTTAAAAATATCAATAACACCGAAAGTTCAAATAGCTTATAATTTTGATAAAATTGGTCATATTCTTTTTTTAATTCAAAATTCACCTAGCTCTAGTATTTTAAGAGTGTGATATTTTTTTTTTTAATTTCGCGAGTTTTTCCTTCTCTTATAATAAAATGTGTGGTTTCTAAATTGGAAGAAAATAGATATTTTACCAAATAAAACGATCGTTTGATAAATAAAATCATTTTATATGAAGCGATAAAAAGTACCTGGTGAAGTTTATGGTCAAATAATGTTTCATTCAGCTTACCTAATATGTTTTTGTTATTTGATATACCTCGCGAGTTGTGACACATTTTGACCTATCCTATCCCATGGACTATGCCACACCCCGGTGTGTCGCGACACTAATTTAATCTGTCCGACGACCGAATGGATGATTATTTTTTTATAATTAAAAATCGTTTTTTCTTTGTATTACTAATGTCAAAGGTGCGGATAAGCTTGTGCGTTGTAAAATTTAAAAACGCTTAGATTTCTAAATGAAAAAAAGTCGGAAAGTCGATCTCGAAGAAATAAATTTAAATCTTTTTTTCAGAAGTATGTGATCGGATTACAAGACCTATCGACCGGTGGAAATGACAATCTGCTATCCGATTCCTTTTATATAGACACCACTATACATTAGTTATTATTATTATTTATTATACTTTTATTATATTAGTAATTCAAAACCATTAAATTAGCTATTCATTTTCTTTCGTAGTTTAATTTTTACTGAAACTTTGTAAAATCATCGTCACCGTTTTTGTGGTCTAAGCACGTTTTCATAGAGGTGAGATTTTTTCCGGTATTTTAAAACGCGCCTAAAGTTTTGTATAAGTGAAAAAAATATTTTCGGTGACACTTATTATTATTTTATTGTAATACCTATTTAATCTTATGCAATTTTTAATATATTTATTAATTTTCTATAGTTTATTAAGTACTTCTGATGATGGTCACACTTACCATTATATAACAATGATAATATACCTACTATGTAATACCATTGTATAATTAATCAATGGTAATACCTACTGACCATCGCATGTTCACTGCTATTCAGTGGCGTATTTACAAGAGGAGTATGGACAAATCTGGTCAATATTCAATAATTATTCAACTTTATTAATCGGATTAAGTTACAATTACTTACTTTTTTAAGTTATTTATAGATAAGTCACGACTTTTATTTAATTGATTTTAATAAAATTTTGGTAAAATGGTTGGCGACATGTATCTTTGTAATTTTTAATTTGCAACAACAGGATACCAAGTAACAATTAACGAATGGAAATAAAGTAATTGGAAAATTATAAAACTTCTCTTTTTCGTAACTTTATAAGTACTAATATTAAATGCCCCTAACTTTCGATATAATAGGGAATAAATCCCCCATGAGCTTTTTATTAGAACAAATTTTTACGCGTGAAATGTTATAATTTTTTGATTATTATAGAGTCTTCCAAAATCCACCATAAAAAAATCCTATATACTGAGAGCGGTGTAGGACGAGTATTGTTCTTACACTAAAGGGAATTGTAGTCAGAGCACTGCACTAAATTCGTTAAAAAGGTACTACTTGAGACTTGACAGTATTTAAGTAAAAATAGGAAAACCGATCAACGTTATTTGATTTCAAACAAACTGCATAGTGTATTCCTCCGAACACCCCATACCTACAGGCATACTGACTACTGCTTTGACAACATGATAATATTATATAATATGGTCTTTCAGGTATTTGTTTTATGGTTAAACACATATAGGTATAGGTACGACATACACGAATACACGATACACAGGTTAGGAAAACTGGTGAAGGTTTTTGTTTCAATTAAATAAATAAAATTCCTTTTTCGATATTAAATGTCGTTATAGATAAGAGAAAAATGAAAATGAAACTTACGTGAATTAAAGGTCGTCGTTAGTTTGTTAAATGTGGAAAATCATTGTACAAAATTACAAACAAACAAATAAATTATAAGTAGGCAATAAATATACCTACTCATTATTCTTTAACAACATTGTTATTTCTAATTAAAAGTGGATAAACGAGTTAAAAGGTTAACTTAACTTTTGACACTTTTGACATTAAAATTGGCATTAACATATTAACTTACATATTTGTTTTCAAATTTACTTAGTAGTTTGATAGTTCGGTAGTATAGGTACCTATTTACATACATAAATATAACGAGTATACATTTTAATTACATTTCAGTTACCCAAATCTAGTTAATACTGTCGCGGTCATCGAGAAGGGGGGAGCCACTTATGTTTATAATATTTTCAATTGCCATTTATATTCTGTTTAATAAACGATGTCACCCTAGAGGCAATAATATAGAAAACCAGTTCACTCCGGACTGTCGGTTCAAACAGAAAAAATAGTTAATAATGTTTACGACAATAATTTTACTAAAATTAAAAATTATTTTTTATTTGATATATATATATTTATTTTTATTTTGATAGCCTCACACGTAAGACTTATACGTTGCAGGTATTTATTTTAAACATATTAAAACAAAATATAGGTATAAAATATAAAAATAATATTAATAATCTGATATTGAGTTACCTTATAAGATAGGTGTTTTTAAATTAAATTTATAATTTAACCTAAGTTAAAACAACATTGAATTAACTATTTGCATAAGTGCAATTAAGGAGGCTGGATGGGCCTAACCATCCAAAATTACTCATAGTTACTTGAAATACCTAGATAATTCTCAATTTTTTTTTTAAAGATATTTTAATGTGGGCCTTAGCCCTTTTTAGATTTTAACACTAGTTGCGCTACTGACTATTTGATAATTTAAAACATAAATCTAGTTAAAAAATAGCTATTGTCCAACATTGAATTTTATCCTTATCTTAATATATTTCATATTTTTAAAATAAGATGTTTATAATAGTTTAATGGAGAATCATATTTATTTGAATATTATTCGATTCACTTATATAATACAAATTTATATATTTTTATTTTTTAGGTATTCATGAAGTTTTAAACATTTTCAGCAAACATTTACCTAAATACCTAATAGAGTAAGTAATAGATATTAAAAAAAAATTATGTTTATAAATTATAACTACAATTTTAAAATTGCACGTAAAAAAAAATTTCCTGTTATTAATTTTAAGTATAAAGCAAACAAATATTTTTAAATAAAATAAATGTGATATTGATAATAAAAAAAATGTACTGATGGATAACAAACACTCGGCGGGATATCAGGTTTAGGTGTTGTTTATCAACGACGATATAATTTATATACCAGATATCTATAAAAAATCCCGAAAATCTATAACATATAGGTATAACATGTAGGTACCCACGATGAGCGTGTTTTTCTTATAACTCGTTTTAACTACTGTAACAATTATTTTTTTGCTCTAACACTTTAAGGTCGATTACGTATGAAATAAAATTGTATGTTATAGGGAGCGGATATACCTTATACGAACAAGTTTATATTTTCATTAACAAATAATAAAAATAATATAATATAGATAGTAAATCATTTTTACTTTTATCCACGTGTTAAAATTATAATAATTTATAAATGAGCACCTTTTCCGATTAAAATATACCGATATTTTTGAGGCTATATATATACTTTATCGTACCAATCAGCGGTGAAATTATTTGGGTGGGGAGGTGTCCATTCATAAAAATTGTTTTCATATTGTGATACACATATTATATTAAATACAAAATATAAATTTAAATAATTCTAATGAATTAACAGTTTTATAATCTAATCTCGTACTTCGTAGTAAACGATAAAACTTTTATTAGAAATATTAAAATTATTAAAATACCTATAAAACTTGTACTTAAACATTTATACGGTCCAAGGGAAGGGGGTCCAGCGTCAGGACTGAAAGTTCAATCACTTGGCGGCGGCACTGGCACAAATACTCTGCTACCGTGTCTGTTGTCTAAGGTTTAACGTAACGATTAATTTTGTTTTTAAATTGTATATTATTATAATATTATTTTAGAATCAACACTCGCAAATTGAAATACAATTGGAAAAGTAGGTGCTTGATTATAATAAACGGATGATTTTTTTTCTTATTAACTAACTGTTAAGTTAAACTATTAAGTTTTAATCAAGTCGCTTAGTTTTCAGACTCGAAAAATCACTAATAATGAGATTTCTGATTAGGGAAACAATATGTGTGATTTCACTCAGGTTACAGAATTTTATTAACAAGATTCACCTATTTGCGATTTACGTTACAAACTTTGAAATAATTTTCGGTTTTAGGTAATTAATATATCGTAACTTAGAAAATGAATGATTATGATCAGTATCATCCTGTCCCATTGCCAAATTTAAAATACTATAAATCAAAAAATTAAATTATATAATTATATCAAATTAAATGTGCTGTAACTTATGTAATGTGTAAGTACTATACTATAGACTTTCCAAAATGATTTAGAATGTAGAAATATAAATATAAATACAGAGAATAATTTATTATAAACTGATTGCTAACAATATAAGAATATTAATAACATAATATGAATTTGGAATTATATTTATAGCTCATTTATTGCTTGGTATACTCGTATAAGCAAAGGGTTTCAATGCAAAACGTACTTTTTTAATTTTTCTAATTTTTCAGTATAGTTTTTTTCCTGTTTTGGTACTTTTTAAAATGTGATTTATCAATGTATCATGTTATAATAAAGTTGGCATAAAGTAAAATACTTTTATTAAAATAATATAGAATTGTAATAAAATATGTCATAAAAATGAAAATATACTCATATATTACATTTACATTCTTATTTCTTAAACAATTAAATAAAACTTATTATTTTTTTTATTTTATAAATTAAAAAAAAATAAGTCTATTATGGAAAAAAATATTTAATTGCCTATTACAATTATTCAATGCTATCGTCAAATTCAATCTATAAAATTTATTTTGCGATTTGTATATAATCTATAAATATCTTAATTTTTTGCCGTCAACTCAAACGTCTTGTAAACGAGTATTTTCTAAATTATAAATAATACAAAATAAACTTCGACCAACAACATTTAGAGCCATTGATGTTGATACGTCAATTGAAAGTTATATAAACATTGACTATAAAAATATAATTGACAAAATTGCCAATTCATCAAATGAACTAAAAAAAATACTTTTGTATAGATACATGTTTATTTATAATATTATAATATTATTATGTAGAAGACGTAATACCCGTTTATGTCTTCGTCTATCTAAGGTATTTAACCTAAATTGTGATGTTTAAAGAACTTTAATGTTTAATGAACTTAAAGTATAAACATCTATTTATAATAAATTTAAAGAGAAACATATTCTGGAGCGAATGTCATATCCATTTTTAAAATATCATCTGGTAAGGAAGTATAATAGTTTGTCAAGTTTTATATTTTTTAACAAGTTGTAACTTTTTTGACATTCTATTCGAAATAAGCTTCTCATTAAATTGGCTAATAAATATTTATGTTCTAAGTTCAACTTAAACATCACAATTTAATATCTGTGAAACAGTAATTTTGTCATAATCCGTTAGATAGACGAAGACAGAACATGCCCTCTTAATATACATAATTATTATTTATTTGTGTATTGTTATTGACAATTATAAGTCCCTCAATATATTTTTTCAACATAAATATTAACTTTTATCATTAAATAAATATTGTATACTTAAATAATTGGTTTTTATATGTTTAATAAATTCTTACCGGCTCTTTTATATTATTATATTCGATACATTATTATTAATTTATATAAATAATACCTAATTACTGGAATAAACTATTTTATTTTTTCATAACTTTTAATAAATAATTTACACATTGATAAGCAAAAATATTGTGTACGGGTGTACCTATTTATTGTTTTCCTAATTTCAGTAAAATAATGTGACTATTTGGATCTCATAAAATGCTTAGCGTAATGTGTAAGTACTTTCCTACTTGTTTTGTAAAATAGGATTAACAAAATATATTGTACCCCCTCTCCCTTTTATGAGTAAAGGGCCTTTTTAATACATAAAATCCGGGGCCTCATAGGTCCCAGGCTGACACTGGTTTTGATGTTTGTTTATTAATAACTAATAAGCTTAATTTTTATTAATTTATTAATAACCTAACAAGATACTATAAGATACAATAGATATCAGTCAGTATAAAAAATTATTTGTACATCGTGGCAAAAATATATCTATTTTAATAATTAAATTAAATTAAATAGGTATAAAAATATTGTAAATTTTAGAAAACTATTATTATTATTATTATTATTATTATTATTATTATACATAATCTAGTTGAGTACCTAGTTTTTTCTACGACGAAACAATTTATAACTATTACAAAATTAAAAATTTCGAGGAGAGAGTTGAACCCCTAAATACGGCCTTACAATGCCACTACATTTTGCTCATAGTCTAATAAAACAAATTTTAATTTTGAACTCGGACTGAATAATATTTAATATTTATTATTTCGAACAGAATGTATTTGCAGTCTATATATTAATATTGATTATTGATATAATTTTAAAAAAAACACTATACGTGTTTTAGCTATGGTCGACGGGATAAATATTCATAGCGTTTTGATATTATGATATTTATACAGTTATTGTTTATGAATATAATTTCAGGAACTTAACTAGAACTACTTGTATCCGAATCCGATATAGGTATAGTCAATATTATTATAGTCATATCCGTTTAAACGGGAATTCAATAATTTTAGTTGTATTCGTATGCTGAAAATATAAATATTACAAATTTTAAAAGTATATTTATATACGTACATCACGATTTCACGACACATGTATAATATTTTTTTCTTTATTTAGTTAAAGTAAAAAGTTTTGTCGTGTTATATGTGCACATTATAATATAATATAATCAGGAATGGCGTAAATATGAGAGAAAGTAGTTTTAGCTTTCGAAGATTGACGCAAAAACGTTGTTGATGCTGTATAAGACTGGTATTGACTTAAAAGTGCGACGTCGTCGTTGTTATTAATTTAGTTAGTTAGTTAACTAAATAGTTGATTGTATTAAAATATGTATACTAAATAAACTAACTATAATTAAGTAATAAGTAGTATTTATGTATGTATTCATGTGTTATAAAACTTGTTTATATAAACATTATAAACACAAAGCATTATAGCAATACGTGTTACTTAATGTGTTATCCAGAGTATAATAGTTATGCCTCACGCTTTGCCCATATAATGAATTTGATAATAGTTGATACTATAGATTGCACAAAAGAACAGATTCAATTTTTTTTATAAAAATATGTACTAGGTACATTAAAAATATACAAAAACATGGTGGTTGGTGTATGCCTTATTCCATTTATGGAAATTATCTAGATTTTTTTTGTAAAATATGATCAAGTGATAACATTGTTCTTGTTATATAGATTATACATATTTTTATTATTCAAAAAATGTATTAAACATTACCGAGAAAAAGATTACACTTGAAAAAATGTCAAAGTTAGATCAAACTAGATTAAATTTGATCTATCTTTACATCAAACTCAATGTAACAATTTCAAAATATTTTCTCACATGTAAAATACATATATTAATTCTCAAAAAAATGTTCAAGTCCTTACGTTTTTAATTGCATTTGTTATCATAATATATTTAAAATCTAATTCGTTAGTATTAAGTATTATATTAATCGTAGGACAATTTTTGATTAAAATAACTGAGGGTACTTTTTAGAAGCTCTGCACGCATCATTTTAGATGCCTAAGTTATATTTAAACTTTAAAAATTGATGTTATTGGATCATTTGTTATCATGATTACGATTATAAGTATGTTAGATGTTGTATAATATTAAGTTTAAATATTTAATTTAAAATAAACCAATAGATACGGCGAATTTAGGTTGAGTTATGTAGGTTAGGTATTCAATAAGCAACAATAAAGTACAAAAACAATTTATTACCTTATTAGTTATAGTAGTAAAAGTGTAATTAAGCACAAAAAAAATACCGGTAAGCGGTTATTATTACGTTTTATTTAAAAAATGAATTTATGAGTAAAAACTAACTCATTAAATATGTACATAAACAATTGCTAACTATATATTATTTAATAACAGTGATATATTGATAAATATTATTTTTAATACATAATATCTAAATACGTTTTGAAACGTATATATATATTTATCGAAACAAAAACTATTCAATTTCTCACATTGAACAGTTTATAAATGTAGTCGAGGAGCCAAATCTCGACTGCTCGTCGAAGAAATCGATTAAACAATAAACGATAATATACATTTTAAAAGTTACTTTGTTTAACATACGACTTTTATAATATATTTATATTAGAATAAAATATCCATTATTATCTTATTTATATTCTGTATAGACGATAATATTGTCTATGTCTATATATTTGGCCGACACTATTTACCATAATAAATATCTAGTTGCTTATATATTAATTAAATTTATACTCTTTTTTAAACATTTATTTATAAATAAATGTTCAAAGAAACAAGTAACTTACCTCATCGGTATATGTCATATTCATAGGCACAATTTGGGTAAACATTTTTGATTATTTTTTAGATTATTTTCCTTAAGTATTGTGAAAGATGGTCGATATAACATATCATAATTTATATTAAAAAAGGGGCAACATCAATTTAGGATGTTCCTCCTTCGTCTTTTCTGTCCTTGGAGAAATTAGTGGTTTATTATAATTATTAAGATTTGAATGCAATTATATTGCATTAGAAAATACGATTATTAGCGAATCTCAATATACTAATGTATATTAAACTGATAATCCATTCCAATATTTTACCACGAGTGTAAATTACACAGGTATATATTCAAAAACAATTTTAAATTCTTACAACCAAAATTCATGGAGTTATCATTTCATAATAATAATTGTCAGTTACGATTTTCAAAATATTTTTTAAATAGATTAAATAGTATATGATTAGGTTTCTACAAAAATTTCAAACCGTTAAATCGAAAATTGCAGGTAATATTAAACATTTTTAGAAAAAATTCAAAACTCTATATTTAGCCAAAAAATCAACCAATCAGTTCCAAAATTTTACATTACCTATGTGAATATTCAAAATTTTTTCAAGTCTCTACGATCAAAACTCAATTAGTAATAAAAAAATAAAAATAACAGAAACCGTAGTTTTGCCGATTTTCCGCTTCTCAAGGAAAAACTTTTGCGAAATTAAAATTAAATAAAGTACCAACTAGATGAAATTTGGTATGGAAAGGAATGGAATTCTATTTGTGGTTGTCGGACCATTATTTCTACAAGAAAAAATGTTTACATAGAATAAAAAAAAAAATTTAAAAAAGGCTATAAAAAAAATTGTCAGTCATGATTTTAAAAATATTTTGTAAAAAGATTAAGTAATATATTATTAGGCTCTATACAATTTTCAAACCGATAAACCAAAAATTGTATATAATATTAATTTTTTTTGTAAAAAAGTTCATAGATCTATATTAGGCCAAATAATCAATTAATCTGTTCCAAAACCTTTTACCACATTTGTATATTAACCTGTATTAGTACTGAAAAAATTTTTCGAGTCCTGACGATCACGAAATAAAAAATAAAATATTACGGAAATCGTAATTTAGCCAATATTTTTTGCCATTTTTTGGTAGTTTTTCTTCTTTTAGGAAAAAACTTTGGAGAAATTCAAAAAATGAGCCTAATAAAGTACCAAGATGATACGATTCGCTACCGAAAGTATATCCTACTTGTGATAATTGGACAATTATTTCTATCCGAAAAAAGGTTTTCATACATAAAAAAAAAAAAAAACATCTTTGTAGAAACAATACATTCCTCGTCCCGCTCAGAATCTAAAATATTAATATTATGAAAGAATTTCGGGGACGCTATCCACCTCCAAGCACCCACCAAATTATAGCGCCTATATAATATGGTTATAATATTATAGTGTGTATTATATTATGTACCAAAAATTATACTACCTACATTTAGGTTAAAGTGTGAAATTAATATGTATTTCTTCTTTATTTTAGCGGAAAAAATGATAGTGCGAGTATCACGAGTAAAAATAAAATGCGCGTAGGGGTAGCAACATGGTTGGTATATAATAAAACGAATAATAATATATGTATACTGCAAAAATCATCATACAAACGACGGTGTCGTCGTTATTTATTTTTCGTAACTAAATTAAAAAAAACCCCTTTAACCATTAGACCGAGGATGACGATGAATGGCCAATTTCCTTGCAGTAGCCCCGAAGCACACGGCGACGTTACCGTATTTAGTCCATAATAATTATTGTTTTTTTCTATCTTCTTCTTATTTTCTTTTGTAGTAACATTTTAAGCACATCTATAATATAGTTTATTCCTTTTGCAAAAACACGTTGACGTTGTGTATTATTATTATTATTTTTTTTTTTTTATACGAACGGCTAAAAAAAAGAAACCTAAGGTGTAAATTAAGTTTTGATAACTTTAGCTTGTAGACTACAAAAGCCGTTTCATAACAAATATTGCAAATATTACAGATATAGTCAGGTCTAAATCTAAGCAATCTAAATTTTTTAAAAATTACATTTTTTAGATTTTATTTTAAAAATGTGTTTAAAAAAAGTTAGTTGTATTGTTATACAAATATTGTAATTAAAACCGATATCGGCAATTATTGTTTTTTTTTATATATTATGCGTTATGAAGCTGCGATAATAAATCTATGATTATTATTATTGGTAGTTTTTTTCATAATATTCAAATTTTCAATTTAAAATCAATATTCAATAGCTGTTATCGCGTTGGTTATTAGGTATATATACACATTATATAGGTATGTATAACCTATATAGGAAATTATTAACTTTTGAAAAAATACAAAAGTTTAATTTTTCGACAAATTCATCGACTTAGGTATAATGTTTTTAATTTAATACACCTTCATAATTAATCACAGTAATATTGATAATTATTAACCAACAATATTACTAAACGAATAAGTGGTATATTTAGGATTTTGTCATTGCGATGGTAATATTTCATTGACCAAAATGAGGCTCACCTATTTTCTCACCATCGTAAATAATAAAGGGTTGCAATTTCAATATTCTTAAATTTTTTAATTTATTATTCTTATAGGTATATAAAATAACTTATTATATATCAGTTTTCAAAAAATATCACTAGAAAAAAAGGGTCAAGGAAGGGGATCTACCCCCTCCCCCTACCTAGTAAATCATAGATTAAATCCTCAAACAAAAAAAAATTATATGACTCCTTAAATTTCAAATTGAACATGGTTTTTAGCATATTTTTGTTAATTTAACATTCAAAAGAAAAACGATAAGTTAATAAAATGTTCGAAATATATTTTTGTAGTATTCTGGATAGTACGTATTTAATTACACATTTATATTTGTATTTATTTGAAATTATTTTCGTAAAGTATTTTGACACTATTAATTCAAGTTTGGTTATAAACATTGAACTTCTAAATGGTGCTATATGTTTTATCTAGACTGGAGTTTTCAATGTTGCTGTATTAAAATTATAAAACTATTAGGGTTATCCATATAAATGAGTTATTTTAAAAGTCGTTTGATGTTTTAATAATTTTAAATTCGTGGTTAATAAGTTAGCTGTACCTATTACCTATATAATATTATTTTAAGAAACTTAAAATAGTTTCAATAACGTTTAGTGTTTATCTTGTTCTGCTGCTTTTACATTTATAACGGTTGTTTAAACACTGATGATAAAGTGAAAATATTTTTCATTTTATAAAAAACAAGGTAAGAACATAACTTATTATATTGATATATAAAGTACTTAGATTAAAAATACAGAATGAGTTTTTAACTAGATGTTTTATACTGCATTTAAAATTAAATACCTACTAATTTATACCTTTATGATAAATGTCAATAGTTATGTTTAGGGTAAAGGACTTAAGCTTTAAAAACCATAAAATATGGAAGCGTATATGCTCTTAAAATCCTAAAAATATGCATTTGAAAGAAGCACAAAAAAAATGTTTATTTGGCTTTTTTTTGTAATTGTGTAAAAAAAAATTATTACAAATTCTACAAGTCTTCTACCATAGCTTATGTCATATACCTAAGCATTCAATGTAGTTAAAATAGTTAAAACAGTTGAAATTTTAATAAAAATGAATAAGTTATTTTTATTAATATTATATTTTTTTTGTATTAATATAATAGTAGAAACGTAAAACTTAATTTAGTGGTAACTCAAATCACAGTGAACGTCGTAACTCATAGTTACAGTCATAAATATATTTAAAATCAAATATTTATTTGTACCATTTAAATTATAATGTACAATGTAGTATGTAGTATGTACATTGTACATACATTATACGTCTAACGTCCTACATATTACATAATATATTAATTAAAAATTATACAGACTATAATAATATTGATTATAGGTACCTAAGTATGTTATAAAAGTCGAATTATTATTATTTTGGATTATAAGCGAATATACCTAATTATTTATTTTAAAATCTTAAAATTAAAAGGTACAGGTTAGGTTAGATAGCATGAGTAATTCGTAGAAAAATATTGAAATTCGATTATGGGATAGAATTCAAAATATCGATGAAAAATACTTTAACTTTAAAACAATAATTATTATTATTATAAATTATAATATTATATTTTGTAGACATGTAGGTTATTTAATAATTTTTTAGGGTTTGAAATGCAAATTTCAGAAACGAAACTCGGAGCTGTGTATTTATTTAAAAATAGAGGAGGAAGAAGACATAATGTTCCTTTGTAATTAAAAGGAAAAATAAATGATAATGTTTGTTCTTTTTTTGAAAATAAATATTTTTCGGAAAATTGTTTTCGCTAAAGAAATTATTACATGTTTCTAATCTGTATTGACTAATAATAATATGAATAATATAAAACAATAAGAATAAAAAGTTTTTTTAAAGAATTTTCGTCATTTAAGAAATCAGAAAAAGAACAAATTTCTATTTTAAATAAAAAATGATAAGGATATGGAATCATTTTCTTTTATCTTCAATTTAAATGGGAATGAGAGATTTAAATGATAATTTTTTTTATATGCATTATTCTAGCTGTCTTTTCTAAGGAGGATATTATAATATTGTGTCTCTAAATTATCGGGCAGAAATTCTGTAAACTTGTATATTGACAATATTTTCTTAAAACTGTTATTTATTCATATTAACGGAACAAATGTAAGATTTTTCAATAATATTTTCTATACATTTTACATTTTATTTTTGCGTAATTTGAGTGACTATTTTAAAGTACTAGATTATTTCAGTTAAATTGTATGATGAACGTTATTTTAATCATCATTCGTCATCGTTATCGTCATTATAACGATATAATATACTAATTATATAATTATTTTATATTTTCATGATTAAATAAGTATGAATATTATGAATAAATTCTAATA